>JAOUZG010053171.1:965243-987732 GCA_026289955.1 Argiope argentata | reverse complement strand
CACACACACACACACACACACACACACACACACACACACACACACACACACACTTCTTAGTTGTGACGATTTCCCAATCTCGGTTCAAGCCATTCGTCGTTAAAATATAATGAAATGATTTTTTAGCTTGATCCTATTTTCTTTAGGGTTTTCTGAACTCCAAATTGCTGTTAATCAGATTTATTTCGTTAGTTGAAAAATAGTATTGGATTTAGATATTTTGTTAATGCATTTTTTTAAATAAATAGTCATTTTAGTTGCATATTTCAGTTGATTTTTAAGTTAATCAACATGTTACTTATTTATTTTAAATACTTTTTATATTTTCATAAAATATTCATAATATTCAAATTTTTATTTATTTATTTTAAAAATACTTTTTCGAAAACAAAGCAAAAATTCTTGAAAAAAATAATCGTTTTTACTAGTAAAGGCTTCCTGCTATTAAAGAAAAACATTTAATTAAAATAAAATATTCTATTTAAATAATATTTTTTTTAAAAAAAATATATAACGATACCAAAAATTACTATTTAATGAAATCTGTTCTGTAAAAAATGACTTGCATTAAGGGATAATTAATATGTTAATATTTTTAAAAAATAGTTTATACCACAATTAAAAATAATTTACTAATTTTAAAATTTTTTATTCCACATTCATCTAAAAAATTCACTGTAAATATGCATTGAAATCTTAATAATTTTTAGTTTATAAAACGTATATTTTTTAAATTTTATTTCTTAAATAACTGGTTTAATTTTTTTATTGCTTTATATGTGTTACCTTTTTTAGGCTAACGATACGGAGCAACTAACTACTCTGCTTTGATGGAAATTCGTTATTTTCAAGATGTCCTAATTTAGAAGATCGATGACGTACAACATGATAAAAATTTCTTTCTTTGCATAAAAGATTAGGGTTTTTTTTCATATTTGATACTTTAATAACTTCAGTGAACAATTTAAGGACATCTCATGTTTCAGCCAGATGAACTAATTTTGTCATTTGATCCGCTATTACGCTGTTCTTCAAATGTAAAAGTCCTAACATAAACTCTGTACATAGAAAAAAAAGCTTGAGACCTGCTGGCATTAATAGGTTAAGACATAAAATCCCGTTGATATCCCCCAGAAATCGATACATGTTTAAGAAAATCGCCTTCAATGACGTCGAAAAAATATCACCTCATTTTGTAAACAAGCTTATCAGCTAGTTTTTCGCAGAAATGGCGTAATGCTAATCGCAGTAAAAACGTTAAACAATTGCTCATTAAAAATGAATCGATATCATTAACGAGAACATAACTAATAAATTTGTTCCTCATGGAAGCGCGGCATCGACTCGAAGTCCACATTAAAAATAATGGAAAGAGAAAGGGAAGAAAAAAAAATCACTGCTTTTATCACTTTGAACAAGCAGGTAAAGAATCAGTTCCTTAGACGTGATTCTAGCTGGTAAAAGTTAAAAAAAAAAAAAGGAAAGCAAGAAAATAAAAGACCTGTATCGGGACTTTTATCTTAATGAAGGGGGCTACAGCATGTTATTGATTCCTCCTCTTTAACTACCTTACATTATCTTTTTAATGACTCTAGTCTTCATTTGTTCACTTTCGATGTTACAATAAATTATTTTAAAAAGCACAATAAAGAACCTCGTATGGTCCCTCTTTTTGACTAGTATTAATCTAGCCTGCTTCTTTGGGAAGCGGCAAAAAAATAACAAAATAAAGAAGGAAATGGCCAAAAAAGAAGCCGAATTTTTTACGCCCTCGTTCTTTTATAATCTCTCAGATAATTAGTCTATTAAGACAATATTTAGAGAAGCACCCCGGGCGGCTGGGACTAAATGATTATAGCCCTAAAGTCGCCTTCATTAGAAAGGCTGGTTTGGCAACAATATTGGTGTAAGTCACGAAAACCGTTGCGCACTATCAGAACTGCGGTCTTCCTTTAAATGATCATGTATTCCATTTTTCATTTCTTTACAATGGATTGAAAATATTTTCCAAATTGTGCTGAAATTCGCATATAAGAGAATCCTTTATATCGACAAATTTGAAAGTAACGTCTTATTAGAAAGTAAATCTATTTTAATTATTTTTTTAAAGATTTTAATTTATTAATCCTTATAAATAACTGGAAAAATGATTACCAGATGGCGCCACTTACATGGAATAACATTTTAATTAAGTTAATTGATTAGTTGATAGTTAATATCTTGTGGGTAATTTTATCAATAATACAGAGGTGTATAGAATTTCTAAAGTTTGAGTTTTGGGGTTAATTCCTTGATTTTTTTCCTTATTATTCTTTAAATTACTATAAAATAATATATGTATAGAGATTATGAGATTCCATATTTCCGTATATCAGAAAGTGGATAAGACAAAATTTCATTTTTGAAAACAGGAAACAATTCAAGATAAGAAAAAAAAATGTTTATTTAATTTTGATATTTTTAAAAATAAATGGACTTCTAAAGAATTTTTATTTTAACTTTCACCATGAATAGCGAGTAGGCTCAATCTAATTCGACCCATGCCAATAAATTGATCTGAAAGAAGGAAAAACTATTAAAAGCTGTAGCAAAACATTTTATTTTTGCTTGTCTGTTTACCTATTTTTTGAAAGAAGGATTTTATCTAACCGACTTCAGATCCAGTAGTTCATCATTCATATTAACAATAAAAAGTTAATCATATCAACCAATTTCATCTTGTCAAAATAAGAGAAAGTTCTGTATTAAAATTTAAAAAAAACTAATAAACTTGGAACATTTTGATTAATTAGCAATATTTGCAATTAAATCACCGAATAAAATTGGCAAAATCTGTTTAGTTTTACGACTGGGAATTCTGCAGCTGCTTTATTTTGCGATGTATCTAGAAACTTCATACACAGTCCTTATTTATATGCTTAGAGATTATGAGATTCCATATGAAATGTATATTTTCGAAATCAATAGATGGTTGTAGCTAGTGATCTCTGTGGAGGTGTTTTACTCCATTAAGTAATATTTTAAAAACTTATTTTCAAAAAAGAAGGCAGAGGAATTATGAACAATTATGACATAACTAAAAATCACGAGTTTTCGTATGAAACAAATTTAGTGAATTAGCGTTCGAGCTTTGAGGCTAATTCATTGATTTTTTCCTTATTATTCTTCATAATTCTATAATAAAATATTTTTAGTGCACCCAATTAACTGGTTCATTTTATCTGATTTTTTTAAATGTTTACTTTAAAGCTCAAAGCATTTAAACAATAAAAAAACAAATCCCAGCTTAAACCCGAACAGCTGTATTTTTGCACCTGGCTGCTCTAATTCAAATTTGCTTAAATTTTTTTCTTGTCTGTCTGGAAAATTACTTTATTGCTTCTAACAGTTATTCTTAATTCATAATAGTTTTTAGCGGATTCTCTTATGATGAAACATTTATGATTCAAAGAATTAGGATATTTTCGAAAATGATTATTCGCAACATTTTATCAGCAATTTTAATATTTTTGAATAATTAGTAGAAAAAAATGTTGCCTAAAATCAAATTTACGAATCAAGCCATTGATATTATCAAATATTTTTACTGCATATAATATTTTTAGATGTTTAGTATCCAACATTTTAGTTTCTTTAGATTATTTTAACACTATTGTTCACTTGTTTTTTTCTTCTAATTGTTGGGTTAAAAACTTGTATTGTTTCAAACAGTTTTGTGCTTTTTTAAATAATTTTCTTAAATTCCATAATATCCGGCTCTTTATGAAATAAAAATCAAATCTTGGATTGCCAAATCTGACCTGCCTACGGTTTAGTAGCTGGCATTCTATATCAAACGTTTACACCATCGGCCTCCTGGCATAGGGGTAGCGCCTCTTCCCCGTGATCTCGGCTTCCCAGGTTCGAGTCCCGATTCGGGTATGGTTGTTTTTCTGTATTCTGTTTGCAAGTAGTGTGAATGTGCACCCCTGTAAAAAAGGGGTTGCGCAAGAAAATGTGATGAGTAAGTAACAAAAATCGTACTCTGGGCCCTAGTTGGCGCTACTACAAAATAAGAGACTCTGATTAGGCTTAAATAGCTATCTAACTCAACGGGCTTTTCCATGGCAAGTGCCATAAGAAACAACAACACGTTTACATCTGTTAAAATTGAAGTGTGTTGGGATCGAAATTTAAGCCTGATTATAAATATATGACTGAAGAACAAATGAAATAATGAAAGAAAAGCCTTTCAACTGTTGTGAGCATCACTCAGAGATCAAAATAAAACTTCTGGGTGAATCCCTCCTTTTGTGGAAGATTTTATAACCATTGCATTAAAGGATTATTTATCATCCCTGATTTTGCTTTACTCTCCTTTTAAGGGTGCTCAAAACTTATGAAATTTAGATTTTTCTATTCAGATAAACTGAATATAACTGAAGTACGCCGGCTTTCTGGTACAGAGACAACGCGTCTTCCTTGTGTTCTCTGAATCATGGTTCGGGTATGGTTGTTTTGTGTGCTATCTGTGAGATGTATGACTGTGCTCCCGTGTAAAAAGGGACTGTGATGAGTGTGTAGCTAAGTCACACTCTGGTCCCTAGTTGGCGCTACTTGAAACAAAAAGCGCTTCTTTCGGTTTAAAATCTGTTGATATAGTCAGCGGGGACTTGTCCATAGCAAGTGCCATAAGTAACAACAACAACTGAAGTACAAAGATTGATTTTTCAAGGAATGTTTTAAATTATGATTTTGATGATTCGTATATGAAGAAATTTTTAATGAATCAGCAAAATAGATCTTTAGTTCAAATAATCTGAAACTCGAATAATTATAATGGTCCTCACTTCCAATTAACGGAGAATAATTTTAAAAAAGAGCGGGGAATAATTTAAGGCACTAATTAGTTCGAATTATTCAGAGGATCCATAATTATTTCTTGCATTCGATGCTTCTGTGCCAAACGACTCTAGTCTCTGATTCCTTAAAAATGTAAATACACTAGAACACAACTTTAAAATAACCGGGGTATTTAGTATATTACACAAAAAACATAATACCTATTTTAAAATGTCTGCATGCATATACATGAAAAGAAGATAAATTTTTGGAGAAACGGATGGACCAGCATCTCATTTTGCAGCCGGCCCCCATCGTTCCCGTGTCATTCCCCCAACCATCTATTGGCATTTGCGACGAGCACATTTGCAATAAGAACACCATCTGTGCCAAGCCCTGCCGCTTCTGTAAGACGATCTGGGCTATCGATGCAATTTATCTTGAACAAATAGACGGGGGTTAAGGATTTAGAAGCTGGGAGAGAAGGTGTTAATTTCGTGATCGCCCCTTCCTCTCCTCCTCCCTGCTGCAGTAATATTTGGATCTCTGGACGATCGGGGTGGGTGGGCGGAAGGGAAAGAGATGCCACCAATAATGAGGACTGGAGATTGAGCTCCAGATTCTCAATTCCCGGCTGATTTAGGGACAATTTCTGCAGCGCGTAGCCCTGAGGCACCTCCGAATGAGATGGAGTTAGGGATACTTCTGCGGTGGTACCCGTTGCCAATTTATTATTTTTATTTTCTCATTTCGCCTGTCCCACCCCCTCCTTTTTATATTCGGGCAAAGGCTTCCATATAATATCCTCTCAGCCCCCCCCCTACAAACGACAGTCCGGGCTGATTGCGTATCCATCGAAAGCACAGTGGAAACAGTGGTTTGATTGGGAATGGGACTAAATCAAGCGTTTGCGTCTGTTTGCTCTATAGATGAGTCCTGTTCATAGGGGAAGTTAATCTGGAAAACGTTTGTTTGGACCGGTGGTGGGTTTAAAATAATAAAACGTTTCGGCTTTGTTTCGATTGTTTTTTTTCTTTGTTATTTATTTTAAAAAGTAATAATGGTTCAAAGTTTCTATGTTTGTTGGGATCTTATTTTTAACATGAGAGATAAATATTTTGTAATGATTTTGAATTGTTGGACACAGATTTGATTTTAACTACGAAGTGAGGTAAAAGTTTTCACACATTGTTAAAAGAAACAGGTTCTTAAAAAGAAAAAAATTATGTTATGTAAATTTAGGTAATATTTGTTATGTCTTCATCAATGTCCGTATTTCTTTAACTACAGCTCAGATCATAAGTAATATATTCATTTTTTTAAAAAAGTTATTGATAAGTGTTTTCTTGATATTATGAAGCTGCTTTTTTTCATGGTTTATATTATAAAATTTGATATAAACCATGAAATTGCTTCCAGAGTGAACCATGCATATTATTTCCAGTAGCATTTAGGGTCGCGGTGGCCTTGTCGTAAGATCTCGGCTCGATTTCTGGTTTGTGAAACGATTCCATCCAAGAATCGTTGTGTAATCAGGTCTGGTGTATGTTAAATCAGTCGTTGTCAATCGTCCTCACGCTGATGTACTGTTAAAGTTTGGAAAGGTGGTGCCAGCTCAGGTGTCGTTCTCGTCACCTGACTGCGTTTCAACGTAACGCCATCCGTCCCAAAATAACCTTTAAAACGGGATATTAGTATAACAAACCCAAAAACTCAAATAGCATTTTAGAGCGTTTAAAATATGAAAACTAAGATGTAGAAATTCTTATCAATAGACACTATATTTCATTCCTATATTTATAAATACATTATTTTTGTCATTCCAAGCGTGTATTATATCATCGTGGAAGATCAATATCTGATAAACGTTGATATTCACTAGTGAATAGTAGCCTTCTCGTAGTCGATTGTACTGTACTAAATAATATCCAGATGGTACCGTATATTAAGGTGAATATATAAAAAGTCTTGGGACTTTTTGGATGTGGTACAATATGATAAGATTGTTTTGCTCGATTATACTGGAGATATGCTTCAACTAACCACAAGGAACAAATTTTTCGTGATCTCTAAATTCATAATTGCTTCCCCATTTTTCTACAATCGAATTTCTTGAACTGTGAATTACAATACTGTAGAATAATTTTGAGTCACACTGTCGTATTATAGAATAATTTTGACAAGATAAAGCATAAACATCGGTATATTTCTCTAGATTCCTAAAAATAATCATAAATTAAAAGATTTTATTCCACTAAATAAAATTAAAAATTTGTTCCACTTTTACACATAAACATTTAATTTGTATTTTTGTCTGTAATATTATAGGCCGAAATTGTATTTAAACATTCATTACTTTCAATTTTTCATAATAGCTTATATAATTTTGAGTCCCTTTAATTTAATGTCATATATAATGAACATCTTAAACCAAGCCTAATTTCTGTAACTATAATATAAACATAACATTTATTCATGAATTTACTTTCCAGCTGACTGTTCTTTTAATAGTTAGAATTGTTAATGAAAAGTTAGACAATTAATTAATATCAGTATGAATTAATCTGATTAAAAAACGATTTTTTCCCAACCTCCTTCATTTCATGTTCTTGCAAGGACCTTATTGATCAAAATTTGAGATAATTTTTTTAAGAATTTAATTTTGGCATCGATTCTTTCACTTAAGCTTATAAAAAAACTTAAGAAAACAATATTTTTCTTTAATTATTAAAAACTTATTGATCCAGTAATTATTATAAATGAGAATCAAAACACACACCCTCTGTTTTAATTAGTTTTTGATAAAAAAATAACCTTTCCTTTAAAGATTAATTTAATCTTGACTTAGCATGTTTTGATTGAATCGCTACATTATGGATAATAACACTGTTTTAATAATGAAAGCTTCATTAAACGCAATAATGATGAAAAAAAAGATCAATATCAGCACTCTTAATAAATATGTTTCAATATATTGAACAAAAAAAAAAAGGCCGGTTTTTATATAACTTTTTTCTCCCGCTTGTTTTTCCGTCGTACGAAAAAAAAAATCAATTTTTCTAATCTACGTTATTCAAACAAGTTAAGGTTGTTGTGTTCTATGTAAATACTAAAATATTAAATATTAGAAAGTCCGTTACAATTTAAAAGTTGGTTTTCGTTACTTTAGTCAAGAAATAATCTTATTTCATTTTTTTTAAAATGGGAAAATTATATTCTAGTGAAAATAATCCGATGGTTTTAAGGGGAAAAAAGATCAATATCTTATATAATGGAAGACGAGGCTTTATTTTCTATAAATATCCCAAGAAGCGTGAAACACGGATGACAAAAATACAGTCTAAATGAACCTAAAGGCAAACTAGCCGACAACAAATATCGAATTAAATTGCAGCATTATAGGAAAACATTTAGTGTTAAGTAATTGAAATGTTCTCTCTGCTATCTACATTTTAAATAGAAAGAATGTTCATATGATCGCCTTCTTTTATTTAGTCTACCAATAGGGCATCGAATTTTCTAGAAAGATCTTTGAATCTCGACTTCTAATAGAAAAAGCACCAATATTCAATCATTTCTTAAACAATTCATTTTTTGGCGCCAAAAGGTCAATTTTATCATCCAAACAGAAAGTCACTGTTCTGTTATCCGTTGAATATCTATTGAGAATAATTGTATTTTTTTAGCTATCAGATTAACATTGTAAGAAATTAACGTTAGATATTCAAACAATATTTTGGTATTTAGTGATAGGATTTTATAATAATCTAAAAAATGTATTAGTTGCACGAGTAGATTTATATGGTAAATATAAATTAATCATCTGATTAAAAAGTTTCAAAACAAATTTAAGTTTTTAATATATTTAACAGTTGATACTATATAAACGAATACTTTATTTTAAGAATTTAAAATAGTAATAAAGACTATTACCGCGCATTGCAGCCACAGAATTTTTTTTTCTTTATTTAGAGTAAAATTATTTTTCCATATTTATTTTATGAAACTGAACTCAAAACTAGTAAATGAATACTCGTAAAAAGAATTTAAAGTTATGGAAAATTCTTATTAACACTTTTCTCAGCAATTTGAATAATTTTTTAACAGAAAAAGGCTTCTAACAGTGCAATTATTCAGTGTATTCCAACATGAATTTTATTATATAACTAGCCGCCTTTGGCGACCAGTCGGTTCGCCAGTATTAATGCTCACTAAAATTTTTATATAATATTTTATGTAGCTGTGTCTCATAACAGGTTTTTCACCAAAATATTTTTAAACCAAATAAATTTTGATAATCATATAATTCATTTATAGTATTATTTAGAATTATTTTCTTCAGATATTCTGTTCATTATACTACTCATCTTTCTCTTTCTATCCGAGCAATGATTGTCCCGGAATTGATATTTTACTTAAATGGTGGAGGGAAAGGTCTAAAATTCTACGTTTTTATAGAATTAGGAGATTTAAATTTAAACACACTTAACAAATAAAGGCACAATTGGTTTTCAAGAGATGTGAAAGTTTAAAAACAGCTTGGAAAATGCCGCACACAAAGGAAATAATGGTGACACACACACCCTTCTTTTCTTTTCTGTCCTTTTTTTCTTCACTACTTTTCTTTCTATAAACCCTTTTTTCGCTTTATTATTACTTTTTTCTTTGCTGCCCAGACTTTATTTCGAGCAGTCATAGATTAAATACTCATACAGACTAATAATAAGAGCAACTATTTTCTTTCTTTTTTAAATATCCCGTTATTTATAAATGAAAACCAACTGACTTCGCGCATTTCTTTCTAAACAAATCATAATTTATTACTTCCTGCTATCTTACTCGGTGTGGGGGAAGGAAATGAAGATTTTTGGCGGGAAAGCAAGAAAAGTGTCGTTTTAACTATTTTCCTCGCAGTTTTTTAATTTTTTCTCTTCATAAGAACCATCCTCGTGTCTTAACGAAAATATTAAAATAAAAATTAGCCGAATCGGTCGAGCCGTTCTCTAGCTTTGCGCTTAGCAACGCAATTCACGGTCCATTTTTATTAATATAGATTAGAAAATATGGCAAGATTGCTTTTTGCGAGAACAAGCAATTTTTTGTTTCAAAATGTTTCATTAAAAAAAATTGCTGAATATTGCATACAAGACTCAATAAGATCGTAAGATTCATACAATCAATCTTTAGTCGTGCAATTAAACAAGAATCAGTTTTCTTTCCTATACCATGGAACACAGAACTTTCAAGTGTATAAATAAAAATCTTTTTAAAATTAAAAATCTGAATATTCAGTTACTACATTGTTTAAAGACCATCATTTTATCCGGAAAAGGAGAAAGTGATATCTTACTAGAGAATATGTTTCGAAAAGACCACCTTTTGCTCATTATTTCTATGAATAACGTAAAGTATAATTCAGATTTTTACTTTTAAATGATTAATTTTTATCCTGAAAAAAATTATAAATAATAACAAAAGTTGAAAATGCTCGTGAATTAATGGTCTTATTATTTTTGCTAATTATGAAAGCACGCCGAAGCTCACTCGTAGTTGAAGTTATTGTTGAAACATTCGATCCCCTTCTGTTACGTGTTTAAAATCGGCATTAATTCAAAGACCCTAATTTCAAACCAAGCGATTTTTTTTTCAGTTTAGGAAGAAAGGGTTGCTTTATAAATGTTAATTATATTAATGAGGCAATACAGGGAGACAGATGTCTAGCGAGAAAAAAATTCAGCTGCCGATTTTAGAACAATGCACTTCGTTTAGGGTTAATCAGTTTTCCAGAAATGTTTACAGCAAAACAGCATTACCATTCATTCATTGTGAAAACACGGAGGATAGATTTAAAAAAAATCAAAAACAAAAGTGAATAATGTAGTTTCTTAAAATTACAAAGGGCAGTTTGTGTTTAGAAATTAACACACGCTGAGTTCTGTTATTGATCGAAAGGAAATATAAATGTATTATTTCTGTATTATTTATAAAAAATTTATTCAATAAAGTTATATTTTTTTTAAAAAGAAAAAAAAAGATTTTGGTTTATCACTTGTCTGAAATAAATAAAATAAGTGGTAAACTGTTTTTACCTCATTGAGTTCGATGAACATATAATTATTATTTTAATAAAATTCAGTTGCAACATTTTATTAATTATTTTCTCGTAAACGTAACATAGAGAAAGTATACCAAGTCAAAAAAAATTGTCATTTCGGATCTCCCTGCGCTCTTCTTCTCATTTTTGAAAAATGTCTGTCTGTTGGGGCAAATATATCTCAAAACCCCTTTGATCTAGATATTTGAAATTTGATATAAGGTTTTTACACCAGATTTGCAGATTGTATCAAATTTTGAGTAAAATCTATTTAGAGGATGTCCAGCTGTAAGTTACACAGTATTTACAAAATTAAGAGAGCTAGATAGATAAAATTCGGCAGACAGATTAAACACTTATATTGTAGACAGGTGTCAAATTTTAAGCCAAATCCAAGTACAGATTGATTATTGTTCTGTACTTTCTGAGACAGATAAACACGATAATTAAAAAAAGTGTAATGATTTAAATACATCAAACTTGGTGTGGTATTTTGTGACTACAAGCGCAATTTTGTATCAAAATTTTGTTTTAATCGGCAACACACAATTTGTTCAAAATGTTCCTGAAACACAAATTCAGAAAGGCGGATCCTTTGCAAGTACCGTAGAGATATGTTAGTTAACAAATATAGATATGTTATTGAGTAAAGATATACAGCTTTGGCGTACAATAATTATGAAATATTAATTCTTGGCATGAATTTAGCATTTATTCCTTAATCTATCGTGTTATATTTGACGAATTATTTGGCGATTAATCCCTGGCATGCTGTTAATAATGTTCGAAATTGGAATTTGCTTCTTAGGCAAGTTTTCCACAATCGATTAAAACAAAAATTTAATACAAAATTATGCTGTAATCACAACATCCCTTAAAGATTTAATATATTTAAATTGTTGCTTTTTTTGAATACTTTATGTATTTCTGCGTTCCTTTTTTTATATATATTTCTGAAAGTGCAATTCAACAGATGTTCAACCTCCTCATTAAATTTGCCACAGAATTTGTTAGGTGTCTCTGCCATAGATGTTAAATCTGTGAACTGAATTTCATATATTTAACTTTCTTCGTTTTACAGTTATCGCTTTTACTTATACCTGAACAGCCAGGCATATAGACTTCTGAACAGATTTTACACAAAAACCGTATAACTTATAGACTTCTGAACGGATTTTACTCAAAAACCGTATATCTATGTAACTTTCTTCTTTTTACTTTTATCACGTTTACTTATACCCGAACAGCCAGACAGATAGATTTCTGAACGGATTTTACTCAAAAACCGTATATCTATGTTTCTTCGTTTTACAGTTATCGCGTTTACTTATACCCGAACAGCCAGGCATATAGACTTCTGAACGGATTTTACTCAAAATTTGATAGAAATATACAAATTTGGTGTAAAGACCGTATACGAAATCTCAACCGTCCAATTCAAAGCGTTTTTGAGTTATGTTTTGCACAGATAGAAAGATATTTTCTAAAAATGTGTTTTTCGACCTATGAAAGATCTAAAACTTAGATATTCGCCAAAATTTGGAGTTCGAATTTCTTGACGATTACTACACTTTCGCTTTTCTATGTATATAAGAAAGTAATAAAGTCTTACAGTCAAGTTGAAATTAAGTGCTTGTTCGAATTTTAACCCTTGTTTTTATGATAGAAGTGCGTAGGTTTGTCCATTCTTGTTTATAGGTGGCATTATCTGGTATCTATTCAGTTTTCTCATCTATACCAAGTGTCATTCACTGCCTTCGGCTCTTGGAAAATGACTTATGAACCTGAGGCGCCAGTTGTACCCAAGGGACGGACGACGGTTTTCTTGAATGGTGGCCCAGAAATACATAAACAAAAACAGAGTGGAGAGTTCCATTTCTATTTTTCTTCTTCAATCTGCAATCTCCCTCGGACTCTGGGTGGAAAAAAAAATAATAATTGCCCCAGGCAAATTCTTCTGCGCCAAATGCTCTCTCCGCCCGCTATCTCCGGTCTGAGATATAGCCCGGGAACATTCAGAACAAGTTTGAAATTGCTCTTCTGAATTGAAGCCGGAGTTTCCCTTTTTTGCCTTTTAAAAAACAGTGCAGAAATCTCGGGAAAAGAAAGAGGCAAACGGTCAGTGCATAAATGAAACGCCGGCGGGCAGCGGACTTTCGGTGCAGCGATATTTTCCCGCCTTTGCTAGATTTTTTTTTTCGCGATGTTCTTATTCCAGAGGAATTTCATGGAAGTTCTTTGGTTTCCTAAAGGTCACTTCACCATTTTGCCAGGGAATATTTTTGTCTGGATTTGAATTTTGGAGAAAAGTTCTCCATAATGTATGTGGGTGGAAATCCTGAAAGGAAAAATGATGTACCGTTATATTTGCTCTGATAAAAACACGACGGAATGTTTCTAAAAATATTTCTGGTTAAAGAACCAAAAACTAAATTGAAACAAATACAATTAAATTCATTCGAATATAAAATCTTGCTTCTGAATGCTTTTCAGGAAAAAAAGATTATTATTAAAGTCTAATAGTGATTGTATAATCGGAGTGATACATGTTACTAATTAATTTTATATTTCAGAGCTGTTCACACCTTTTATAAATGCAGAAAAAAATGCAATTAAATCCATTCGTATATAAAATCTGGCTTTCAAATATTTTTTGGAATGAAGGGATTGTTATTGAAATTTAATCCTGACTATAAACAACGAAGCCATACAGGTTACTATTTAATTTTATAAGTCAGAGCTATTCACATTGTTTAGAAATGAAAAAAAAAAATGCAAATAATCCACCCGAATATAAAATCTTGCTTTCGAATGTTTTGCTGGAATTCGGAAAAGAAAGAATTGTTTTTATAATCTAATAGGATTATATATATCGGAGCGATACAAATTTTATTTATAAGAACTATTAGGATGTCATACAGCTATATGAAAAAAAAATCGAATTCAGATATTTAGAAAATTCTAATGAATATTTTAAATCAGTGAATTGTTTTAGGTTATAAATATTGAAAATTTTAGAAAAGAGAAAAATTTTGAAAGATTTCGTGGCACTACAAATGAATAGCTTCGGTTCATTTTGAATCGTATCCTATAGTTTAAAAAGTGCTGGTAAATTTTCGCAAGATGTCACTTACTTCCTTTTCTTTAGCGTATGGACCATATTCCAGATAATTTTTTGAAACAATTCCGGTTTTAATAGATAAGTAGTGCTATCTAAGCGATAACCTATCTGAAATTTTTTTAATAATTATACTTATTTATATTATTTATATGCTTATAATTACTTTTCTGAAAATGGCAGAAATATTTTTTATTCTAATAGCAGGCAGATCCACAAGATGTATGTACAAAGATTTGAAGAAAAAAATACCATCTTTACAGCCTTTACAATAAATATTAAAAATTCAATTTTTTAAGTAAAAAAATTCTTTTTCTTTTTTTTATGAAAAAAAACATTCTATTTTACAAAATGTCTTTAAAAAATAAGCATTTGTCCATTGTTTTCTTTCGAAATCATTTCATAAATTAAGTTCATGTTCAATTATTAGCTAACTAATAGTTATTCACAGAAATTGATTTAAAAAAAAATTGTAATAGGATACTTAAATTAACTGTGTTGACAATTTAGCAAATAAATGTTTAAATATATGAAAAATAAATTCTTAATTAAAAAAAAAGCAATAAAATGACGAAAATGACCACATACTCTCTTATGATTGATAAGGAACTGGCATCGAATTACGGCACGCTGTAGCCACGTGCCATGAGACATACAACTGTAAACTATCTTTCACAAAACTGATGTTATGATTTTTTTATAAAGAAAATGATTAATTCCAGAATGAAGATTACTGGACTGTTTCATGTATATCACGTGTGAGAAAGGATTGCGTTCCTAATATTTATAAAAAATATCTTAAATTTAATGGAAAAAAGTAATCAGTTCAAAACTAATCATAGATTCTGTGGCAGCTATATCTGTGTATTATTATCTTTGTTTTCACAAGTTTGTTCAAAAAGAATTGACAACACTAGTTGCTAGTTGATGGAATAAAAATGATGTTGACATGATATAGCTTCGCTTCTTTTTAATATGAAATATAATCTTCATTAATCATTCTGAAAATATAATAATGTTCTTATAACCTATCTTTATGAACTGAATATAACAGTGGCACAATTCATGTTTTGGTATTAGCCTTTACTATAATTCGAATAAGGAAATAACTAATAATTTGTCTATTGCTGAAACACATATTAGCATGAACTATTTTGAAGTGCCTAGAAGTTGAATTTATTTCACTCGTCATATCTGATAATAGATATAATACCGACTTGAAATATTTAAATGTACATTCTATCTCTTAGCTGCACCGGATATTAGAATTATGGGGATTTTCGAGTAGATTATTTTTATAATAGAAGCTAAATTTTTTTTATTTGAAAAGGATTTATGTTTCTAAATAACTTATGGAAGTACTTATTTGATTAGTTACTAGGTGCCATTTAATAAAAAAACTTTGTTCATCACAGATTTAAGGTAATTGAATCTTTCAATACCGCAGTGGCATCGTTATCTAAAAACATAATATTCACGAATTATTTTTTGCTTAAATTGAAAGTAAATGCCTATAAATTATTACTTTCGAAATTCGCTAGAAACATATCTTATAGAATCAATCATAATTCGTTTCAAAATATGGTGAAAAACGGAAAAGCAAAGGTTTCTAAACCGCATCATTTACATAAAATAGCGTCGATTTATGGTCTCGTGATGCACATCACATATTCAGCACTAGTTGAAATTTCGGATCTCTCACACATTTCCTTACAGGAAAAAAAATAAATAAACGTCTAGTAACTGAATAATAAAATACAAAGTATAATTAATTAATCAATTAAGCTCTTAAATATTATTTTATAAACTTTTTACAGATCTTAATATGCATTTTACTTCTTTTTCCTTAATTCAGTTTCATTTGTATCAGTCAAATGTATCAATAGATGGCGCCATGAATCATTCAGTTGTAAACTTTTTTTTAAAGAAATTTATAAGCATTTCTTGCAAAAATAAATAAGCTCAGCTGCATTATAATTATTGTGTGCAAAATGTCATTTTTTCGTTAGAACTGAAAAAAAAAAAAGGATTTATTTCAATGATAGAAAAATTATATATTTTTAAAAATATTTTTATATAGAGATATATTGAAACGGATGTATTGTATGTATTTTGCATGACATTATTAAGGATATAAACAAGCAAAAAGTGAGGGAAGTGGAGGTTGGGGGGATGGACAATCTTAAAATTTCTCTTGCAAATACGAAAAATTAGTGCAGTTTGTTCGTTTTTGGCCTCAATTCCTGCTTTCATTCTTGCCAACATTAAATTCTGAGGGATTCGATTCTATTTCTTCTGTTTTAATTTTGTATCTTTCTTTTTTTAATTGCTGACCCAGACAGCCCTAAAAGATGCTAATTAGGATATATAATATCTGGTAGTTGGGGTACGCTATCTATTCAGAAGATTATTACAACCCAAGTGTTTCGTGTTTACTTTTGCAATGTAAAATTTATTTTGGAAGAAAAAAAAGATATATATTTAATTACGATTGCGCTGATTTACTTATTATTTTTAGCATTATACTACAAAAGTATAAATAATATACTTCTGAACAATTTTGGTGTTGTATTTATTTGAAACATTTTGAATTCGCAGCTTGAACTTTCATACTTTTGTGACTGATTATATTTGTGTGCAACATTTTATGTTTTTCATCATATTACATAAATACCAACATCAATTATCATTAAATTTGTCGGAAAAATTGTAAATCACAAGATTTCATAATACTTGAAAGAAATTGTAAATAAATACTTGTAAATAATTAAAAGAATTTATAGTTCTCAGATTGATTTATCAAGTACAGCTCTATGTTCAAGAAATAATAATTCATTACGATTAAATTTGGCCTCTTTACATCGAAATTGGACATTAATTCTACTTTTGTATCTGGCTTAATGACATTATCCTTATTTTTGCACCAGGTTCTAAATACAAGAACATAAGACGATTTATCAGAGTTATTCTTAATTATGCATTTATGTAGGCATAAGGATTATTCCTACAAATGAATTTAAAAAATACGATGCATATAAAACAACAAGCATTAATATCGTTAAACATATTCTGTATTTGTATTATCATGTAGTGCATAACGAATAGCAATCTTTATTTCCTGTTAAAGGGGGAAAAATTGTAGGAAGAAATATTTATTCAAAATTCAGAGAAAAATTAAGCTAGAGGTCTACTCGCTAACTATTTGTCCTTATACCTAAGCAACAACATTTTTTTGGCTTACCTTTGTACTAAAGGGAAGAAATAGAGTACGTATTTTGGACCTCTTTTTAATTAAAATTTATTTAAAATATATTTTCAATTTTAGTGACAAAACAAAATATAAATTTTTATTTATTTGTTTTGCACATTATGTTTTTCAGTTTTTTCCCTTCACATATTGTTTGTTTTGGGATTCCGAGAAAAATACATTTAAATACTGGCACTTTTTGCTGAGGGATGGTTCTGAGAAAGATGAGTGGTATTATGCTTCCAACTTCTGCGAATAATATTAATTCACCTTATTATAAACATAACCTTTCTTTCCTTTTTTGGCGAAATAAGTTCTTTATGAATCATGCCCCAAAACGCTGAACGTTTTAAAATCTTTTAATGAAGAGTATACTCGGATGATTAAATGAATTGACAGTCTATCCACAGTAACATGAAATTCAAAATTAGACACATATACACAATTTTGATGTAAGGATCATATATTAAAATGCACTTATTTAGCTTTTATTAGTTTATTTCATTAAAGCAGACACAATAGGACAATTGACAGTCAGGTCACTGGTGTTGTTTATCCAAAGTATGATGCAGCTATACAGTTCTAGTAATAAAACCATGTATCAAATTATATCTTACCTGTTGGGTTTTCAAGTTAATGTGGTTGCATGCATAGAACTAGATGAGGAAAGGGGTTGGATTGGACGGTTTTCCTCAAAATTCGGTAGAAATTTATAATTATTTTGTAAGAATTTTATGTAAATATCATTTTGCTTCGTGTTTAAATTATTGTGACTACAAGAAGACTTTATTTGAAATTCACATTTTCATATTCGGGAATGTGTAAAACAAGAAGATTCATCCAAATTTCATAAAATTCTGAATAAATGATTATCAAATTAAATGTTTTTGACGATTTTATTACTTTTTTTGCTTTGCGTAGGAGAAAGTAAAAATAGTTACCTAGCAATACAAGACTGTTGTTTTTTTCTATACACAATCATTATGCACTTCCAAATATTGATTTATAACTTGCATTATGCAAATTATCCCAGTTGTAATTTTGCACTCTAATGAACTCGCATAAATGTTGAACAATCAGTTAAATTGCACCCAGCTATAGATGATTCCAGAAAATGCGGGAAACAAAGCGTTCATAACGTAATTTCCGAAATGCTGATTACTCTAAATCGAAAAGAACGCAGAAAGAGGGTGGAGGGCAAAAAAAAAATCTTTGGAAATTATAAATAGATGCGAGTAATCATTTTTTCCCACTTCAATTTAAAAGAGCGTTCTTTCATTTATCATTAGCGAAACAAAGTGCATGGGGAGCAAATTTTAATTAACCGTAATTATCTTGATCAGGGCAAAAGCTAATTAATGAGAGGCGTACTCGAAAACGTTTTTTCTTAATTATTGTGTTTTTTTTCACTCGCTCATGTGTCTGTTAAATTTTTTTCCTCCATTCTGGAGATTTTTAAGAGAGAAATGTGCCATAAGAATCAAAAAGCCTTGCCTATCACAAGTAGGTATTATAATTATTGTTTGTTTGATGAGGAGAGTCTTAATTTTTTTTCTTTTTTCTTTTTTTTATTTATTCCTCCTCCTCCTCTTTTGCGCTGTGAGTGCCAAAAAAACATTAATTTTATGGCGGAATTAAGTTACAACGATGGTGTTGCGAGCAAGAAAAAAAATTGATGCATATAGCGAGATTAATTAATTAATTAATTAATTAAACTCGGAAAATACGCGGTACAGATATTTTTTTGCTCATCTGAAGCGGTGAGATTGGTCGTAAAAGAAAGAACAAACAAAGCAGATAGCTGTCTTTTTTTTTCTTTTTTTTTACTGCCACTTTACCTCTTCAATATCAAATAAGCATTTGAGCTCCAAAAGAGTTAATTTGAAGAGTATATTCATTTTTCTCCTTATTTTTTCTCTCCTTTTTTTCCTTCTTGCTCATCATAATTTGAGGACAGAGAAAGAAACTGTTTGAATGTTTTTGGAGTGTCTCATTTCTTTGTGATTTTTGAATTCAGTGATTGGCGATTTTTCGGTCAAGTTTTGCAGTCTAGGTATCCTTCAAAGGCCTTTTGGCGAGAAAAGGGGGATGGTAAATAAATTCCGAAATGATTTAAAAGTATCCAAATTTTACCTGTTATTAAAAACCTCGGAACAAGAATAATTTTAACAGTCCACTTTCTAACTTCCTGTGTCGGAACTTATTATGGAAGTATCAATACAAATGAGACTTATTCATGTGATGTTTCCTCCGTTGTAGCTAAATTGTGCAGTATGTGTTTTTATTAGGGTTGAGTGATACTTTATCAACTTGATGTATTGTATCAAATTCATAAACCTGATATAGACTAAAGTATCAGTTACATAAATCTGAATTAGTCTAAATGTATCAAGTATATAAACCTTTTATAGACTAAAAGTATCATATTCATAAATTTCGTATAGTCTAAAAGTATCAGGTACATAAATCTGATATAGTCGAACAGTATCAGGTTCAAAATCTGATTTAGTCTAAAAATATCAGGTTCATAAATCTGATACAGTATTGTTTACGTTTACTACACTGCTTTTTTAAAATTTTGTAACTTATTACAGAAGTATCAATACATATGAAAGTTATCCATATGATATTTCCTTCGTTGTAGCTGAATTATGGTATATGTGTTTTTACTAAGATTGAGTGATGCTGTTTCAACCTGATGTTTTGTAACAGGTACATAAACCTGCTATAGACTAAAGTATCAGTTACATAAATCTGACACAGTCTAAAAGTACAGTTATATAAACTTGTTGTAGACTAAAAGTATCAGGTACATAAATCTGATATAATCTAAAAGTATCAGGTACATAAATCTGATATAATCTAAACGTATCAGGTACATAAATCTGATATAGTCAAAACGTATCAGATGCGTAAACCTAATAAAGGCTTAAAATATTAGATTTTTGGTATCAGTTTTTGGATTGGTAACCTCATCGACAATATTAATTATCAGCCAGGGGCATTGTGTATAAATATTAATGCTGTGATGCCTGAAGTCATAATAAGTATATAAAAACAAATACATAACTCTTAAACTTAAAAAAACCCACCTACAATAAGTCATTAATATGTTAAAGATGTTCTGAAAAGGGAAACTGAATTAATCTTACAAAAAAAGGAGCCTTATACGACCTTAAATCTATTATTTAGTGATATCATATCAATCTGATACAGAGGTCGATCAATATCAAATACAACCGAATATCAGTATCAATCTGTACTGCGAAACCAGATATTAACCAGACAATAACTTTTACAATGATTCATTCAAAGAAATAAATCTGGATTACAAAGCTTCTTTAGTTCATCTCCTCTAAATTAGTCCTGATTTCAAGGTTTTGGAACGTAAAAAAGATGCCCTTAAGTAAATTTGGCATCCGAATAAAGAGTCTTAAGGCGTAAAATCAGAAAAATAAGCTGGATGTGGAATTTCTGTAATGTAATAAACTTCTCCCTGTATTGTGATACTTTTTTAATTGTAATTTATCATCAACTTGTAAGTTCTCTCCTTACAGCAACTGAGTACTTGGCATTCTCAGTGAAGATAGTTTTGAATGAATTAACTTATAGCCTACACTTATTTGTAATTGGAGAGAGTGAGACTTATTTTAACTGGTCTTATGTTCTGTTGGAAACAGCAAAATTTATTTATATTTGGTAAGTACACAGTAACTTTGGAAGCTTTTTGAACGCGGTTGTATAATCCGATATTTGATTTTCGTACAACTTGTATATCAAATTATAATGCATCCTAATATTAATTTATTTATCAGATTTCCAAGGGTTTTTTTTTAGTTTGTGATATATTTTATAAGGGTTTTCTGTTGGTTTGGTGACTTCTTCCTTCCACATGATCAAGCCAACACCTGTACTAGAAGAATGAGTTTGGATCTGTAGTGTTATCTCTTCCCAAGGATCTTGGATGAAAATTCAAAGAATGATTCGTCAACTTGATAAAACCAAGATCTGTTTAGATTTCAAAAACACTATTCACAAGAAATTTCAAAAACACTATTCACATTCTAAATACTATTCACTATAAGTCCATATCTTTATTTTCTGTTATTTTTGTGTTTGTACTTAGCATTTATTTGTATTTTTGTGCTGTTCTTTTTTTTCCATCTTTGACTCTAATTTTTTATTTGTATTTTTACAATATTTTTTTTTTGAATTTTGTAATCACAAACAAACTATAAGTCTCTTTATGTGAATTAGCAAAAGTCTTCAGTTTCTCTATAACAGTTAGCTTAATAAGACAAGGCCACTTTCCATTTAAATTTCAAATAGCTCATCGTTTTCGGCTTTCTTTTATTCAATATTAAAATCCCTTATCAAATTTTAACCAATATATGTCAGAAGTCTAACAGCAGTCACAAAGGTGCGTAGAAAAGGACCGTCTTTCAATGCTTCTCCTACTTCATGCTCATTGCACTGTTTAAATAACCAGCTGCTGTGTTATGTGTTGGTTTATAGTTGATTGGAACGAGAATCACTATTTTGACATGTTGTATTAATTTAGTAAATAAATTTTTACTTGCTTCAAACTTAATGATATCTATTCCTAGAAACTCAGGAACATTTCAAAATCAGAAGATTGAGGGTGAAAACCTGACATCATTAAAAGATCCATTTTGTATGTGGGTGTAGTGAGAGCAAACACGCCAAGGAACGACATATCGCCTTATGCTGATGTGGCAGGAAAATTGAGAGAGATGAATGTCGGCACAGGTCGGCATAGCTCTCTTTATATGACCGTAATTCAAAAATCGATAGTCCATTCCCAAAATAGTATTGCTTGGCTTCAAAACGATAGTGCTTAAACTAGATTATGCTTAAGCACCTTCGAAGGTTAAAGGGTGGAGATTAGAAGAACAAACAAACAATAATTGCTTATTATAAAATCATTGTATGAGAATCGGAAATACGTTTGAATGGGATGATGAATTTTTAAAAAGTAAAATTTTGTGTATCAACATAAAATCATAATATAGAAATCAATAATCAAAAACAAAAGGAAATCTACGATCGCAAATTTCAAGTTATCACGTGAAAACATTATTTTTTACATCTTTATTTGTCTTAATGAATGTAACTCATTTACCAGTTTAAACCGAGTTGAAACAATGAGACTTCTCTATTGGTCTTTAACCCTCTATAACTTATATAT
>JAOUZG010053171.1:930252-964843 GCA_026289955.1 Argiope argentata | reverse complement strand
TTAAACTTTCATTTCCAATTTTTGTAGCTGGCAACAAAGTTTTCTAGCTCGACTGATTTTGAGATGAAATTGATTTGAAATGATTCTTTGAGATTGAATTGATTAATGAAATGATTCTTGATTTTTTGCCCGTAAATTTCGGAGACTAACCAAAACAACATTATGTTCTCAATTGATAATAACACTGAAATCTTGTTGGATCTTGTTCTTCACGTCACGATTAACTGAATTTTAAATTCTGTTCAACTTGCAGACATTAACCACTTGCGCTGACGTTTCAGTCAGCTGTAACTCGCAACGCGTCCACCACATATTATCTAATACTTTATAGAAATTGGATATCTTCGGATATATGTAAAAAATTATCGACCCTAGATTAATTAATTTTCGACTATGCTTTTGTTAAATATTCTCCGGCAAATAATCTCAGTCGACTGTTCGTGAACAACACTTTTACTTCTGTGATAATTGCTCGCCGAACTGTGCAAAACATCGTTGTCGATTTCATTACAAAAGTATTTCGATCTGCGCATTATATCTTTCCAGCACAAGTGATTAATGAAAGCACAGTTTTTACTTTTTTCTCTGTGAAGGAATGTAAAAAAATTGTTGGAATTGTCCAAAAATTAAAACTTGAGATTTTGACAAATCTGTAAAATTCTTATATCCTTGAATCTAAAAACACTTAGCAGAATAGCACTGCTTGTGGAAACTTTTGAACTGGAATTGATTGAATTTGATACATGGATTTTACACCAAATTTGTTGATTTTTATCCAATTTTCAATGAAATTCACGCGAATGAATTCTGAACTTCCAATAATTCGAATACGAATGAACTTGATAGCTACAAAACATAAAAAAGGTTCACATTCGAAACCTTATCCAAACTTCAGGGGTACTAAGGGATTAACATTTTCATTATAGAATATGCGACAAATTTTGGGGAAGAGAATTACCGTTGATTTCAATCCTTGGTGGGAGACTAGTTTTACTTTAAGGTGTGATTTGGTTTTGTATTATAAGCTCTTTTTTTACGTTTTAAAACTCCATTTCTTTAGTTAGCCTGAATTCTTTAAATGCCCTTGATATCTTGGGAAAATGCTGGAGCCCTATTAAGCTGCTTGTCGACTCGTGCCATTCTCTTCTTAAATGGGATAGAATTTTAAAAAACGGTATATAAAATATCCAGAAAAAAATCTGTAGTAAAAATCTATCATACAGGTATTGTCAGCTAGATATGTAAAAAAAATTATTATTCCAGAAAATTAAATTAATTATTTTGATGCTAGTAAGCAAAATCAGTGAGATTTGTGAGAAGATAGTTAGAAATAAGATAATTATATAATTTGAAATATAGAGTGAAAGTGGCTTATTATTTTCTTTGATAGTTTTTATTGAGGTGCACTCTGATTATAAAATTGATTAAAGCATTCTGAAAAACCGTTTCATAATTTTTAATATTCAATGTTATGTAGAAGTGTAGAACAAATGTGAAGATTCTATCTTCTCAATTCTTTTACATTTCCGGCATCATGTATTTATCCTTTCACACAACAATTTCTTTCTAAAGAGAAGACATGAGTGGAGAATTTATTTGGCCCGAATCTTAAAATTGATCATTTAAAACTAGTTTCAATTACTTATTTAGTGAAACTTATTTAAAATTCAATAACAAAATATTTTCACAAAAAGTTTCCTTTTATCCTATAAATTCTTCCTTTAAAAAAAATTTGGATTTTTTTGCAAAAAGTTTGATGTAGATTTCAAAAATAACTATTTACGGTAACAAGGAATTTCAGCATCATATTCAACGGAAAGCTTCCTTATTGTGATCTACTTCCTAGAAGTTTAGCAATTTACTTTTGCCCGATAAAATTCATTGATAAAATAAATGGAACTGAGAAGATTTATAAAACAATCTGTTTATCATAATATATCCATCCCTTTATTTAATCTTAAAAGATTTATAAAAACCTTTTTTTCCTTAGGGTATAAAACTAACTAAACAGAAAATAAATTACAAGCAATTAAACTTAGTTGAGATATTAATTTCGTTGAATGATTGAAAGTGACTTGTTGCTACATAACATGACTCAATTATCAGCATCAGATTGTTATTATCCTCTATTTTCCATATTCTGGTGGAATGCTCCTTTTTTTAAAAAAAATCTTCTTTGTTTAAATTAACTTCAAATAATTGTGATTGATTTCCCCACTTTAATTAATAATACCCTATTCAAGACATTTTTCCATTTTTAAAATTATTCGTCTTTGCCATTTTTTCCCAGAATTTGATATTCGATACCTTTAGAAATTTCATTACCTGATATGTTTTTTTTTTAAATTAGTAGCCATATTAGGCTAAAACTTATTTTAGAAAATATAAATCTTATTATTTGTCATCAGCAGTATCAGGAAATAATGCTTGTTTCGCCAATAAGCACAAAAAGAAAATTCAAATTGAATGAAATTCATAATTGTACTTTGACAATAATGCAGAGAAAATTAATGGTAATAATGATGATGAAACTCGTAGTAATAAAGCATTCAAAATTAGATTTAACAACGATACGGCGACAAATAGAAGTACAATAAATACAAGAAGAATAAAAGCTAGTTATTTATTTAAAAAATTACATTTGTATAAATTTATTATAAATATAATTGTAGAATTAAATTTGAAATCTTATTTCTTTTCTTCTTGTTTCGATGTATCTAACTTTAAATTGTGTGTGTGTGTGTGTACATTTTAAAAGAATCTTATTCTAAATTAACCACAATTCTTCTTCGCCCTAAAATTATAGTTTTGTTGGATTTCAATTACTGAAAATTTAAATTGTAAATGAAATCCCCAAATAAGGTTCAGATATTGAAAAAAAATTCAACCTCTCTTTTATCCCGCTCCTGCGCAAACACATTTTTAATTTCATTTTTTATATATACTATTTTTTAAAAAGAATTCCAGTAAAATGAAAAGTACGTGGTGCCATCTATTAAGTAAAAGCAAAACTATTTCATATTATAGACTCCAAATCTTAATAGTCACAGAAAATAATGATAAAAAAATAAAGAAAAATCAGAAATTTCCACGAAAAATTTGATTGAAATTCTCAATTGAAATTCTTGAATTAATTTACATTTTTTAAAATCATCACACAAAACTGTGAGATTTAGGGATTGTGTTAAATGTTTTATTGTATCCATAACCTTTAAGTTTTACTTTTTTCTAAGTATTATAAAAATATTGTAAACCAGCTAATAACAACACACTTTATGTTTAGTAAATTTAAATTTCAAATAATTCTGAAATTTTTTTATATAAATAATTAAAAAATAATGGGTATAAATTAAGAGGAATGAAAAAATGAAGTGAAATGATGTTATTTTATCCTTGTTTGTTTACCTTCGTCGCACGATTTGTTACCGGTATTTTCAAGCAATGTCTTCTTGAACAGCTATTATGTAACAAATTTAATAGGATAAAATGTTTATTACCATCAATGTTTTCGTTAATTAATTTAATTTTATACCCCCCAAACTGTGAATTCTTGCCAAAAAAATTTTTTTTCATACATTTTGATATTCTAAAGAGTTTCTTGCAACATGAGATTCCTTAAAACGAAAATTGCTAACAGATATTTTGACACGTCTGCTATTAGACGTTTAAGTTTTGTACAAAGTAATCGCAAAAATAAAACCAATTTAAAGAAAGCTGAACAATTTTCATCGAAAAATGTTAGAGACTTATTTCTTAAATATTTTGTCAACGAAAAGAATCACACATATGTGCCATCTAGTCCTGTATTTTTGAATAATGACCCTTCTTTGCTATTTGTAAATGCAGGAATGAATCAGGTATGTATATTTTCATGAAATCAAAATTAAATATTGCCTAGATTCTAGCAAAAAGGAAAGTAAAATTTAAGTGTATATGCCCATTTCTTTCGTAATATATTGACTACAGATAATGACTATAAATATTGTTTTCATATCAAAGTAGAAGTGATAATTTAGTAAATGTAAAATACAATTGTTCTATTCAAATTTAGCAACAGCAGTAGTGATTTCATGTTTCTGATCATACTCTGGAGAATTCCATCGATATAAGATTACACTTGATATAATAGTTCATAACTGAATAAACAAGTGATGGAACTTTTTTTTTTTTTAAAAAAAGCTGTTATTTAATAAGACAGTTATTATTTAGCTGATTTAAAAAATGCTTTAAAACTATGTTTTCCAAACTTTTATAATGAGTTTACATGGAAAAGATATATCATAAGAATGAAATGAAGTTAATTTTTGATGAGTGAAAGAATTTTTTTCTCCTTATAATTTTTAAATTCATTGATTATAATCAAATGTGACTTTCTGCTATATTTATTTAGCTTAAAAAATTGTATGAATATTTAGAGTTTATAAAAATTCATTTAAATCTGATGTAGTGTGATGTCTTTGTAATTCTTTAATATATACTTTTATATAAATGAACTTGCATCTGTCTTTCCTATAAATATTAACTGTATTTATTTTGAATGTGCAGTTCCGGTCATTATTTTTAAATAAAACATACCCAGGTCATCCTTTTCATGATCTAAAAAAAGCTGCAAACAGTCAGAAATGTGTCCGTCTCAGTGGGAAACATAATGATTTAAAAGATGTTGGTGTTGATCTTTATCATCATACTTTCTTTGAAATGCTTGGAAATTGGTCATTTGGTGATTATTCTAAGGTACTTTCTATTTTTTCCTTTTCAATATTAGTTCTTAACTCATAAACTTAATTTTGCATTTCAGTGTTGAGAAAAATTTTCTATATGGTTTCCTATTTGTAATGATTGATTAATATGTGAATTAAGTTTACTTTCCATAAAGCAAATTTTTAACTTGAGTCATGAGTTATTATGAAAATATTAACACATAAGTATGATAAAGTGTTGTGCAGTTTCATGTCTTTTCCAATTTGTAGTCACCTCATCCCTTAGTTATAAATAAATTTATTTCAGTTTAAAATTACAATATTTTTTTAAAAAGCTACATTCTTAAGTAATCTACTATATAATGAGCTCTTCATTCTACATATATTTGTTATTTAATTGGTGCTGTCATAGGATTGACTCAGATTCTTACTGACATAGTAAATTAGGCAAATAAATAATTAATAAATGAAATTCTAGTATAATATATTAAAAATCTTTTTATAATCATTTTAAAGAATTTCTTATTTTTATCCTTAAATAATTTGTGAATTAAAGGCAGATTTTAAAGCCTTTTTTTATTGTTTTAATTTTAAAAACAATCATGGATTAAATATATCAAATTGTTTAAGTTACATTTTTAAGCATTTCAATTAAAATTTCATTTAAAAAACTTAAACTAATTAAATGAAAGAAAAATGTCTTAAGTTGAAATAAATTATTAAATTGTATAGCTTATTAATAGTTAAAATTTTTCAATTTATTTTTTTGTATAAAATAAATTAAAGAGTAATTTTCATATTTAACTTAGGAGTTTGAATATTCTTTTAAAGCATTTTTAAGACTTTAAATTCATATTTTTATCTCTATCTAATCAGTTCTAGTTGTCTTCCACCTATCTGTTAAATATTACACTGTCAACTTAATTCATATAATACCAATTTTTTAATGTAATTATTATATTAAAAATTAATAATGTATTTTTTACAGTTGATGCTCAATAAAATAGCTTTTATGTATGTTAATATTGCTTATTCTGTTTCTTGTGCATCAAAACCTGGATTAAATGAATTCCTTAATTGACTATTTATGATTTCTGTTTCTTCAGATATAATAGGAAAAAATATTACATAGTTTCATTTTTCAGGCAGATGCTTGTAAAATGGCTTGGGAACTTTTAACAAAAGTTTATGGTTTAAGATCTGAGAATTTATATATAACTTATTTTGGAGGAGATAAAAGTCTTGAAGTACATCCCGATGAAGAATGCAAAAGAGTTTGGCTTGAAATAGGGTAATTATCATAAACAATTTCTTTGTAAATTATTTTAAAAAGTTGTTAGTTGTTTGTATTTTTTGTATTATTATTATTTAGTTTGAAGTTTCTTATCTTTATTCTAGTTTTTTTAACTAAGTGTGCAAAGTAAAAGTCATTAATCTGCTTTATTATTTTATTTTAATTTTCAAAATTAATAATTTTATACTAGCATAAATTAAAGCCATTTTCTTTTTTGTTGTTATTTTTGATGTGCTCTTATATTAATAATTTCATACTAGCATAGAAATATGAATCCAAATATATTTCTTTTAATATGTTTTATCGGTTAGGACTTTACTTTTATTTTAGATTTGACTTATTTCTTGATCTGTGAGTTATATACCATAAAAGTATATATTTATACAAAAAATATATATTTCCTTGTATATATATTTTTATTCATAGATTGTCATTATCTGTTACAGGGTTGATCCAAATCATATTTTTCCTTTCGGTGCCAAAGATAATTTTTGGGAAATGGCTGATAAAGGTCCTTGTGGACCGTGCACTGAAATTCATTATGATTTTCTGAATTCAGGGCCTGAAATTGTTGCTCAGAAAATTAATTCTGATACTCATGATGTGATGGAAATATGGAATTTGGTTTTTGTTCAGTACAACAGGTAATTATTCTATTATGTGATGTAATTTCAAATATTTGTTTTTCAACTCCTTGTATAAATATTTTTATTTATTTTTTAAAGAGAGAAAGAAAATATATTGAAAAGCATTCCAACACTTAACGTTGATACTGGAATGGGTCTTGAAAGACTTACAGCAGTTCTTCAAGGGACTAGATCTAATTATGATACAGATTTATTCATTCCTCTATTTGAAGCTATTGAATCGGTTAGTATACTTTATTAATAAACAAGTATTTTTTTCCTGATACTTTATTGCTCAGTCTTTTGAAGATAAGATATTTTTTGAATAATTATTACTTGACACTTTGTTCAATCTTTTAATCTTTGTTCAATCATTCATAATAAATGTTGTTAACTAGTTAATAAAAAGGCTGTTTTTTTTTAAGGAAAGAAATTAATTTTTGTAGCACTACATCTCTATTAATAATAAAGATGAATGTATGTGTGTGTTTCACTCTACAAGTATCTTTTAAAAATTGTCTTTTTATTGACACAAATTGAAAAAACATGGGTACTTTTACTGAATTTTATCAATTTTTTGCAAATAATTTTTTTGCATGATATCCAATAACAAATTACATTGCTGTCATGAAATTCAAACTATTTTCATTATTTCATAAACTATTCTGATTGTGTAATTTCTGCCATTGTTGAAAGTTAAAGAAGAAAATTTTCATATAATATTTGAATGGATTTTTAAAAAAATCTAGAATATCATGAAATTTTTAAGATCGATAAACAATATATTTATATTTTTTAATAGCACCATGATTCTATTTAATTAGTTTCCATTAAAATGTTTCATGTGCACAATGAGGGGACCATATGTATGACAATTAAAGTAGTAATCTTTAATGCCTGCCTATTTCTAAGTGTCATGGATATGAAATTATATTTAAATTATTTTATTGAAATAAAAGATAACCTTCTATCCTGTAAGTCAGCAAACCAAATAGTCACTAAAAGTAACTAGTAGACCATATTATAAACTATTTACTGTCTTAGCAAATAAATTTGAAATAATATACCCATAAGTTCATTGCTTATATATGTACTTTTATCTGCTATTTTATATAAGGTAAGATGTGTTAAAATGTCAGGAACATAAGATGTCTTTCATTTATGTTCCTCTCAATAAAACTTTTGGTGAGTTATTTTAATTATTACAGAAAAAGAAAAAAGAATTTTCAAAAATAGTGCACATCTATAGGAAATTATAAATCCAATTTATTTATTTTCAGAATTTTAAAGTTAGACCGTATTCAGGCAAAACTGGTGTTGAGGATTCTGATGGTTTGGACACAGCATATAGAATATTAGCAGATCACTCTCGCATGTTCAGTGTAGCTATTGCTGATGGAGTTTTTCCTGATACTTATGATACAGGGTAAGTATATTTTATTGGAAATGTCTTAATATTATTATGTGCATATATTTATAATTTGCTAATTTCCTATGCATATTTCCTTTAGTTCTGAATTTTGTAATCTAGATGTTTAATTCATGATTACTATGAACTTTTAAATCTCAAAATGATTCTTTCTATAGCTCACGGTTTAAATATTAAACTTAATAAATTTAAATAATGCATTTCTACTTGTATTATATATTGGAAATAAATAATTAGATATATGCAGTAAATAATCAAAAAGAATTTTTATTACATATTGATGTGTAGTTTCAAAAAGTTTATTGCATTAGATTAAATTTGTATATGCATTGAGAAATTTCATATTGTAAAAGGGGTGGTGGTGGAGGGAGAGAATGCAAATAATTCGAACAAATCCTTATTGTGGTAGTAAGAATGCCTTTCTTAGTAATTTACTCATCTTACTTTTTTATTTCTATTTATGTACAATTTCAAATTACTTTTTAAAAGATATTTTTATAAGAAGTCAACTAGTGGGTGATGGTGAGTGAAATTCAATAAACTGGGTAATAAAAACTATGTTTTATTCCACAAAAACATTAAATACACAGCCACAGTATGCACTGTGGACTCTAATAACACAAATAAAAAGCAAGTTACTAATCAGAAAATAAAATAAAGTTAGCACTTAACATATAAACTAGAGGATATTATAAAGATGATCTGCAATAAGTGCTTCAAAGCAAAAGTTTTTTTCAACCTCTTGAGTTAAAATAAGTTGTCTGAGAGAGCATAATTTCACATGTCTTTGTCTTTCTTTGTCTGAGAGAGCATAATAATCACTCTAACAGAATCTCCAGATCGTGGTCCATGCTAGAGGAAAGGATCATAATTTGTAAAATTTCTCAAACCTCTGTTTTTGTTGCCAAGTTTAAGTATTGCAGAAAAGCATGCTTTAGAAACTGTCTCTCCATCCAGCAATGACATCATCATAATGTGAAATTAGTATTATATATTTGTAACCATAATTTTTTCATTTTACTTTTTTTTTTTTTTTTTTTGCCATTTACTAGAAATGCTTTCTTTCCAGGATCATTTGATTCCAGTCATTTTGTTAAACATTTTGTTTTAATCATTTATATTTTCTTAGTTCTTTTATAGAGTGCATTGATACCCAATTTATTGAATTAAAATATAATTAATTTAGTGATGTATTAAAAGAAACATAATATAATTTCTATTTCCCATTTTAGCCATGTTTTAAGGAAAATAATAAGAAGAGCAGCTTATACTGCAAATCGAGTAATGAAGACCCGTCCTGGTGCTTTGAGCTCTTTAGTACCTCATGTAGCTAAAACTTTGGATTTTTATCCTGAAATTAATAAACATATTAATGAGGTAATGTAAAATTTAAAAATTAATAATGTATATTTAATTATTATTCATATACATTATTATATTACAATCTTAACCCAATCTCTATTGTTTAAAATTTTAATTTCAATTCCACAGATAAAAAGGTTTTAAACAACCTGAAAAATTTTGTTTTTTGTTATTTTAATCAATTGATAAATTTCTAAAGAATTTATAGAATTTCATTTTGATTCACTTTTCTTGTCTGATTAATCTTGTTTAAAAAAATATTCTTGGCATACAAAAATTTTAAACAAAAAAGTTTCCCTCTTCTTAAATGAAAACTAACCAAGTAATGAAGCTTTGGTTATCATTATTTTATAATATTTTAACTATGTCATCTGTTGCTTCTACTCATTGATAGACTGTTTTTCCTTAAGGGAGCCATCAATTTTCTAAATTACCTTTCGTTGTTGATCACCTTTCATTGCAGAAGTGTAGAAGAACTTCTGTGCCGCTTTAACATTTTTGTGTGCTAGATGCATTTTACTGAATATGACTAATAGGTCAGTCTTTAGATGTTACAATTTTTCAGCATTACATTTAATGACTAAAACTTGTTTTAAACACAAAACATAATTCTTTATATCATTTAAAGAATGTTTCCAATTAAAACTATAAAATTATCACTGAGGGTTTAGAAATTAGCTATTGGTTAGGATCAGAGTAAAAATTCGATATATTTTTAAACTATTGGTAATACATGTGTTTATTATAATTATTATATATATATAATTTTCCATCAAATAATATTGTATCAAGGACATTTTCATGCTGTTTTCAGGTAGAAATTTATTTATTGATTTTTGATTATCTCTATATTAATTTATTTTAAGAAATATATTCCTCAACACTCCTGTGGCTAATAGAAAATTAATAATTATTTGTTACCGTCAATGAACAAAGTTATGCTGCATAAAAGTTCTATTTGCTTAATTGCAAAAAAGTTAGTAGCTATTCATATTGTATTAACTCCAGAAAGATAGGAATAGTTATGTTGACTCAGATGAATTTTAAACATGTATATTTTCCTTGCTATATTTATAACTTTTTATTTGTTCATAGAGTTTTCTTAATTATGAAAAATGTGTAAAAGAAAAAAAATAGCTTTGTTTATTATTATCAATACAGTAAATGTGTATACCTAGTAAGAAGAATAAGATCATTTGGTTTCTGAAAAAATAATCCGAATTAAAATGTGTCTTCTGTTTTATCTTAAATTTATCAGCATATCAGTTGCTTTTTATTTTGCGGGTATCTGAGGGTTTAATTACAATTGATATAAATAGGGATTTGGACAAGAATTATTTGCTCATCATCTACAACTCTGTTTGTATTAGAAACTATCTACTTTAGTTGAATGAATTATTCAATTTGATTTGCACATATTTCTTTACTTATTCAACATATATTTTGCCTTTTGATATTACAAAGACCCATTTTTTGAAGAAATTTTTAAAATAAAAAGGCTTTTTTTCTGATACAATAGAATTTATATGAGACCAATTCTGATCCAAATTTAATGTTTTATTTATTGCAACATGAATATATTTTTGAAAATAACTGAAACACACTGCATCAATTGCATGTTGATTCTTTTCACATAATTTGCTCAAAGGATTTTAAAATGATCAAAATTAATGTATAGGATCTGCAGTGGCGTTTATCTGGAGATGAATCCGACTTTTTGGTTTCTAAAAACTTTATGGTGTGTGACTTGGGATCTAAACTTTATTCTTAAAACAACGACTTATAATTTATTCAAAGAAACTATGATACATTTATGGTATTATTTTAACTATGTTAGGTTTGAAATATTTCAAAGGGAGTAATTTATTTTAGCAACAAATATGTTGAAAATGTTTACTAGAAACAATACTCACTATGGCTACTCTTAGTATTTTAGAAATTATCATGTTACTCTCTTTCAAGTGTTAAAATGCCTTATATGTTATACTTTCTTTATTATTTGTAAAAAACATTAAATATCTGCAGAATATATTAATCTATTTTGAAAAAAATCTTAATTTAAGGCAAATAATTATTTAATGCCTCTTTTTTTTACATGAAAAAGTATTTTGTGAAAGAATTCTGTCATCCTGAAGTTTTCTATTTATGTGTTTATATGATAGTAAGAGCTCATTATAGTTAACTGTGTGTATGTATATGTCTCTCTGTTGCACTTTTTTAAATAACTTTCAACAATGTTTCAAATAAATATATAAATGAGATTATATGTCAGTTGCCACATGTAAAACATCTACATATGAATGTAGACATTCTGATATATACATATTAATTTATTTTTATAGATTATTTATGTTGTCAATGATGAAGAAAAGACATTTCATCATGCCATAAATAGAGGAAGAAAAGCAAGAAATAAAATGCTTTCTGACAGTCCTAATAGAATTTTAACTGGTATGTCTTATTAAAGAATTTATAAATTTTCTTCGCATAATTATATTTTTCTATTTGAAAATGCATTGTTTTTTAAAGCAATTTACGACATTGTATTTCTGCCATTTTATAATTGATTGTTTTGCTCATTTGCATTATCATTATTTTACTTAGAAATGGCAAAAACAGTAGCATCATTTCTAAATATATATATATATATATATATATATATATATATATAGGAATGTGAAACAAATTTATAGTAATTAAATATCTGAAACAAATTTATTATCATTATATATACTATATTCTTTTTTTAAAGAAAATGATCTAAAGATATTTTTTATTGCATTTTTAAATTTAGTAGAAATGTAATGCAGAATTATTGTTAAAAGAAATTTGCTGCTTGCACATTTGATATTTTAACCATGTATATCTTATCCATATTTACCAACATACAATGCAGCAATTTTCCAGGCTTTCAATATCTTCCTTATTTTACAAGAAATTGCTTAGTAGCATCTAATATTTGTCTATTTGATCGTTTGGTTGAGAATTTATTCTTGATTTCTTTTTTCGATTTTAATCCTGTTTTTGATAATTTAATTTTCTTTCATTAAAAAGTTTTGTGTTTAAACTTTGTCTGTTATATCTAAAAGTTAGCACATATTTAGAAAGCTTCGCTTTTAAATTAATTCTTCACTAGACATCAAAATTCTCTATGCTCTATTCAAGAAATCTGGGTTGATTTCTGATGTGTGAGAAAGTTTGTTGAATTGTCGATTGCAATAATTTTTGCTGAATTATTATTCCATGAGTTCTTATTAAATAGAATTGCTTTAATAAGATAATTTTTGAAGAAAAATCCAATTTTTAAGAAATTAACTTTATGAGCCTTTATAAAGTATGATTTTTCTCATTGCAATTTTTTATTTTCTTATAATGACTATTCTTTCAGGACAACAGACAGTGGACCTCCATGATATCTATGGCTTAGAAAATAACATTATACAAGACTTAGCAAATGAAGTGAATATAACTATAGATTGGAAAGATTATGAAAGAGTTAGGGAAAAGAAAGTATGTTACAATGTACAAAAATATTTCACTTTTAAAATTTTTTTATTTAAAAATATTATTTAAAATATTCTAAATAATATTTATGATTACTAATTATTTGATGTGCATTTGATCTGAATTTATTTATCTTATTTAATTAAAACAATTTTTTATACAATATGCTCCTTATACATGCAGATTAAACTATAACTCTTCCTTTTAAGCTTCATTGAAAAAAATTTCTTTACTGATATATAATAACTTGTTTTTAGTTATAATATCTTATTACATATTACAGTTACAACAGGCATATAGTCTACGTGAGGAAAAGTCAAGTGAAATTTTAAAGCTGATTAATGATCTTACCAAAAAGAATATTCCACTATCTGATGATTCATTTAAATACTGCTATAGTACAGAAAAAAATGAATTTGGTAAATACTTTTCCTTTTAATATTTTAGAAATTTAGTTTGTAATACAACATATGCAAATTAAATTGCTGACATTTTTTTAACATTTGGTTGCTATTAAATTCATATTGTAAAAAAACAGTTAATTAAAAAAAAATTGAAATTAAATTTTGTGCAATAATATTTTCAGAAATATCATGAGAAAATGACAAAATTCAGTTTAATTTTCAAAAAATGTACATTTCAGAAATAAACACTCAATAGCAAACATTCTTATTTTCCTAAGTATATATGCATCAAATTTTGTAGATCAAAGTGTTAGGCCTGTAGAGTACCAACACACTTGTATGCATGCATACACACAGACACATTCTATACTGTGCACACACATACACATTCAATATTATTAGTAAAAATTTAGAAATAATATGAAAAGTTATACATTTTTCAAAAGCTTTTAACATATGTTGACATCCTTTTGTCACTCACCCCTTTTAAATGATGGATTTTAAAAAAAGGAAATAGCACATAGCAATTTAAATAAATTTATAAAAACTAATAAATCAAATCATTTCATTCTTTAAAATATTTCATTCTTAAGAGATTCTTTTTGTCAAATCATTTCATTCTTTAAGACTTTTTTTTCTGAAGGTCTTACATCAATTTTTAAACTAATTTAATTAAATGATTAATAAGTGTTAATAATATATTAATGTCATAAAGAAAATTTTTTTTCTTTGTTATTCATTTAACTTAACATTTACAGCTAATCAACTAAGGGATGTAGACTTTTATATGAAAAAAATTGCCAATAATTATTGATTTAAAAAAATTTCTTCAATAAATGAAGTTTTGTGTAAAATTTTAATTTTAATTTTGTATTGCTTTAAATTATATTAATTAAAAAATATTATTATTTGTTTATTATTAAGAATTTAAGTTTGTCTTCTAAAGATATTTTCAATTCAAAGTTTTCAATACAACATTTATTTCCTAATTATTTCAAAAATTAAAAGTAATAATACATTTTTTGATATTAAAAAAATGTTCTGTTATTCTGTGTGTCTTTTTCATTTTTAAATGATATAATCGTTGGTCTGTTTATTTAGGTGTGCAAAGCATTTCAGCTAACGTTTTAGCTATTATCTTGGAAAAAGAGATGGTATCAGAAGCTCACGAAGGAACTCAATGCATTTTGGTCTTAGATAAAACTAATTTTTATTCTGAAGCTGGGGGACAAATTTCTGATGTAGGAAATATCTATAATCAGGTATGTTTAATTAAGAAAAATAGATTATTTGTGGAGAAATTGTTGCCGCTTGTACTGAATATAAACAAAAAGATTTACTTTAAAAAGAAAAAAAAATTCAAATATTTCATGTGCAAACATCCACATAGTAATTCTTAAGTTTCCATGAATTGAAATTAGAATTTTACACAATGCTCAGTTTACACTTAGAAATAAAATTAATTATATTGTATGAATTTGTATTTAATGCTTATTATAATTTTTTGTTTCAATAGGATTTTAATTTTCTTGTTGATAATGTAACATCTACTCAAGGATATGTTTTTCATCATGGAAGAGTAACAAAAGGGAAAATAATGAGTAATGTTATTATTAATCTGGATGTGGACAAAGTAAGTAAATCTTTTAGAAAAAAATTCTATTTGAAACATATGCAGCATAATTTAATTTATTAAATAAATGGCATGATTTTTTTTTTCTCATGTGCACACGTTCAAAACTGTTTGCAAATTTTGCACCAATGCATTCCAGCTTCTCAGAATTTTTCCAGTGTATAAGAAGAAAATGAATTTTTAGTATGTATCTATAAACTCTCAAACAATATTATTCATTCTGCATCTTGTTCATCTTGCTGCTGTGAACCCATGAATAGTGTTGTTTGCTTTTGATAATATTTAAAAGTAATAAGAAATGAAGCTCATTTTATGCGAATAAGTCATTTAACTAACAATATTAATGGCACAAAGATCCTTACAAAATTTTATATACTTTACAAAAAATGGTTGCAGGGTTCAAAGTTAATTATATGGTTTCAGATTAGTATATTTAGGAATATATGTAATATTGATTCCTATTGAAGCATTTTCAAATTTTTTTTCCCTAAATCAGAAACACGAAATGAAAAAGTGGGATGCAAGATATAAAAAATAATGAATTTCTGTTACAGCTAAAAAAGGAAAAAAGGATCATGTTTCAAATGTAGATTGATTCAGCAGTTAGAAGGCTTAAGCTTTCTTTGAACAAAAATTCCTTCTCTTACCAATTTAAGACAATATCATTACTCTTGGACTCTACAGCAATCATTGAAGAAAGTTACGAAATTTAACCATTGTCTGTCTACAGTTATGTTAGTTAAATGATATATTCACATAAAAATAAATTTTATTATTGTTGACTGTTTTTAAAAATTTATCAAAAGAAGATGCTTTTTCATGTGTCCATGGCAAGGTGATGAGTATTAAAAGATTGTATGATGAACTGGCATGATAACTGCCTAAAGCTTCCTTTCCTAATATATAGCTTAGTACTTTTTATTTCAATCCATCTATATCTTAGATCAGAAAATAATATTGATTTGATAATATTTTTTCCTTGATTTTTTTTTTAAATTTACAACTTGGTTACTTTTAAAATAACTGAAGTTTAAAGTTTTTAAATTCTATTGCCAATACTGTCTAAGAAAAACTGTTAAAAAATATTTACATTTATATAACAGTTTATTTATTAATTTTTTTATTTGTATTTTGTGAAGCAATACAGTGAAAATAATGTTTGAATTTATATATATGTAATTTATATTTTTACTTTGTTAAAAGTTATTTATAATAAATAAATAAAATCAAAATATTTATTTATTGTTCTAATTAATATTTATTATTTTATATATAATATTTATTTATTTATTTATTTATTTAAAAATATTTATTTATTGTTCTAATTATTTTTAACTAATAAATATATATATTTTTTGAAATCCTCCCTTCTTAATATGACTTTAATAATATCTGACATATATTTAAAGATTTATCAAAAATAAATTAATAAATAAAACTTTATTCTAAGAAATATTTTTAAAATGTATAAAACCATTATTTTACTGTATCACTTAACACTTTTTCGAAAATGGATATTATTAAGATGATTTTCAAACACTTTATGCTGTGGTCAATCATTGTATATATACTGTATTATTCTTTCAGTTACAACTAATGACTTGTTCATCATACAAAGATAAATAATTTAATGTAAAAATATTGTTCTGTTAATATTTTTTAAAAATTAATTTAAAAAATGAAAAAAAAAACTATGCAAAATGGAGTTTAGGAATTCAAAGCTTGATAATAGATGCCTCACTAATTGATGTATAAGTTATCATTATCATAATTTCTATTGTATTTTAGAAACATCGCCTATCTTGCTCCCAAAATCATACAGCTACTCATATTTTGAATGCTGCATTAAGAAAAATACTTCCATATACAGCACAGCGTTCATCTCATGCTGGTCCATCTCATTTGAAGTACACTTTCAGTGCTAAGGTATTCATCATACATTTCTATACTTTTACATCATTATTCTATGAGTCCTTTCAAACTCTCCTGTATATAAAATGTTTTATAGAATGCAATATTAATGCAGTTAGAATAATGTTATAATAAAAAATGAATTGAAAAATCAAATTGGTAATTGTTTAAAAGCTAAAAATTATTTGCATATAACTGCAACTAACTGTTATAGCATTAGAATGAAATTTAATATTGTTACAAGCGGGCGTGCGGCACGAAAACTCGCCAAGGTTGGCCACGTTTGGCGAGGAGCCTCGCGCCAGCTTGATTGGTTTGGCGAAAGGAAAAATCTAGTAGCCGCTAGATTGTGCGCGATGTTTTGAGAATTTTCACGAGACTCAGGTGCACGTGCTTCTCGGCTATATAAGGACGAGTAGCCGGCGTGAGTTAGTTAGTCAGTTATAAAAGTCTCAGCAATGACGCAATTAAGGACCAAGCAACCCCTACCACTATATCTAGTTGAATTAGAAAGGACCAAAGAAGGGGAAAAATTTTTCGCAATAGACAATATCAACTATCTCAGTGTCACTGCTGAACCATATAAGGGAAAAAATTCGGTCTCACAGTGCTACCGCTGCAATAGATTTAATCATACAGCTAGGAACTGTGGAATGAGCCCACGTTGTTTAAAATGCGGCGAACCCCACGAGACAAATCAGTGTAAAATAAATGTAAGAATTGAAACTCCCGTCTGCATCAATTGCAATCAACCAGGACATTTAGCCTCTTACAAAGGCTGTCCTCAATTCCCCAAAACCACTAATCCAGCCAACAATAGAGCCAGGTACTTCGAGAAATCTAGGTCACTACTAAAAGAAAATATCAGTTACGCAAGCCACTTTCATACTACACCCCGCCAAGTCAGGGAACCAGCTACGCAAACTTACGCTACCCCAAGCCAGGAGATGGCGCCACATGACGGCCATGTTTCACAGCCTAATCTAAACACAGGACCTAGTGACATAGCGCTACTGCTAGAAGGAATGAACGAACTTAAGAAGTTCCTTAACGAATATCCAAACCTAATAAATGGATTATTGCAATTAAAAACTACAAATGACCCAGTGCAAAAATTAACCATTCTCTTAGCGGCCCTGCAAAACCAGGAAAAAACTATTTGTAGCTAAAATTCAATCTCAATAGTTTTTGCATAATCTACTGGAATGCAAATGGTATTAGCAATAAAATTCATGATTTTCGTAATTTCGTAAATAAGCACAACCCTGACGTTATTTTAATGCAGGAAACCCACCTTAGACCACAAAGAAAAATCTTTTTGGCAAACTACTTCTCTTACTACAGCTATAGAAATAACCAAGCAGGTGGAGGTACCGCAATATTCATTAAAAACGGTCTACCTCATAACGAGGTCCCCCCACCCTTACTACAAAACGTAGAAGCTAACGTGGTGAGTTTAAATTTTAAAAATAAAGAGCCAATAACATTAATTTCTATTTATATTCCCCCCACCGTAGTTAATTCCAATTTTATTTTTGACATCGAACTTTTAATGCAAACAGGAACCAATCCAATATTCTGTGGAAATTTCAACGCTCACCACGCGAGCTGGGGCTGTAATAGACAAAATAGCAGAGGTAATTCCATATACCATTTCGCCCAACAGGCCGGACTCGAAATTATAGCTCCCAAAACCCCCACTAGGTTTGGCCCCCGATCAGCCAGTATTATTGATCTCACTATTGTTAAAGACTTTCTATACCCTTACGAAATTGAATCGTTGGCGGAGCTCAGCTCCGACCACAACCCAATCCTTCTAAAATTCTTTTTCAAATACTCTCTGCCAGATTGTGCCTCTACTTATAAAACTAACTGGGAAAAGTACGCCCACTTTCTTAGCCAATCAAATACTCCCCTTCATCAGGATTTTAAAGACTGTGGTGAACTTGAATCCCAAGTGAAATACTTCGAGGAGGAGATCCTAAATGCAAAATTGCAAGCTTCAATCCCACTAATGAAAACCCAAAAATACATAGACCCTAAAATTAGAACACTAATAAGAGATAGGAACTTTGCCAGAAAGAGTTTTCAACAAACCCGGGATCCAGTTTTCAAGAGAATGATGAACCGTATTAATAAGGAAATAGAAAAACTTGGCTCCATAATTGAAAATGATGAATTCGTCAACAGAATCAAAGACGCAAACACTAATGACGGATCCATCTGGAAATTAGTAAAATCACATAAAACTAAAACTCACAGAATTCCGCCCCTTAACGGCCAAACAAGTATTGCAAATAATGAAACTGACAAAGCAAATTGCCTGGCAAACAGCCTGGAGAAACAATTCAAACCTAATGATACGATTGATTTTAAAACAGACAAGCTTGTAAATGATACAGTCAAAAGCTTTCAGGATGATCTCCCACTAAAATTTAAGGACTACTCTCCCCCGACTATAATTGAAATTGCTGACTATATTAAAACCCTAAATGTTAAAAAAGCCCCTGGACTCGATAAAATTTGCAATAAAATGATTAAATTTCTTCCTTTAAACTATATTATCTTTCTTACAAAAATAATAGATAACATGCTCAAATTCGGATATTTTCCAAATTCATGGAAAACTGCCGCCGTTATTCCTATTCTTAAACCGGGTAAAGACCCAACTGATCCTACAAGCTACCGCCCAATATCATTACTCTCATCTATTAGTAAAATAGCAGAGCATATAATTTTAAACAGACTCAACGATCACCTCGAAATTAACAATATCCTCACTGCCGAACAATTCGGATTTAGGAAATCGCTCTCAACAGTTCATCAATTAGTCAGAGTGGTGGAATTTATAGAAGAAGGCCTTGAAAATAAACAAAAATCAGCAGCAGTTTTCCTCGATATCCAAAAGGCTTTTGACAGAGTTTGGCTTGAAGGCCTTATTTACAAGTCAATTAATTGTAAAGTTCCCCATCACCTAATCAAAATTTTAATCTCTTACCTCAGTGCTAGATCCTTCAGGATTAAATTAAATAAGGTTTTTTCTGACACAAAGCAAATACAAGCAGGTGTCCCTCAGGGATCTAAGCTGGGGCCAGTACTTTTTTCAATTTTCATTAATGACATCCCCAAACAATTCAACACCATGTTATGTATGTACGCCGATGACACTGCAATACTTGCTCGTAACAATAACCCCAAATACATTTCAATAGCACTAAATAGACACCTAAAATCTCTTGAGGACTGGTTCTCGAGATGGAAAATAGTTATTAATGCCACCAAAACTGAAGCCATGACTTTCTCTAGAACTAATTGTGTAAATAAATCCCCCCCTTAAAAATTAAAGATCAAGTAATTCCGTGGTCTAAGGAATGTAAGTATTTACGAGTCATATTGGACACAAAATTAACTTGGAAGCCCCACTTTACTTATATATCTAAAAAGTTTCGGGACCTAACTCGTAAATTCTTTCCCTTACTCTCTCGAAACTTTAAAATGACTAGGAAAAATAAAATGCTTATTTACACAGCCTATTTGCGGCCAGTAGTAACTTATGCCTGCCCAGTGTAGGGTTATGATCCTAAAACTAATTTAAAAATAGTAGAAAGACTTCAAAACAATTTAATTAGAAAAATTTGTAACATGCAATTTTTCATGAGAAATAGAGACATGTATCACGCCCTGAACTACCCCCCTTTATTAAATTTCATTAAAAAACTCTCACAAAAATTCTTCACTGACATGTCTAAAATAAACAATGAGGCCATTAAAAATATCCCAAATTACAACCCTGTTCCTCGATCTAGTAGGCCCAGAAATATCCTACTGTAGTAACCTCATAGATTAAACTTCTCAATTCACTTTTTTCTTAATTTAAACCTTAAAAAATAGTATAATCTTATAATCTTTTAACTAAATCTTGCAAGGAGCCATACCCCCACACTCTCCCCAATCCAATAGCCAATAACAAAGCATCCTGACAATCACCACCTCACCCACTCAGCCTCTCGGAAATACACTTTTGCATCATCATCATCAACCGGACTCTCCATCAGCAGCTACTGAGACGTCTCCAACTGCCCACCTGCTCCTACACCGCCGACACCTTCTGATTGGTCGCCACTACTCCCTCATCACCGAACTTCTTGCCGCTGTAACTCAGCCCAGTCCATCTTCAGCTACCAGACACTGAACATCCTCAAGGCTCATCGAAGAGGGCAACATATTCCAGAACGCCAGGCCACTTCTCTACCAAAAAAGGACAGGGGATAAGCTCCTGGCGGAGCTAGGTGCCCCTAGAACGAACACTTATGTGAGTTAGTTAGTTGCTATAGTGATTTGATCGAGTTAGTTGAGAGTTTGCTCTGAAATAAAAAGCGTCTCGTTGGACTAAAGGATTTGTGAGCTGTGTTTGCGTTTGCTGTTAACGCTGTGTTATTGAGCTCGCTGTGATTAACTGTTGCTGTGCTATACGATAGCTGTTTTGTAGTCTGTTTTTATCGTGCGTAAGACTTGAATTTACGCTGTAATTGACTGTTGACTGCTGAATTGTACTTATCTAAAATTTTTACTTTATCAATTATCCTGTATATAGCTGTAAATAAATTTGTTTGTGTTGTCCTCAAATAAAGTCCATTCAATCCAAACCCGCTACGCTAAAAACGTAACAATATGATAAATGCAGATATTGCATAGATATCAATGTGTTTTAATATTATAGTTGTTTGAAATGGAATTGATTTTGCTATGCAATTCAAACATCTTAAGACAATAAGAAGTTACATGCACTTATAGACGAATTTAGAAAACGGTTTTGAATGAAGTTGAATATCAAAATTATATCTAATTACCAATATTGAATAGTAAGACAGAAATATATTCTGTAAATGTAATTTCATTTGTACATATAGTTTTTTCTTCTTTTTTTTGTATAAATAGCTATATTTTTTATGAATGTAGTTTTTATCTAATGAATAGGGATTATAAAAATCTTTGTAACTAAGAAAACAGAGTTACATATTTTTTCTATTTATTTTTCTATTTTCTATTCTATTATTATAAACATTCTTTGAACAAAAATGTTTTCATTATATTTATGAATAGATTTATATTAAGTTATTAAAGTACTCAATTAGAATTTTCTTTTCACCTTTAGGAATCTTTAACAGATCATCAACTTGAAATGATTGAAGTATATACCAATGACATGATACAGAAGAAACTGGAAGTTTTCAGGAATGAAGTACCATTCGAGGAATTGCTAACTTATTCAAACACAATTTTACTGCGTGGTGAAGTAGTTGATTTATTTTTATATATTTTCTCTTTCTCCTTTTCTTTCATGTATTAATTGAGAAATTTAAATATATGTAAACTGTATAACATTTAGGTAATTGAGTTATTGGTATATTAATCATTGAACATCCTTTTTATGTAGACTAATTTGAGGTTTTTATTTTAAAATATTTAATTTTGCTTTGAATTTTTTCTCCTTAGTAGATATATGTATTCAAAATTTCTATGTTGAAACATCAAACTCCCATGCTTTTTTAGCTAAAAGCTTAGAGATAAAAATACAAATTAATAAGTATTAAATATGTATCCAATTATAAAAAATTGTAACTATATAATTCAGTATATATTATACAATTAACCTACATGTTAAGTATGAATTTTCAATAATAAAAACATACAATTGATGTTTGTATTATTCATAAATGCTTAAATGTTGTTTAGATATTAATACATCTAAATTATATTACTGAGACAATACATTAAGTTATGAAAATCAATCATTACCAATGTTTGTTTTCCAGTTTTATTAAATGAACTTTATATGATTATTAGCATTTATGCGAGTGATATTGCCGTTAAAATTCGCAAGATATCATAAGAATACTTTCCTTGAAAGTGATACTTTTCAGACAATTTTATTGCAAAAAATCTGTTGTAAAGGATAATAAGATAGGTAATGTAAGACTCATTTGCAATAAAGTTTTACCATTTGTCCTTGTTATATGATGCCTGAAATGTCTTTTATTCATATAGACAGCTTTCTTCACAACAAACTCACATCAAATATTTAAATCTAATACTGCATGGAGAAATGTTGAGTCTAATTACAAGAAGAAACATTATGGTTGATTATAAAGAAAAGGGTAATGATAAAAATGGTTAGTCGTTGAAAATATAAGGAATTGAATGAAGTAGATAAAAATTTTCCATTGTTCAGAAGATTATTTACTGCAGTATATAGAAAACAAATGTACCTTATCTATTCCGAAAATGTCCCAGGACTAATTCTTTTTTATATGAATACAAGAAATGTCATTGTAAATTTTTCATGATCAATTGAAATCTGTGACTCTTGATAATGTTACACTCATAAATATTTTCATGTTACTGCATTTTGCAAATTTAATGTTGTGCAACTATTCACTTCTGATTCTTGTAACATTCATTATTTGTGTTTCCAGCAGTAATCATTGCAACATTTTCAGTCCCTTGTAATTTTATAGGTTTTTCAATTTTAATTAAACCTTAGACTGAAAATATTTTCTGGTTCTTTGAACCTTTTTCCAAGCTCTATATACAGTTATTTAAACCTACATGCAGTTGTTTCTAGTTCTTTTGAGGATATTCTTGACTTTGTAGAAAATGTAAAACACAGTGAAGCATTTAGTGCCATTATGATCTTGAAAAGTTTCTGCAAAAATGTTAATATGTTTTATAACAAATCTTATTTAAATCATTTACATAAAATTGAGTCTCCTTTTTTTAGTTGATTTTCTGTAAGATTTATAAAATTCATTCCTAAATTTAGTTTCTATGATTTAGAATTGTTTATACTATTTAGAATTTTTTTAAAAATTCATAATATGACTATTATTCATTATGAATTATGAATTTATGACGTTTCCTTATTATTTCTTTTTTACAATATATTACCTATATTGGCAGTGAGTATCACATGACCACTGCTTTTTTTTTCTCTCGCTTTTGAACCAAAACATAACTTTTAATCATCCATTATGATTTGCTTCTATATTTTGAAGATTCAGATTATATTTGGTTTTAAGCGAATGATTAAAATCAAAATGAGAGGCAAAAGGGAAAGTGCTTGGTATTGGAACTTTTTGTTAGAATGCTAAATAAATATAAAAACTAATGGAACAGTCACCAAATTGATTTTTATGAAAATAATTTTATTTCTATGATTAAAAATCCTTTGAAATTTTCTCAATGATTTTCTTTTAAGAAGATTGAAAATGAAAATAATTTTCTTAAAATTCAAGCAACTTTGCATTTTATTATTCATTTGAAGAAACAATTTAAGTGTATTTTAATTTTGAAATGCCGCAAATAAATGGAATAATAATTCTCTCTTGTCTGAATATTTTTATTTCTTTATGACAAATCAAATACCTTCAATACTTGTTTTTCTTATTTGATAGGAATATCCAGAGACTGTTTCAGTTATTTCCATTGGCAGTGCAGATTGTAAGGATGCTGTTTCTGTTGAACCTTGCTGTGGAACGTAAGTATTTATATATCAAAATACAATAGAATCTAGTACTTATTAGCCTGAACATTCTCATTTATCTAATTCTTTTGAAACATGTTACATGATGATCAGCTATTTTTTCTTGTTTAAATTTGATATCATATAGGTATAAAGCATGATTTGTCTATTTAATTTACTCCTACTCTATATTGTAACATATTTTTCTCTTTAAAATATTGTTCACCCATTCCCCATACATAGAAAAAAGTATTATTGTATAATTGAGTGATCTCAATAAGACTATATGATCCAGACACTATATAATTTGACAAGTACCTAATTCCATCTATTTGCTCTTCATGCAATTTTTATCACTGCATTATACTGTTGTATTTATTTCTTTAGGCATGTGCATAATACAGCTGATATTGAAAGTTTCATCCTTATCCCTGCAAAATCACATGGAAGTGGAGTAAAAGTTTTGAGTGCTGTGACTGGGGATATTGCATCTGCTGTGAAAGGAAATGGAAAAGTTTTGTGCTCAAAGGTTACAGATCTAAAACAAAAGATAAATGAAACATTTGAAAAATCTAATGTAAGTTGATTAAAAATGAATTTTTTTTTACAAATAAGTTTAATTTCAGCTATTCTTTTATATGTAAGAAATTTAAATTCATTTAAATTTGTTTTCTTTTAGGAATAAAAAAATAAATTTGTAAGCATATTTGTTGTATGGTGACTTCAAAATATTCATAGAAGTAAACAGTTAAAGAGATTTAATCCCAGATTTCATAAAATCTTTTTATTGAAGTCTGTTTTGTATTATGTTTCACGGTCACAAAATTGGCTTAGTTTTGATATTATAGACTTGCTTGCTGATTCTCAAACCATGATAATAGTGTTATAAATGCTATAATATCTGGATTATGTTTTAATTTATGGTAGAAACAAGAATAAAACACATTTCTGTTCATCTGAGAGTCAAATTGTCATCATCCCCGGGGATAAAACTGTTGGAGCTGTTTAGCATTGTTTTTCATATCTGCTATTGTTAAGTTTTAACCAAAATGTTGAAAAGAAGAAAATCGAATAAAATATAATAAACATGAAATCTCTGCATTTAGAAAAAGAATTTATCATATTTAAATCAAATTATCGCTGATTTATAAAAGAATATTATGTTATTTGTTAACTAAGAAACCCATGTACATTCAAAAATGCATTTTATATGAATGAAGTAAAATAATTAAAATATGGAGGGATATTTATAATCTGTGTAATTAATATTTTATTTAGTTTTTAAATAATAATTTCCATTAGTTTACATTAGGTTTTATCCAAACAGCATTAGTTTCAGATCTTTATTTCTGAAAAGATGATTGGGAAAATAAATAAATGAAAAGTTCTGACTTTAATAATTAGCAAAATGTCATAATCCTTTGCAATTTCCATTGATTCTGGAATTTAAATAATCCATTTTATATTATTTCTTATTATTAGTTTAATAAAATAATTATTCTGATTAAATATCTTAGTAACTTAAACGTTGTCGTACATACATTTATAAATGATCTTTTAAAACTATAGAGTTAACTCAAATATTTTTGTAGGTGTCACTTGATACATATTTAGATTTACTAAAACAAGTAAAAGGTCTAATCAAAGTAAGTTACCTTTCTATTTATATAAATGCAAAAATGAATAAATCAAATATTATTTTAATTTTGTATCAAAATATTATAGGAATGTCAAACAAAATATGATGCACCTTTAAGAGATCTGAAGAAATCTGAAGCTATTTTGACTGATTTGAAATTACATCTGAATGATTTTATCAATGCTTCTTCTAGAACTGATATGAACCTGGTAATTTGCATTTGTTTTAAATGCTTTACCTGTTTTAAACTATTTATTTTAAAGATCAGGGTAAAATGCATTATATGATTAAATAAAAAAAATTGCCATTCTTTTATTAATTTCAATTGATTGATTACTTTAAGCTTTTATATAATATTAATTTGAGAACATTTGTCTTTCTTTATCAGGCAGCATGTTTCATCTAACTAAATTATATGCAATCAGCCTGCAGGGAATTAAAATTTAATCTATTAATATATGAGCTGTAATAGGCTATCATTGCTATCAGTTATGAAAGTTTAAGGAAAGGAATTTTTTGTCTCTGTAATTAGTGTTAATTCACAAAAGCATATGAAGCAAAGCATACTTTTTTGCATTTTGTGCTGATTGGTTGAATTCATGCTTCTTCTTTAATAATTAAATTTTAAAATTATTTCCTGATTCATCAAAACCATTGAATATGTTGTTGTTTTTTTTACTTTTTATTAGTTGTTGTTTCATAAATATTATTTAATTTTCTAATACAAAAATAGAATGGTTGCATAATATTTTGTGTAAATGTTTGATAAGTTAAATAAAAATTGTTCCTCTAAAACATATTTTCAATCTAGTGAAACAAAATATAGTTCTTTATATTTAAGTTTCTTATGGGGCTTTCATTAGACTTTGTACTATATTTTTGGTTCTACTTTATTATGCAATAAATAATATTTTGCTATTTTATACCGTATACATCTCAAATATATAATATTCAACATTTATTTTCAAGGATTCCTCTGGGATGCTAAATCAACAGCATAAAGTTCATCCACAGGTCCTAAAAGATCTTAAAGATAAAAAAGTTCCACCGACAAATGATACTTTTAAATATGAATGTTGTGACAAAGGTAATTATGATGAACAGCATTTGTACTTCCTGTATTCATTTAAAAAAGAAACTGTTAATTCTAATAAGAAATGGATTGATTACTATTTGTTACTGTTTCGATGTAGTCATGACATTTCAGATTTATTTTAATTTATTATTTTTTGGAATTATTTAAATTCTTCTTAATGCATTATCAATTAACAAGAATTAAATCACACTTTTTCTTTATATGAATGTAACTTATGAATTCCAAAAGTGAAATATTTTTGTTGGTGGCTTTGGTTTAACTATAATCACCATCTAAAAAAATGCATTATTTCTTTAATAAAGAAGTTTCTCTTCATTAAAACAGTTTTCATAAAACTTGAAATCTAATTATATATTTCTAATTATATAAATCTAATTATATATATTTTAAATATCAAAACATCTTTTTATGTATTAAAAATCTTAAGATACTGTTCCAGTCTCCTAAGTTAATTACATGCACATTTATTTAACCATACATTATTTGATATTGTACCATCTATTTAATTGCTACAGATGGTTTCTTCCATTTATATCAAATAAAATAATTCTTTTATTTTTAGTAGATTTTGAAATAGAATAATGATCTTCGTATATTTTTTAAAAATCACAAGAAAGTAGGCAAGCTATATTAATTTCTATAACTCTCAAACAGTACTTTAAATAAGTATTTTCCATTTAAATTTTTAATTCAGAAGTTTGCTCAGTATTTGTTTTATTTCTTTTTCTAGAATGTTTTCTTTAAATAACTTGAGGTATTTTTTCATGATAGGTGTAAAATCTATTTCTGCTAAAGTAGCTGCTGTTATTAGGGATGGCCAGTTAGTTGATTGTGTTGAGAGAGGCTTTAATTGTCAACTGGTGTTAGACAAGACTAACTTTTATGCAGAAGGTGATGATCAAGCTGGTGATGAAGGAACAATAACCTGTAATGTAAGTAGTTTAATTATAATGAATTATTTTTTCTCATTACTCTGAAAGTATTTCAAAATTTATTATTTTTTTTATTTGGAGCATTGATTATTTAGAGAATGAATATAAAAATTTCAATTAAAGTGTTGAGTCTTCATTATTTTTTAATGCTTGATATATTGAATGGATATTAAAAAACTTAAAAATGCTTAAAATAAATATTTTAAATTTGAGAATCATGTATCTAAAACATTATAGGTCTTTTGCAAAAAAAATTATGATAATTTGTTTTAAAACTTTACATTAATGAATTGCAATTTATAATTTGTTTATTGCTTATTATATTTAAATCTTAATTTATTAGTTATCAGATTCTTTTTATATATGAATATCAATTTTCTTGATATGTTGCAAATATGTTAGAAGAGTCAAATCATCATCTTGATGATATTATGTTGATATTTATGTTATTGGTTGAAAAAATTCTATCATTTCATTATACTAAAAATTGACCATTTTTCTTTAAAATATAATTCTTTGATTTTTTAAAGGTTTTTTTAGTTTATCATTAAATGTCATCACTATTAATCAGTGGCCAGTCAAAATTTGGAAAAACTGTAGATTGTTTTTAAAAGAATGTTTTAACAGACAGATTTGTAGAAATGCAAATTGTTTTATGATATATATTGTGACAAAACATTTTACATGAAAATTACTCATTTCAAAGATTTATTTGAAAAGTAAGTGAAATTCTCGTCTTTTTCTTTTTTCATGCAGTACGATTAAGACCCATTTAAAAAGTTTTATTAATTACCTTTGTAATGTATTATTTCTGTTTTTCAGGATTATGTTATTAAAGTTAACAAAGTTTATGAAGTCAACGGATTTGTTTTCCATGATGGTTATGTTGAAGAAGGAAATGCTGTAGCTAATAAAATAGTTGAATTGGCAGTAAATGAAGTAAGCATTGATCATTTTAAATTTAAATGCATAGAAACATTAAATGAAAAATATATATTTACTCCCCACTGCTATATGTCAATTTCCCTCACGTCAATTAATACAAAACACTCATACATTAACTGTGCATGCACTCAAATTATTATAATTTTTTTTCTTCATGCAACATTTTGATTAAATTAAAATGTTTTAAATTTTCTGCATGAAATAAAACAGATATGCAGTATTTTTTTATATGAAAGTTGTAAATAGTATGCCATGTCTGTGTTATTGATGGACCTACATAATCTTCGGAGTGTCTCACAGTACACATCAAAATTAATAGTTCTTCTGTACTGGAACATTGTACATTGAAATAGATGGTGAGTAACACCTTGCCTACTGACTCCATGACTTTGACATTCCACTCAGCCAAAAATTGGATAAGACTGCCTGCTCCTCAATCGTTGAATTTTGCAATGTGAATGCTATTCTGTCTTCATATGCATTGCCTCGTCAATTGGACGGCTCTTTTTATAAGATCCTCTACTCTTTCCTGTGCATGCAAGCACCCATGCTTGCTCTGATCTACACGAGAGATTCCAACAGCATCCCTAGATGTTTCACTACTTTTCCCACAGCAGCATAGGCAAATATGTTATGGCTATGTGGTTACGACGTTTTATATCTTTTTATTTGAACACTATATTTTACAAATTAGACTGTTTGATCTAAAACTACTACATTTTGCATTGATATTCTCTAGAAGATAAAAATATGCTATGTATTTTTAAATTAATTTATTTAAGATGCAGATTTTTTCCCTTTTTTTTCTATAACTTTCAAATATACTTTTCCATTACACCAATTTTTTTCATCAATTTAAAAGTTTTAATGTCACCAATTTAATTTTGCAAATTTTTTACTTTGAACTTAGAAAAATATTTTTAATCTTTGGTGTGAAATACAAGGCATTTTACGTTGTCAAAAGCTGAAAAAGGATTATTCTGCTCAGTGTATATGAAAATTAAGAACGTGAAGTAGATTTTCAATACTAATATATAATTTTTATCTCTGCATATGTATTAATATTTTTGCTTTTAATACCCAACCGTAATTGGTTAAATCTTTATAAATAAATAATAAGTAATTGAAAATTTTTTTTAATTCATAATTTTTTTATTAAAACTATTTTATATAAATAACCATCTTGTCAAAACTTTAAAAAATGGAATAATTGTAAGTTGAAGCAAAAACCAGTTGTTACAAAGGACTATAAATTGCAATTATTTTTTAAAAAACATTTCATAAAGAAATGACATTAATGCTGAGAATTTTTACTCTTTTCTTCAATTTTAAAAATTGTACTTTTTTTTTTTTTTTTGTGGGTGTGAAAAGTTTAAAACGATCAGTAACAAATAAATCAAATTTTAGAGAGTTTTGATTGAATTTGAAATGCATTTCATTATTGATTCGATTCATGAAATATTTACTTGCAGGCAGAAAGAGATATACCAATGTTTTTTGCATTTTATTTCAAGAATTTTTTATTAAAAATTTCATTAAAAGAATTTGGATATGTCAGGATATTTTTATGCATAAAATAGTAACAATTTCTGGAATAATTTTTTTAATGAAATTATTATTTGCATCTTATAGAGAGAATACAGTAACTCAAAATTATTGTACAAAAATTATTTGTTTAGTTAAAAAATAAACTAATAACAATTGTAATTTAATTTTTGTTTTACATTCTGACATATTTTTCTTTTTCAGGAACATCGGTTAGCATGCTCTCAAAATCACACAGCTCTTCATTTATTGAGTAAAGCTATGAAAAATGTCTTACCATATTACTTCCCTCTTTCTGCAAATGCAGGACCAAAGGATCTTTCTCTTTATTTTACTTCTAAGGTAAAATAATAAAGAATTTATTCTTTCTTTTTCGGATCCTTTTTTTATTTGATATTTATCAAATGGTACTTCTAATAATGTTTTATATGTCTTAACATTAATGCAGAATGTATTATTTTTCAACAATTTTAATTAATTTTTAAATTAATGATAATTGAAAAATTGCCTAATGTGTCTGCAAAATATTCATTAGTACCCTTAGTTAATGTTTTATATTTCTGAAACATAATTTTTTAATGAAATGAAAGAATATTATTTGCTATTTATATAATAAGGAATGAATTTTAAAAAAATCTTATTTCAAAGCCCTGCTGCACAGAAGAAAGTGAATGTAAAAGATATTATTTCAAGTGGCAGTACATTTAAGCTTAGAATGTTAAATTAACAGATATTCAATATGCATTCCTTCTTTTTTACTGCAACCACCAAAGGTGTGAGGCAAGTTTTTTCCAAAACTTCTTTTATAACAATTCTCTGTTAATATTAGCAATAACAGCTATGACCATTTTAAACACAAAAGTTATTAAACCATGAAGACAATAAACATGATTTTCAATAAACCATGATATTCATTGGTAAAATAAATAATTATTTGAATTGAAAATATTGATAGTCAAAATAACCTTTTGCTTTCTTTATATTAGTAGATTGGTCCCCCGAATAGTAAAGTTAATGACTTCATGTACAAAGACAGTCACTGATTTAAAGGCATATGTCAAAACTGCTATTGTCAGTATTCAGGGGAAAGTTAGCAAAAATAATGTATATTGAACGTTTTATATACTTGCATTTAAAATTTGAATATGTTAGCTCTCAAAATATATGTTTTTCAATAAAATAGAAACCGTTGCTCAATAAAATTTTGAAATTAGATCATTTATTTTGATCCCTTCTGTATTACAATAGTTATAAACATGAGCTCATCCAAAATCTTATTTTATACGAATTAATTTTTGTTTAAAAAAATAGTTATGAAATATTTGTGTAAGTATTAAAAATATGATGTCTGTTAAATTATTATATACAATAAGATCTTTATATCTTAATGAAATTCATTTTAATGCTTAATTTTTTCATGCCATTTTATAATATTCTTCATTAGAATGCCTTTAAAAAATTTCTGTTTTCATTAGGGTAGTATAAGTGATGGTCAATTGAAAATTATTGAAAAAAATGTCCAGGAAAGTATCCAAGCTGAACTTGATGTTTCTCAGTCTCAAATGCCTATTGAATCTTTGAAAGATGTGCCACCTAGTAAAGCTGCTCTTATCAAAGTAAGTATTTGTTTAATTTTAAATTAAAAAAAATAAGTTGGTAACATCAATAGTATTCCTGTTAAAAATCAATTACTATATAGATAAACAGCTATTATAAATTATAATAGTGGAATACAAAATCCAATGACCATGTTTTTTAAATCCAGATATTTTGAATTAGTCATTTGATTAATGTATTGAGTGAACCTATAGATTCATTATGTGCTATAACCAGCAGAAGCATTCAGTGCCTTATTTTCTTGCATTTTTCCATATTATGGAGGATTTAATGTTTCATTATACAGTGAAGAAAAATTAGTATGTGTTTTGAATTCTCTTTCTTTCAGCCAACTAGGCTCAAAATACAATACAGACTTACAGTTTTAATACCAAGAATGTTGTATCCACTTTTGTGAAATTAAACAAATTAAGAGACTTTCATTTCATAAATGAATTTCTTCTGATGTTTAATATTAATTTGCAATTCTAGTAATAAAAACATGTGCTAAATTTCTTTGAGAACATTGTTGCCTATCTGTGTGCATTGTGAATGTAAGCAAAATTTCATTCATTTGGCTGATTGTAATTTTTGAATTATAATTTCTATAGCCTCATTGAAGATCAAACAGACATTAAAATCCAATTGAAAGATTTGATTCAAAATTTTCCAATTTTGCCATTAAGAGCATATATTTGCATTTTTTTAATTATTATGATACTTCCTCTTTGGAAAATAGAAAGTAAAATTATTTAATTTTTCTCATAAATATATATGGGTGGAATAATTGTTCTGTGAACACAATTAATAAGCTTCCTTTTTTTAGGAATTTAGTACTAGCATATGTTCACAATCCATTTTTATGAATTTATGAAAGTGAAGTATTAATCAGGAGATTAGTGATTCATCTATTTCATTAGGAATTTGAGCAGCATGTTCCTGTCGTTACAATTGGTAGAGCTAATGATTCCAGTGCTCTGAAATCTATTGAACCTTGCTGTGGCACGTAAGTGGCTTCTTTTTATTGTTTAATGATGAAATGTAAAAGAAATATCATATATTCATTTAATAAGAAATTTTTTGACTAAACATTCATTTCAGCCATGTAAAATCAACTGCAGATGTTGGTTCTTTTATTATTATTTCTCAAAAGAATACTAAAAACAAAGAAAGGCTTATCCGTGCTGTGACTGGTAAACAAGCACTATCTGTTGAAAGAGATGGTCAGGTTTATGATAAAGATCTTTCAGAATTGGAAGAACATGTTTTAGCATGTTTAGAGAAACCAAAGGTTTGTCTCCTTTCAATCTTAATTTATAATCACAAATAACTTTCAACTTTTTAATTTTTTTCATTTCATTTATTTTGATTTATTCTATTTAGAAAGATGTATTAGAATTATGGGATTGCTTAAGAGAAGTTAAAGAAGCAAAAGTAAGTTTTTCACTATTATACAGAAAATAAATTCTAGTATTCTGCAAATTTAGTTTTCATGATGGTCAGGAAATTGAGTTCAAGATGAGATTTAGTGTTATTGGTAATATATCTTTAAGGTGTTTGTTTATTAAGATATTAAAGCATAGTAATCAGCCAATTTTATAAATAAATAAATTTTCGACATCACTTATGCTGTTGACCAGGTGCAAAGCAGAATAAACAAGAGTAAACTATGCATAAGAGTAATTGAGTAGGATTTGATTCAATAATTTTGACGTAAAATAATTATTCATTTGAATCATGCCTAACAAAATTATTTCAATATCTTTACAAAATTGTATGGCATTCAGAATATTTAAAAACATTTTGAAAATATATGATATCCTTTGTTTATAGAACTTTGTGATAAATAACAACCAAACCACTCTTTCCTTGAAAAAAAATGTGTATTTTTTAATAATAATTGCAGGTATTTATTAGAGATGAAACACAATTCTCAGATTAATGATTCTAAAATTTATCTGAAATCAAAAATACTTTGAAATTGATACTATATCTTGTTTTATATTTGTACAAAGAAAAAAAAATAGTAACTTATTTTCTACCCTGAATGTTAATAGGACGTTAGGAAATTGTAAATACATTTGTATTTTGTTCTGTAGTATGGCAGCAATGACATAAACAAAAATTGTCGAAATAAAAGTATTCTGTGAAAGCATGTGTCATCAATTTCTGTTAAATTCATTGCAGTTTAAATTAAAGAATTTTATTAAATATTCTAATAATCATTTTTGAGTACAAATACAATTTTTGAAATTAAATAAAAATGTAGTACTCAAGATTTACAATGATCAAAGAGAAGATGATCCTAATGTTACTTTCAAGAATAAGTTTTGTCTCATTAGGTATTAAATTAAAAAAAAATGTTATGTATGTTATAATTAGTTTTATTAATCAATCCTATTCATTTATATATATATATATATATATATATATATATATATATATATATATAT
>JAOUZG010053171.1:882080-930242 GCA_026289955.1 Argiope argentata | reverse complement strand
TATATATATATATATATATATATATATATATATATATATATATATATTCATTTCTTAAATTAAAAATTGAATTCATTTTATTTATTAAGAATGTTCACTTCATGTAAGTGTCTGGGTTTTTAAAGTACAAAGAGCAATTTATATGAATAATTATCTATATGCAATTTACATTTCATGCTTTACCCTATCCAGAATTTTTTTTAATGCTAAATTATAATATATGCTAGTTATCATCATTAAATGAAGCTTGTTCTTTTATAAATTTTTGTATTTCAAAAATTACGTGCACCGTTTTATGAACAACAAAATTTTTACAGGTATATCATGAAGCAGAATTGCCTCTTCTTCTCTTTCGAGAGCATCAAGCAAAGCTGACTGAGCTAACTAAACAGTTAACAAAAGCCACAGATGAGTTTGTACAAAATGGTTTCAGAGAGGTAAAGCTGTCCTTTTATTCTTATAAAAATGTTTATATATTAAAATATAAAATTATTATTTGCATCAGTTGCATAGGTTAGTTGAGAACATGGAAGAAATCATTGCTAATTTTTTTTTAAATCTTATAATTCATGTTTATTAAAATACAAATCGAAAGGCAATGAAACAAGATTGCTTTAGCATTTATGCTGTTATTCTATACTGACCTCACATTTCTCTCAAACTTCATTTAATTCTATTTATCCCCATCTAATGACTGAAGATCAATTTACACAAATAGCATGCTAATAATAGATAAATTAGGTAGATATTTATTACTGTATTATAAAAAAAAATAACATTGAAGATACATTTATGGATAATTATTCCTTTTTAAAGATTTTTTTTCTGCAATGGTTACAAATCTTGAATCTATATTTCAGTTGTGTAAATGAACCTATTATTACTATGTATTTCCTCAAAAATTAATCTTAACACAACTACTTCATTTCAATGTCAACAACTTTGCAAAATAAGAAATATCAAGTGGAGTTAAAATTATAAATCTAGTGATGTCATGGCATACTATTTTGGAACCACTGATTCAAAAAAAGAATAGAATAATATTCCACCTTTTTTCACATTAATAATATCCTCACCATAAACTATCTATATCTTTTCTGTAATTAAATCATCCTTGGTCTTATGTTGCTAGCTTTAGGATTATAACAAGATCTGTCAATTCATAAAATGATTAGTTGCCAAAATTGAAACACTTTATTCTAAGTTTTTGAATGGTTCAATAATAAAATTAATATACTAACACTTACTATATGTAGGTTAAATCTGAAATAGAAGATGTTTTAAAGAAGTTTTCTGATGAAAAATTCATTGTTTATCATTTATCATCCATTGGAGATGGAAAGAAAATAATAAATTATGCCATTGAAAAGTCAACAGAAAAACCTGCTCTCTATTTTGCAAAGGATGGACGTAAATCAATTGTCTGTTCCTGTTCGGTACCAAAGGTAATATAAATTTTAACTTTCAAAATTGTGTAAAGCAGTAAAATTGATTTTTATATTAAGATTATTTAATGTTAAACTGCTGAATCACATGACTGTCATTTGAGGATCAGAAAAATGTTAATAGTTACCTTTCCTATCAGATTCTTCAATTAGTAGTTTGCTAAAGCTGTTGAGGAAGTCCTTTTTATTTGAAGCATCTTATTTGAGTTATGAAAATAAGTATACTAAATATTTGATTTATCATTAATTAATGATTTTACTTTTTCATACATTTGGAACAGCACATTAATTTTTTATGAGCATTTATACTAATATGATGCTTTCTATATATTGTGTCTATTCATTACTCTTGTAATTATTTGTAAACATCTATGATTCTTTAAAATATTTAATGACTATCATATATATATATATATCCAAACGTTAAAGCGAGATCTGATCAAAATTAAAGTTAGCACTATCAACAATAGAAAGCTAAAATGAGTGACATCTTATATCAGGACTTTGTAAAGTTGCATACTTAAAAAAAAAAATGAAAACTAAAAATACTTTGTTATACTGCTGGCTCTATTATATCAGATGATCTATTCCTTTAGTTATGAAGGTATAATTTATTCTTTTAGTAGAAAAATTCAAATTACAAGGCAAAACCTTTTCAAATGTGTGCTTACCATCAGTAGCAGCTTTCTGACTTAGACCACTAAAAGGTCAATTTTTTTAAAAAAATTATTATTCTAATTGTCAATTTAATCTATTTATGAATTTTAAAAAATAAAACAAATATAATGAAAGTATTTATGAACACCTATAATCTGCTTAAATGTATGTGTAAATAATCTTGAATAATAAAAACTTTGAAATAAATTATTTAACTTGTTGAGTAAATAGAAATGTGTTTCAAATGCCTAAATCTGTCACTTATTAAATTTTAGAATTGTAATTAATTTGCTACCTGCATTGCTCTGACATATAATTTAATTTAAGAGGATGGGTTAGTAATAATAAAAACTACAGGTCATTAAGCTTTTTTAAAAATTCCTAAATAGTATCAACTATTAATTCTGGCAAATGCAACTCTTCATTATCAGTTTGCTTAAGGAAGTTTATGACTAACTGAATATTTAATTTTATTTCAAGGTTTTTATACTCTATTTAGGTTTTAAATTAATCCTATAAATTGAATTTCCTTAACATATTACTAGTCCATTGTATTTTTTCATATTGCTAGTTATATAAATTTCTTTTACCTTTGCAGTCACTTGTAAGTTCATCATTTTCTGCTTTACTGTGGATTAACCCTGTTGCTTCAATATTAGAAGGTCAAGCAAGGACTCTTTTCAAAGATCCAGAATTGTTTTATTCTGTTATATCTAAAAGGATAGACAAGATTGATGAAGCAGTTACTGTAGCTAAAGACTTTGTTGAATCACATTTGAGTAATAAGTGATATTTTTATTAGTATTAAATTTTATTTATCTGTTAGGTTTCAAATATCTTTATTTATTTGGCTAGAATAAATATTATTATAGATGAGTATCTATCATATTCTGAAGTGGAAACAGTGGAAAAGCTCTTAAATGAGTTTGATGATATATTAGTTTGAAAAATCAGTTGATATAACGTTTCACAATGTGGTCTCAATCCTATGTCTTTAAAAAGTAAATATCATTTCATTAAATATATGAAATGAATTTAAAATAAAATTAGAACTTATTTTCTGAAACTAAATATTTTATTTTCTTGCAAATGTGTTTATAGTCATACATGTATGTATTTTACTTTATACAAATCTAAACCATTTCTCTAAAATCGCAGATAGTTCTAAAGCTTTTCAGGCTTTTACATAGAATCATTTCTACATTTGTATTTCTAAACATTCAGAAAAACTACATTCTTTTTACTAAAATACTATACCTTTTGTAAATAATGTGTAATTAAACAGCTATTAGCATTTGCAATCATTATCACTCAAAAAATCCATACAAGTTATGCTGAGTTCCTTTCAACATATTAAAAATATGAATGGTGATAATTGCACTTAAAATATATAATTTTGTTATTTTAAATTTAAAAGAGTATATTACCTTGCAGCAATCAATTGTTTGATTGTTTGTTTGAATTAAATGCTATTGTTAAGCCAATATCATAATCACCATGAGAAAATCAAATTAGAATGAATATTTTTAATGCATTTTTGACATTGGCTCTAAACTAATTTTCTAAATTTAAATTACAATTTATATACTAGCTCATTTTCCTATATTACAATCGCTAACCACTGCAACATATAAGCTTCCATTTTCTATGAAACACACACTAATTTGCATTCTTTTAACTACTCTTCACAACTCCTGTAACCATTAACTTTGCAATTCCTTCATGGTTTACATTTCTTCAGACGTGTGAACTTCAACAAGTATGTATCTGGACAATTTCAAACTTACTGCCTAACCTTTACTTCTTTAAAACTGACTAAAATGTCAATTTCTTACCATTAAAAATATTTAATGGTTATATAATAAGTGCTTGACATTCTTTTAAACCCTGAATTTTTGAGTTTTATATTTTCAATACAATCTGGCATGAGGGGACATTGAAAGAATTCCAAATGTTGTGCCAAGAGTGGATATAATAAATACCCATAACAAAAATCTGTCTATTATTAATGCTACATGTTGCCATTCTGATTTGATTTTGTCTCTCCTGTCTTGTTCTGTTGTACGAATTTCATTTCTTTCAATTGTTTGATAAACTTTTTCCAGCACTTTTAAAAATTGTATCTCGAAATTCTCCATAGGGTTCTTTATGGCTCTGTGCAGGTTTGTGATGCAGTTGTTGCTGCAGTGAAGTTTGGGAGAAATGCCACCATTCTCACAATAATCTTTCTCTGGCATTATCTTTGTGTTAGACATTCTGCAAAACATCTACAAAAAAAAATTGTCATTTTAATAGTATTTTGTTGAGTTATCAGGTAAGAAAACTTACAAAAAGCTTTTATATAAAATAATTCTTATTTATAATATTTGGTGATGATAATCCATTAAGGAGAAATTTTTGCTGAAGTACAGAAAAGTAAAAACATACATACAAAGTACATATAAATGAGTTTATTATAAAAATCTATTCCATTTCATTATCCTCAATGTTTGATTCAAAATAATAGTTTCCGATGCCCCTTCTGCAAAAATTGAAATCTGAATCCAAATAAAAAAAATGGAAATTACCATATTGCAAACTTTAGAAGGACTGTTGTGCACATAAAGCCTAACAGGTAAGACATATAAAATAATTTAATGTCTGACAATTTGATAGAATCTTGGATGTTATATTTAAAAATTTATCTGAAAACACATATAACAGTATTCTCTATGAAGTTAAACTGACATGTTCAAAATGTTAATAGGTTAAGACAGTCATGAGTGACTTTTCTTTCAAACCATATCAGTCACTGGTGACTGTACTTTTCATTGGGATTGAATTAATTACTCTTGTAATAGTCATTGTTTACTTATAATAGAAATTTAAAAACATGCATATTGTGTTAAGCACATTATTTCTAATTAATGCACCTAAAGAATGCAGTCTTGCAACTTAAAATAAATCTCTGGCTGTCAGCATATTAAAGAAATTGGATGTCAAGACTAGAACAGTATAAGTGTCAAAATAAACATGGCATTTAATGTGTCAATGCCATAAATATAAGATGTGCATATGCATATATTTTCACATTACATCAGTGGAGCATAAGATATTTAAACATTTGTTAGAAAACACTTCATTATATAAATAGGTTTACCTTTTTAGTTTCATGACTTTCTATTTAATTGTTTTCTATGTTGAAAATTGATTGTTCCTGAATGATGAACTTGTTATCAGAAAGAAAGGAAATAAAATTTCATATTAGAGAGAAATCATATGAAAATTTAGATCTGCAAGACATTTTAATTCAGGAAGTGATTTTTCATTTAGATATTACAAATATATGAATTAAAGAATGAGTACTAGGAGAATTAAAATGGTTCATGAAATATTTTTGTACTTAATACAGTTGGTTCATGGGGGGGGGATCTTCTCTTCAAAGGAAGTAAATATGTATTACTTGTTTAATAAGAATAAACATTACTTTATAACTAATAGTACATCTTAACTATCAATGCTCAAAAACTTCTAGATCAGGTTTAAAAATATCCCATATTATCGATCTCTATTTGTATTTCTCTAGAATAAAATTTGAAGTTGCATAGAACTCAAACTATATGCAAATTACATGCAATGTTTTATGTTCTTCGTAGCTATTAATAAATCGTCCATATGAAGTTATTTTTGATTGATTTTAAATATTACCAGGCAGTTCCATTCTTTCATTATAGTCATAATATTCTTAAGGAAATAATCTTCAAATTTAAATCCTTAAGTTCATAACCACCATTTTTCACCATGACCGTTGCTTGAAAACTGTACACTTTTCTCAAATGAAAAAAAGTTAATGATGCAAGTAAGGCCATATTCAGCTTCTATACATAGAGGGTGTGGGACATAGAAGGGTTAGAGTTTTAATTTCGTCCCTTCTCCCTTGCAAATTTTCAAATCTAAGTCATCTATTTAAATTAAAATTTTATCAGCAGCTTTTAAGAAGCAAATGCTGTAATCACTAGGAACTTAAAAACAACAACAATTTAATTTTTTAAAAAACATTTCATGACGAGTCATGTTCACTCATTTCAGTATCTCAATACACAAAAAAATTGAGTTTTAAAGCCAATTTAAAACAAACTGGTAAAAACAAATACGACACTTTTTAAAAGTATTCTTAAAGCAAAAATTATTCAAATGCTCTTAAACTGCGAAAATTTTGACCACACTAAATTGCTAACAAATTTGGAAACTAGGAATATATATTATCATACTTCATTTTAATACGTTTGAGAACATGTTCCTTCAAATAAAATGAAAGAAAAAAAAAGATTATCCTGAAGTGTGAGTTTCTAAGGTAGTAGCCTATGTTATTATCCGGCACTTATTAATTGAGTTTATATCAACTAAATATGGGTTTTCATTATTGGAGTGATTATATATAATAGATGGCTATCTCATTGTTCAAAAAGAATTCTTGACTTTAGCCTTTTAGGCAGTCAATATAAAACGAAAGAATTCAAAACTGATTTATTTAACTTATTATTAAGCGGATTAATTAATTACTATAATTTATTTCAAGAGTATATTCTCATTTTAGCCGAAGTGTTTCAGTATAATTTCAATATAAGACATATGTTAAATACTCACCGAGTTACTGGAGTCTAAAGTGTCTGGAAATTGCACTCGGATGAAAAGCATCTTCGCTAGAACGCCAAACACGAACTTTTTGACAATTGAAGGAACTTCGTTTCCGTGGAGCCCTCGGTGATGAATGTTTAATGTTACCACTGACATGGCCGTTGCCAGTGACACCAGCGTCATGACGACAGCGTAGTAGAGACCTACGAATCATATTGAGAATATTCATGATTTTTGCATCAGGCATGAAAATAACAGTAATTAAAAGAATTCCCCAAAAACCTTTAAAAAATTCGATTTCATTCAAATGATTAAAAAGTTGTCCGAATGAATGAAAAAAAATCGATATATTTTATTAAGAAATAATGATTAATTTATTAACTCAAAAAACATTTTTTCATGTTGCAAAATATTTTCACTTTCACACACACACATAAAAATTCTTCATTAAATTACGATTTTACGAGAATATATTTATATACATTTTTAAATAATCGTTTGCAGTCTGACATGGGGAAAAAATACTTTCTTTTGGTCTTGAAATGTAAAATGATTCGCGAACACGACAAGAAAGAAAAACATTCTTAAAATATCAAATACGTGGTAATAAAGTAGGCTTTATATTAATGAACATTTTTTTGAAAGCTGTCGCTCAGACTCTTGTACAAGTACAGGTAAAGAAAAAGAAAATTCTAATTAGTTGATCATATAATTTTTTCCACTTTCAAATTTGGCAGTATTATGTCTCATACTTTAACAATGACGTGTCTAACACGCGCATCGAATTACTGAATTTTTATTTTCTAGTCTGCAATTAAGCCACAGAATTAAGTATTTAAATACGGAAAAATCAATATGAAACGATTTGGTATCCCAAATGATCCATATATTATTTAAAAAAATCAAATTAACCATAAATTACAAAAATTGGATGTTAGCTAGTTAGAAAGTTAAATAAACTCGTATGTCAAGTGATTAAAGAATAAAGGAAATCAAAAAATATCCTTCCTGTGGGTACCTGGTCATTCGAATATAATCTGGATCGAGCTTGCAGATCGCTTAGCCAAAGAAGCTACAGATAATACACCTTGGATTGAATGGATCTCTCCTGAAGACGTTATTTCAAGCCCCAAGAAAGAGACACATCAGATCACCATCCCTAATTATAGAAATAGTGGAGACGTCCGTAACATTGAAACACTATCTCCCTGGTCCAAAAATCGAAGGGAAGATGTATTGGCCAGAATAATCAGCAAAACAATGATAATACCTTGAATCGCTTTAACCTTCATAATGATCCCCTACGTCACGATTGTAATAGCAATAATGATATTGCACACATAATTCTCTCGTGCAAAAAGTGTACTTATTACAGAGACAAATTGTGGACTTTTCTCCTGTTACATAAACTAGATATCTCCAAATATGTTCTGGGTAAAATAACTGCAAACAGGATCTTTCTGCAATTTCTCTTCAAGTGATGAAGCATTTCAATATCTACTAACTTTATTGACCACATTATGTTGGGTCAATTTTTAGACATTTTTCTTTATTACTATTTTGTGGTGCGGAAACGCTCTATCTTATTGCGCCTCTCCTTTCGACTGGAACTACCGAATATGTACTAAATAGCCTTAGCGGAACTGTTTGTAACTATTAATTGACTGAAACTGCACCCTCTCTTGTGTTTATTGATTTTTTTCCTTTCTTTTTATGGAAACGGGATAACAGCCATTTATCCAAATAAAAATTCAAATTCTTGCTTCTTACAAGTTTTAAGTGTGAAAATTTTGGTAGAAATCGATAAAGTCGTTTAGAAGAGATTAAGAGCATACTCACGTAACATACTTACACACCCAAAATTTTATTATCAAGACAAGCGGTTTTTTTTTTTTTTTTTTTTTTTTTTTTGGATAGAAATTCTTGGAATAGCATTCATAACTTTTTAAATATATAAAAAGGACTGATATTATACGTCTAATAAGAGTATAATTTAAAGAACTATATTCAGCGTAGCAACCAAACAACTTATATGTATTATTATTGCATATAAATTAATGTATTCGTATATTAAATATTCCTGGATCACTCAGAGAAATTAATAAACATAATGACACAACCGTGATAAATCAATAATAATTTATTGAGCAATTTGACTATCAAATGCAATTTTCGAATGGATTTTATTCATTGACCGATCACTCACTGCACGCATATTTGATGTTTATTTCCTTAAGCATTTTCATGAATTAGAAGAAATGCCTTATTTAAAAGTAAATTAATTATATTCTGTCACGATACCATATACTATTATATGTATAAATATAAGAAAAGACAGTTGTGAAAAAAATTAAACATCAATTTATTCAGAATATTTCTATTCAGATCATCATCCTTCGATTAACAAAGAAATTCCGTTGAGAATCAGGCTGTTTAGAAGTAAGCCAGTTAGCAAGTCAAATTTTGACATCTGCATGGAACTGTGTTCTTATAACCTTCTTCGACTTTTCTAGTTGATTTCGCTATTTGATTCAATAACTAAACTCTGGTCTTTCGAGCCGTTCTCAAAATGAAGAATATGAATCAAAATATTTATTTATTTTTTGCACTCGATTACTATCTCATTCAAATTGTGCATGAATTTGAATTCAATTGTCAAGTAGGTGACGACTTGTCGAATTAAAAAAAAAAAACTCGAATATTAATGAAAAATTATATTTTTATATTCATTTATGAAAAGAATAATATTTCAAGCATGCAAACAAATTTTCAAAACATTCCTTACATTCATTTGCTTATCCATAAACCCTCCCCCCGCTCAGGTGGCATTTGCCACAGCGGTAATTTTAAGTTCTTAATTTACCTTTCTTTCCAAACCTGATAGTGCCACTTGCCACGACTTCCTGATTCCTATGCCTGCGATGAAAATGAGAAAATTAAATGTAGATGTACACTTTATGACCCTTATCACTAATATCCATCATTTTTTTTTAATTCCGCATTTTAAAATTCAGGACAAAGGGCTAATAAATTTTGTGTGTATACAGATTTTACACTTCTCTTTTAATTCTCGGCACATAAAAACAGCTATACAGACAGTATAGCTACGATAGGTCTTAAACATATCTGACTTTTGTATTGGTCCTGTGATTCCTGAAAAGTGATTAATAGAATTTTTTGCCTCGTAGAGGCATCGACAAGTGTTTTATGTCAATGATCAATTTCATATCTTGGGGGGGGGGGATTCCCTATTGAAAATGCATCTAGAATTTTTAATATAATTAGGAAGTTTTTTTTATGCATTATTTTACATACAAAAACATTTTATGAATAACATCCACGTAAAAATTTAAACTTTGTATTTATTAAAAATTCGGCCCACTGCAATTTTAAATAAAGTTATTAAAATTCGGGTTGTTTTTAAGAAATTTGTTTCTATCATATAATTAATTAACTTTATTTATTCTAACTTTCCTTTTTGAAATAACACAAATGGTATTTGGGGGCGGATTTTGTAATTATATATTTGCCCTTTAGCTGGCACCAACTTTTCCATATTCCAATATCATATCTGCTGAAGTCCTCAAATTGTGTCAAATCCACTTACAAGGAAAATCTTTGGAAATTTTAGTTTCGAACCTCGGATTCGTTAATGCGACATTTCTTCGATAAATATGTAAAAAAAAAAAAAAAGTTTAATTCTATATTGTTAAAAGTCTGTAAAGTTACTTCCCGCTAGGATAGTGTCATCGTAAGAAAGATCATTTTATGATGAGCCCTGTTGCTGGCTAAGAAGGTGCTGCTTCAATAGGCTCAAAGTTTGGTGACAATCTTTGTCGACCATTTGAGGATGAATTTCGCGACAAAATGTATATTGCTGGAAACTGCAAGAATTTTAATGTTCCGTCTTATAGAAACTGAGATGCTCCCTGATTGGCCCAGAAGGTTCTTGGCCCATCTCCCAACAGCTGTAAAATGCCAGCAGTCTCAAGTTGCAGTGGTGAATTGAACCGGAAGAGGAGTTGGAGTAGAAGACAAGTAACGAGTCTTTTAAAGGATAGCGAAGCATGGAGGTATGCTAGCGTTGTGTGGAGCTCAAGCGAGTGCTGAACTGCTGTGTGCCGAGTCTGGTTGTATACTGTAGAAGCAGCGTCATGTCGTATTCGGGGTAGTAAGTCGGCAGCTAAAGCGAGGAGAAAATGAGTACTTCAGCCGTTTGGACAGACCGTAGGGCGAAACTCCAAGAATCCCCTCTGTTGCTGGATTTTGTTTGGTCACTTTATGTGCTGTGGTCGATTTCTACTTGTGTTTTGTCTGTTGTAATGTGCTGCCATGTGTTCGTCCCGGTTGTACATATTTGTCGTCTGTGTATTCGTCGTCTTTATGTTAGTGCCTTCGTTTCAAATAAAAGTCATTGTTGTTTTCTACTGAGACCTACTAATTGTCTTCAGGCCCTACACTGACTACAAGCCAACTCCGATGATTTACAACTTATTCTGATTCCTTCAGTGCTGAAATTCGGTTAAAAATATGCTTTTCAGAATGTCTAAGTACACTTTACCTATAAGTGGAACAGTGTCCGAAGTGGGCGGCATGCTCTCTCCGATGACCATGAGGAAGACGGTCATGGAGAGGAGGGTGGTGATGCCCAGGGTGACCTTCTCCCCCGAGTCGGAAGGCATATAGAAGCTGAGTAGGGCGATGCCCGTGATCAGCATGCATGGAAGAATGAGGTTGAACACGTAGAACAAGGGCCGCCTTCGAAGGACTATGTGAAACGTCACATCTGGATACGGTTCCTACCAAGATAAAAAAAAAAACAACGGTATTATATCATACACTTACATAAAATGAGTGCATTGGGAAACAAAGAAAACTAGTCTCTGGAATAAAGTGTAATTTTTCACCCCACTTTGTCATATTTGACTTTTATCACATAGAATAAGTTATCAAACTTTTGTCTTTACTTTACTGAGATTATAAGTACATTAGTATTTCCTCTTTGATTTAGTTTAGTTTAGTTATATTAGCGTTCTGTTGTAATACAACACTGGAGCTATTTTGGGATTGACATCGAAATTTTGAAAGCGGTCAGATGACGCAGACGACACCTGAGTTGGGATTCCCTTCTCCACGCCATATCAGTGACTGGATGTGTGACCCAGAAGATTTAACGATCAATAAACCCCTTACACGACAGTTCTTCGATAGAATCTGTTTCGAACCTGAAACCCTACGGCTTAAAAGCCGAGACCTTACTACCAAGCCACCGTGGTCCTCTTCCTCCTTGGAAATTAACTATAAAGATCTTAATAAAATAATTGGAAATAAAAAATATATCTATTCCAATGTGGTGTGATTTTTATGAGTCATTTACTAAGTTAATTTAAGTTGAATTGGTAAATTTCAATAGTCTGCTATTATTCATTTTGATGCACGATTCAAATGGTATCTCATTAAAAAATGAGACTGGAGAAACTGTTTTTTGGTCAGTTTTTATCTTCTGAATTTGAAATTTCGTACCTATAAAAATAATATTGTATGAATTTTGATCATTCCCGAATATGAATGGCGTTTATTCAACTGAAGTAAGTCAATAAGGATTACAATATTCAATTTGTCTGTTCTCATGCTATTTAGTTGTGTGTTCTAATTTCTGTTTTCTCGAAGCGTTCGAATGAAATGCTTGATATGTCAATACGGTGGTGTGAACTTAGTCGTGTGAATGCACAATAAAAAGAATACGACAAAATAGGCCTCGAGTTGAGTAGTTCTTCCCTTCAGTATTTATGGCTAATCATGTCGATATTGCTACGTTCAGTGGAGGCGGAGTAGTCAGATTAACACAAGAAGAGGTAATTATGGCTTTCCAGATGATCATAGGCAGGATTTAAAAAACATGTTAAATCTAAGCAACTGGTTCAGGTGGTCCACAATTTTGAGAGATTGCCGTTGACAGTGTTGGCTTATCACATACTTGTGAACCACACGCATTTGAATGAGGACTAAGAGTACTTTTTATGATTGATTTTATATTTATAAGGGTAAATATATAAAATTATTTATATATTTTATTATTTTTAACGTATATTTTATTGTGTTTAACACTTGATAACATCAAGATTAATATGTAAAAATACGACATACAAGCTTCCTCAAATATATTAAAGGCCACTTAAGTATCAGAACAACTGTTTTCGTGGTGCTTACCGTTCACATGAGAAGAAAATAAAAGATAAAATGATTAGTAAATGATACTGACGTCTTACCTGACAGCACGAGTAGTACACTTCGTTTCTTTCGACGAGCATCGTAATAAGGTCCCATTCTCCATTCTCCACGTAATTCGACAAATCGCCCTCCTTTGTTTGAATGATGACATTCACTCTAAAGCCATCATAAGACCACGATGCGAATTTCATGGAGCAGTTTTGCTCATCAAACGGAAACCATGCGACGTTTATTTTACACGAGCTCCGGAAGATGGCGCTGGAGAGCCAGGTCAGGTTTCCGTCTGATGAAATAATGACGTTGGTACTCAGGATGGCGTTATTGTACTGAGAATCAGCGCTGGGAAATAATAAGAAAAAGTAAATATTTTAAAGGTTAAAAATAAACCAATAAAGTAACAAAATTAAATTATAAAAATGAAAAAAAAAACTATAAAACATAAAATATATAAAATAAAACTAAATATAAAAAGAAATTAAGATTCCTACTGCCTGAAAATATTTTTTATTATTGTAAAAGAAAAAGCACCAATGAATATACCAAAAGGTGTTTACATAACAGATATAAATCTGATTTAAAATTGGAATCTACTGCTCATATTCCGGGGGACGTGATGCCTACTTTTGTCGAGAGACTATATGAAATTCGGATGACATTGGAATATTATTGCCTAAACTTCCCCACAATAATTATAAGATAATATTTTGCCTATGGGTTTGAATCGTATACACGAAAATGGAACAGAATCGAGTTAATTCTGAAGACAATCGTGGCCCTACTTTCCTTATGTCATTATAATGCCACGTGAATTGATCCATTTAGTGTATAAAACGTTGTTATCGATGACTAACAAGCCTATGTGTAGTGATAGACTACTGAACCTTGCATTTGTCATGTGATTCGATGCCATGTGTGTTTTCTTCTTTTAAACAAACCACTTGTTTACATTAATACATCTATCCTATAATCCGACACTGAAACCTGCCTTTATCATGTTATTCAATGCCATGCGTACTTTGTTCTTTTAAACAGAGCTGTAGTTTAGATTAACACATCCACCCTGTGATCGATCACTGAAACTTGCGTTTGTCATAAGACTGCAATGTCATATGGATTGATTACATTCTGATACACTATTCTGCATATTAACATATCCATAGACCATTCATTACCATCTTATATAATTGATCAATGAGTCCTACACTTGTCATGTGTCTGTGATGCCATGTGTATCGATTGCACTTTTATTTGATTAACAATTTTGTTGCTAACGTTAACACGTCCATAATAAACGATGTTGTATTTGACCACCGATTCCAGTAATTGTCTTATTCACGTGATATCACGTGAATCGAATGCGTTTTGGTCTGGTAAACAGAGTTGCAATTAACATTACTACATCCATGCACTGTGGTCGATTATTGAACAATGTTATTTCATTGCAAATTCAAGTAAATAGATGTCTGTAACATAATAGTCTGTAAGATCCATTTATGAAACAAAATATATTATTAGCATTAACTACAACTTTAACTTTTAACATATCCGTAGCTAATAGCGTTGAAATCACTCAATTAAGCTCAAGTGACAATAGTTCACAATCTAATTCAACTAAGTAAAATATTCACTACTTCTAGGGTTGGACGGTTTTTAAAACCTGGTTTTTTAAAGTAAATTTGCCATATTTGAAAACAGGTTTTTAAATTAGGAAAACTGTTTTTTGACATCATTTGAAAAAATTAAGATATATATAAAGGTGTTATATTTGGTAAAAATAGCGTAAGTTTTAAGATTTTTTTTTTTTTTTTTTTTTTTGCATTTTCTATTTTACATTTTAAAACTTTAATTTTATTTTATAAATTTCTTCACCCAAAAATTAATGTAAAATAAAAAGTTATGGCTTCTGTTTAATGGGATTTTAAATAAAACACATGGTGTATAAAAAACAACAGATTTGCTATTTGATGTCATGAAAATAATAAAACCAAGCTCAACAGCTTCAGAACGAGTCTTTTCAATTTCAGGTAATATTGTGTCCAAAATAAGAACAAGACTTAACCATCATTCAGTGGATATTTTATGGTTTTTAAAATCCTATTCTCTTAGAAGTTAAAATTAATGAAAATAATATACATATTATATGAAATTTTTGTTTGAGTTTTCCTTATTTTGTATCATTATTAAGTAATATGTATATGCAATCTTTATTTTTTTTATGTTTCGATTTGATATTAATTTTGTTTTTTGTTATTTTATATAAATTAAATTTTTTTCCTTATTATATTTTCATTTTTTGCAAAAATTCGAAAGCCGGCTAAAACTTTTTTTTCCTTCTTTTTTTTCTGAAAATATTGAATTTAAAACCCGGTTCTTCAAAAGTAGGTTTTTGTATAAACCTTATTTCTATGTTTTACAAATTTCAATGTTCATTTAATTTAAAATCGACCTTATTTGGTAATATAATAGCAAATAACTTCCACCGTAACTGAAAGCTTATTAATGTGGAAAGAGAACATAAAAGCTATAATTCTTTCGCCAAATGTTTATGTAGATTAATTATGCTGATAAACAGAAGACTATATCTAAATGCAGAATCTAAAAGTTTTTATGAAATCTTTTTTAAATTGTCCGTTGTTATTGCGAAACTCCCCATACTTGCAAACTAAAGCGCATGCAACATATTTCATAACTATTTTTTAAATTATAAATTTTTCTGCTGACTTTTACTGAAAAATGAGATAAATTATTTGAAAAATAATGACTTAAACCAAGAAGCATTTGCTTACTTGTTGTATAAGATAATGTCAGGTCGCCATACTTTGTCTGCTGGTATTCTGACTACTTTAATCCCTCCGAATTCCGTGTGATTCCACACTAAACCATAATCCATCCAAATCTGTAAAATATTCAACAAGCTTTTATAGATATAGAAAAAAATTTCACAAGTTAAAAAATATATAATTCACAAAAACACAGCTAAATTGCAAGGATAGATAAAACAGTAAACTGACTCAACTGAATTCTACGAGTAGTAAAAAAATGGATTTCGTAAATGAATGAAGTTATGTGATTCAACACTAACTACAATTGCATAAAAGCCGAGTTCGCTATTGAAAGTTAAATCTTATTGCGAATAATATAGGATGCATAATCAATACAACATCTATCCATTGTAAAAAAAAAAAGTCACCTTAAAAGAAAAATTAATTCTGTAAAAAAGTACATCTGCATAACTTTAACATGAAAAATTCTGAATACCGAGTTAATATTGAAAATTTCATTCGAATAAACTCACTTGGACTAACTAATATTTTGCATGATTGTTATATTTGGAATGTACATGGTGGTGACGTGTGCAAAATACGACAGAAAACTTAAAAGATATCAATATTGTAAATGGCAAGTTAATTGAAAGATGGCAATGTAATTTGCTTGTAAATATATACAGTATATATTAAAACTGTTTTATGTTTAAAACTTTTGATTTATAATACATTGGCATTAGTATAAGATAAAAATAAAATATAAAAATTCTTATTCGCAATTTCGAAACTATGCTTGAAAATTTTAAAGAAACTCAAAATTTATAAATCCCCCCTCTTTATATATACACTGGTGTGCAAATCTTAAGCAGCAATGTAAATTTTCTGCAGGTAGCAGTGAAATTGAAGAAATGGGATTATTGCGATCAGTACTATGAGCACGCAATTTCAGTAGAAAGTTGATACGTTTGCAAATGACAGCAATAAAACATCATAGGTGACTTGATTGAAGGCAAAACGCTTGCAGTCGGCGTGTGCAGCTCAAGACTACCAGGAAAGGAAGAACGGAGGCGGAATTGATGACATTCACTGCAAGTGCAAGTGAGGTCTTTCGTGAAATTTGGTTAGAAGAAATCACCTAGACGATTTCAAACGTGAAAAAATGATCAGAAAGCTGGGGAAAGGCCGCAGTTTGACCCGTGTGGCTGAAGAGTGCGGAAACAACAATAGTGTTGTTTCGAGCGTTTGGAAAGCCTTTTAAATCATAAGTACGGTTGTTAGAAAAGTTGGTGGCCACCACCATTGGAAAACAACTGCAGTGGATGACAGATATATCGTCCTGCAAGCGAAAAGAGACGAATACCAGTCAGCAAGCGCCATTGCTCAGCAACTGTGTACAGTAACCTGATGACGTGTCGCGGTTTACTGAGGTCAACTGTCTTCACAAATTTGGCCTATTCACCCATCCACCTGAACGTCTATCCCTTTGAAAGTTAGGCATCGGTGGCACTGTTTAGAGTGGTTTAAAAGCCACTCTAAACAGTGCCATCTAATCAATGAAGTCGTGCCCTCTTTACGGATGAGAGTCGTTTTAGTGCATAAAGAGATTCTCAAAACCAGTTGATTTAGAGAGAGATCGGGACACGATTTCAAACCAGTAACATCATAGAAAGAGACCGCTACGGTAGTCTTGGAGTTGTCGTCCACGAGAATTATGCTGAATGAACAGTCTAAGCTCAATATTTTCCATAAAGGTTCTGTAATCGGAGATAGTTATTGTAAGGAAGTGATCCTTCACCATGGAAAATCAATTTTGAGGTGCTATTGGACCAGACTTCGTTTTTTATGGATGACAATGCATGGAAGCACCTGACTACTAATATTCAGCAGCTACTGGGAAATGAAGGGATCTCTCAAATGGATTGGCCAGTATTCTCTCCTGATTTAAATCTTATAGCACATGTGTGGGATGCTTTGGGGAGACACCTTGCTACATGATTGCATCTTCCGGGGAGCACCCAACAATTAAAAGCAAGATATTGATTTAGGAATGGGCACTCTTACCTCAAGAACTGAAGAATAATCAAGTACTGAGTATGGAGAGACGTTTCGAGGCAAACATTTCCCATGGGATGGCATATCCCATTCTACGGAACATCTGCTTGTACTTTCTTTCGGAAGGACAATAATGTGTAACGATACTATGAGTTCAATAAAGCGTTTTTTTATTCATATTATAAGCATTGCATTCCTTTTTGTCCAACTATATTTTCGTCATCGTTTAAGTATAAAATGTTATTTCTCCTTTCCGAATTTCATGTCTCTCCGATGATTTCTTGTGGAGTTATGGCAAAAAAATCACATGTTGCTTAAATTTTGCACACCAGTGCTAATTTTGTCTTGCTAAATTCAAGATACTAATATTGAATTTTTTATATGTAAATATAAACATTCTTTTAATATGTTATTAGTTATTTTGTATAATTTTAAATCGTTGCTTCTTTTTTTCTTTTTCCACTCCTTAAAGTCATATTGCAGTATGACTAGTACAATAAGTTCTATTCAAGCATTTTCCCATATATTAAATATACATAAAAAAAATAAACACAGAGAATTTTTTGCAGATTTAAATGACAATCCTGATTATGAAGTTGAGGCAATATGACCAAGGTTCAATAAGTCCCTTGTCGCCTTAAAACCGCTTTCTTCTAACTTCAAAACAGAGCATTAATCTAACTAAACCAAATTAAATTACAAACAAGAATGCGACCACGAATGTTTTCTGGGTCAGACCGAAAGAGATAAAAAAAATTTAACATTTAAAATGTTAATCTTTCATGAATATTCAATTTATGGTAATTGGGAGGAAAAAAATCACGAAATGACCCCGTACCCTTTACCGATATTTAACAAAATGTACTGACATAATTTATTTTAAAAGGGCGAAATAGATACACTCCAATCCTTTTTTTAATTCTTTCGTTTTTATCTCCAGCAGTTCGAAATGAAAGCGTGAAAAAAACAAAGCATCATTACCTGATTAAGCCAGCAGTTGGTAGTTAAAATCTGGTTTCTTTCGTCCTGTAAAAGGAGAAATAATAATTAGCGCCATACTTGGGTGAGATAATGAGAGCTCTTGATTGCATGTCTGCGGGAAGGTAATTAGATGGTAGGGCAGCATATGTTAAAGGATTCTCCCGCGATTGGAATTTCATCAACGTACCGGCGTTTTCGGATCCCTTGCTTTAAACTTGCCAGAGCGGAAAATAATAAGTGAACAATGCTTTGCTCTTTATTTTTCAAAAGAGTAACTTTGGAAATTTCTTGAAAGTCCTCTCCTTTCAACTCTTGAATGTCAAATGTCAGTGTACACCTGTGTTTTTAAAGCCTTTGAGCCTTGTCTGAAAAATGTTCGAGTTGAAGTAACTTATTTGAATTTGGACCTTTTAAGGTTTTGTAAATATATCTGCAAGTGATTTCTTAACGCTTACCTTAACATTAACAGAAAGTATTCTCCCTTCAACCTTCAAGTATACAAACATATCATGGAATGTTTCATTACGTGCCAAGGACAATACTTCTACTTCGAACCAATGACGTTTGAACTAATGTTGAAAGAATAAAATATTTTGTCATAATCGATGTATCCTTTTTCTATTTTTGAAAGAATTTTTTGTTTTTTCTTTTGATTTTAAGTTTAAAATTTCCTACAATATTTTTTTAACATACTAAGACCAGAGAAGATTATCGAGTCACTTTGGCATTTTTTTTTCTCAAAAAATATATTTCTAATGAGTTTTATCTGAATCAAGCAAATGACAAAATAATAAAACTTCATCATCTTTATGAATAGATAATATTTTTTTCTTCTAATGACTATAATTTAAAGGAAATGATTCTTTGAAAAAATCAAAAACTTCCTTAAATGATGCAAGAAAAATCAAGCACTGAAAAATTTGAAACTGTTGCCAAAAAAGAGGGAATAGGAAAGCATAAAATAATAATAATAGGAAAGCATACCAAAACTAGGAAAGCATAAATATATAAACAAAAAGTCCATACATTTTGTGGAATCGTAAACAAAGAAATGAGGCCATTTTTGACTTTATTTCTCTATAATCAGATTTGTGAAAAATTATTGTCAATTCATGTAAGTATCACAAATAATATGAAAATTTTTATTACATACTTTTGAGGAGTATTGAAAATTCTCTAAGATTCGAAACTGCATCTTTCTATATAATAACTACATGTAAACTTATGACATCATAATAATAGCAACCCTTTTACAAAAAACAAAGCTTTCTCAAATACAGAGAAAGTTATTGGTTTAAATCAAAACGTACGAATTTCCCATCTTTCATTTCAATGGAACCCTTTCTTAATTCCTCGTACACGAGATATAGATAAAGTATTGTAAACAGAAAAAAAATAGAACTTGTAATTTTAATAAATTTCAACCTTTCAAGACCTTTATAGTTAACAAAATACATTTTTGGAAGACTGCTTGCCTGGGACAAAGGTAACTCAAAAATTCTTTGAAAGAGACCGATGAAATTTTATATGCAATCTTTACATCAAAATTGCAGGTTTCTATTAATTTTAATGATTTTTTTAACAATTCTTATACCATTTCTCATAAAATGAAAAAAAGAGAAATAAGGAAGGTTACATTAGAGACTGACTTCATGATTTTGATCTAAATGCTTTGTCGTTAATGAAATTTTGGAATTTTGGATAATTTTTGAACTGTGAACAATAATATCATTCTCTTGACTTAAATTGTATGTACAGTAAGACCCCGCTTAACGCTGTCTCGTTTAGCGCTGTTTCGGTTTAGCGATATTTTATTTCAACCCGGGGATTCCCCGAAATATTATGCAGCGATAGGTTTCAAATACATATCCGAAAGAGTGTACTTGTATTTTTTGTTTGGTGCGGTATTGTAAAGACATATTTTTATTATTGGAAACATTTGTTGACATTATTGTAAGTTGGTATTAATTTACATATTTAATACTATATTACAGTGTCAAATATTTTGGTCTTTAGTTTTTTACTATGGGTGATAATGAAAAAGAAAAGAAAGCAACCAGAAAAACATTTCACTCAAAACTAAAATGGAAGTCCTTAGAAGATTAGATTCTGGTGAACGTCAAACTCTAATTAGTGCTTCATTGAAGGACCATCATGAAGAATAAAGAAAAAATATTGTCATCGGCAACTGCAACTACGTCAAGCTCTGCAACTAGAATTACCCGTTCTAGAAATAATATCATAGAGGAAATGGAAAAACGTCTGTCTATATGGATTGACGACGAAATTGACCACAATATGCCATTAAGCCAATCTATCATAATGGAAAAAGCTAGAAGAATTTTTAATTACATTCAGGCTGAGACAATTGACAAAAGTGAAACTTTCGTTACTAGTCGAGGATGGTTTAATAAATTTAAACATCGAAATAACCTTCACAACATAAAGATTACAGGAGAAGCAGCAAGTGGTGATACAAAAGCGGCGGCTGAATTTCTAGCGATATTTAAAAAAATAATTGAAGAAGGAAACTACCCTCCAGAATTAGTTTTTCATGTTGATGAATTAGGCTTGTTTTGGAAAAGAATGCCGAAACGAACATTTCTATCCCGTGAAGAGAAACGGGCACCAGGATTTAAAGCTGCAAAAGATCGCTTAACCCTTCTACTAGGTGGTAACGCAAGCGGAGATTTTAAATTAAAACCATTACTAATTTACCATTCCAAAAACCCAAGAGCGATGAAAGGCATATCTAAATCAACTTTACCTGTAATTTGGGAGTCTAATAAAAAATCATGGATAACTGCGAAAATTTTCCAGGATTAGTTCACTGAACATTTCTGCCCGTCTGTTAAACGTTATTGCGAAATTAAAAAACTTGAACAAAAAGCACTTCTGTTAATTGATAATGCTCCAAGCCACCCAACAAATTTATCAGACTTAACAACATGCATTCCAGTCGAAGTGGTTTTCTTGCCGCCTAACACAACTGCCTTAATTCAACCAATGGACCAAGGCGTTATATCAAATTTTAAGGCTTATTACTTGCGGCGAACCTTTAAGCAAATGTTTGAAAAAACAGATGGAGAAAAGAACCAGTCCATAAGAGAATTTTGGAAAAACTACAGCATCGTGGATGCTGTAGAAAACATGGGCCTTTCTTGGAATGAGGTAACAGAAAAATCTTTGAAAGGAGTATGGAAGAATATTTGGCCGGATTTAAGTAAGAGCGATGACGTTGGACACTCTGTCGATGTGGATGAAATAGTGGAAGAGATAGTGAAATTAACGAAGCAAACCGGTTTTGAAGGGGTAAATGTGGAAGATGTCGAAGAAATAATTCAAGAAACAGCGGCTAGTCTTTCTAATGATGAACTCAAGGAATTAACTGAACAAGAAGAAAACAAAAATGTTGACAGCAGTGATTCAGAAGAAGAGCAAAAAGAACTTTCGATGGCGTTTGTAAAAAGGAGTTTGTCTACCATAACTGAAATAATAGATCAATTCAATGAAAATGATCCGAATTTTGACAGGAGCTCAAAAGTAAGGCGTGGTGTTAGAGATGCTCTATCCGTTTATGAAGAACTTTTAAGAGCACAACGCAAAAGAAAAAGGCAAACAACATTAGTTGCTTAAGTCACAAAAAGGCAGAACACTGAAAACGCGGAAGGCTAACTAAATATGACTGACTTAGAATTTTTTTTTAAAGAAAATTCGTTTTATTATTTATATTTTGTTTTAATTTTTGCAAGAAATAATAATGTGGTATTAATTTGGGCTTTAAGAAATAAATGTTTGGTTTTATTTTTATTAAAAAAACATACTTTTTAAATTTAATACCTAACCAATTTCCTAGCCATCTTCCCCTAACCCCAATATTTACATGTAAAGATAGCCTCGTTTAGCGCTGTTTCGCATTACGCTCTACTTTGATGGAAAATATCCACCGCGTTAAGCGGGGTCTTACTGTATGTCAAAAACTCTGGTTTGTATACAAAATAAATAAATGATCTCTGAAACAAATGTTATCTTCATATACAAACTGCTATACCTGGTACTTTACTATTGTAAAGTATTTGAATCTTTGATACTTTTAATACAAAACTTGTTTTTGTACAAGCTATCCTTATATATATATGAAATAATTAATTAAATATTTAATTTTTTAATAAAAAATATGAAAATACACCAAATTAATAGTTGTTCCTGATATAAGATGTTAGTCTTTTACTTATACATATGTTTTAAATCTTTTGTTAGAATTCTGCTAATATATTTCGGAATATAAACTCTCATATATTTTCATTCCTTAACTATAAAAATTGTGTTGCATATTACCAATAAAATTAATTTTGAAAAATTTATTTAAAATGGAAGAATTAAGTTGTACAGAAATGAGATTTTTGAAAATGATAATTTTTTAAATAATAATTATTTAAATAATTATTATTATAATTAATTTTTTAAAACTCAAATCAAGGTGAAACATGCTACTTTTTTGAACTTTAAAGAATGGTACATTACTTAAGTGGTGTACCGCATGTTGAAATTAAGTTGAAATGGTATAAAAATAGTTCGTGACTTAATATATTCTGTAACTATCGCTAGAAATTGTCAAAATTTTGCTTAATTTTTCAATTAGTTGAAATGTTAAGATGACAAGTAATTTAAAGCCAACAATTTCTTAGTTTTTTTTTCTAATTTAATAAATTTGAAATTTATTTAAAAACGTGACTAAAAAAGCCTAGAAATAAAAAAGAATACTAAATTAACTCAAAATCTCAGTTTATCTAGAAACTGAGTATCTGTAATTTTCCTGTTTTATGGAACAATAAATTGGTTTGAATCTAATTGCTATAAATTACGCTTTAAATGAATTTTAAAAGTCTTTTTAAATAAGAAAAAAGTGTATGGCAATGAAATTAATAACATTAAAAAGATATTATTTCTCTTTATCATGGTATTTAGTACTAAAAATAATTCCAAAGTTATTGGGGGAAAATTATAAAATATTTTCGCCATTTAATTAAGAACGAATTAATTATGGAAGTCAAAAATAGCACAGTTAACCTAGAAAAGTATCTAGAATGTCATGTACAAATTTCAGGTTATCAATCATAGTTTAGAAGAAACTCTTTTGACCGACAAATGTTTTTTTTTTCTTTACTATTATAGATAAATTTTATCTTATAAATGAATAATTTATGCTCAACTCAAGATATTTTTGTATCTTTTCGAATCTTATTTTAATTTACATTTTTTAAAGAGTCACTAAATTTTAGCATATAAACGCGGCGGAAAATTATTTCAAAACGCTATCTGCATCATATATTGGGGTGTGAAGGTATACTCTGAAACAAGACTATCCTAATAATAAACACAAATAGCTAGAATGATAAAGTTGGAAGCAATTCGTCATTGTCAACAAGTGCCAAGGAAATCATTTGGCAGAAAAAAATTACTAGCTAAGCAAAAGAAAAAGGTATCTAATTAATCTTTTTATTGATTTTTATATTCTTTATTTATTTGCCTCACGTCTAATTTTCTGGATTTTGTGTGAGTATTATCACCGCTCACAATTCTTTATCTGCTAGGCTTATTCGCGGTTTTTCATTTAGGCGTTAAATTACAGTTTTTACTTTTATCGTTTTATAATCATAGTTAAAACTTTGTTTCTACCAAACAATTGGAAACGTTGCATAATTACAAAATAATCATCGTTTAATTCACTCCCTTCCAAAAAGTATCATAACTATGAAAAATAAATAATTTTTACATAAAAAAGAATGTTTGTAGCCTCATATAGAAGTCTATAGTTATCGCTAAAACTTGATGAAAATTGGCATAAGTATTTTTTAAGACACGAGGAAAGTCACTAATGACTTCTAAAAGTAAAAATTAATTAAAAATGAAGCAAGATTGTGCTCCTTAACTATATTTTCTGAAAATATTGTTCCCCCAAAACTATTTTCAAACAACCTTAAAGTAATAAAAAATTACTTTTTTAATAATTTAAATTTCATTTTCGAATAAAATTTGTTTTCTTATTTTAATAAAACTTTCAATTTTATTTGATTCAGAATCTATGACAATGTTTTCTTGCTTTTACGAAATTCAAACTAATTTTAGAGTTTCATTAAGTTATCCAACTGTGTACTTTTGCCAAAATTAACCACTTGTGGTATCAAGAAATTTACAAATGTGTGTGCCAAAACGTTGCACTACAACTCGCAGCGATACCAAAGAAATAGATACTTTATAGAAATCGAATTTAATTCATATCTTCTAAATGTATTAATATTTGACCAATGACTATATTCCTATGAATTGTGTTTCGGCAAACTATCTGAGTAGATGAGTGGCGAGCAGTTCTGTGACAGTTGCCTACTGACATGTGATGTACGTCATTGACGATTCTGTAACAAATGACTCTAGTCGTGTTTGGCTTATATTTCGACTTATACAAATGATCAAAATTAATCCCTAATGTGAGTAGACATTACAACACATATCACTCTCGAGTTACAACCCCAAATGAGGAAAGGTATTTGGCTGTTACTAACAAAAGAAACAGATGGAGCACAGCATCAGATCAGTCTCGTGAGCTCTCTTCGGCCACTAGTGCGACAGTTTCAAGGCAGATTGTGTAGAGACACTAAGGACAGATTGGTCTATATGTTCTTAGCTCTATCAGATGTGTTCCACTCACTGTCGCCAGCGGTTAGCTTGAAGTGGAGAGCATAAATTGTGGGCACTCAACAGTGGGCTTGTGTGATTTTTCCTATGACTCAAGGTTGAGTTTACGGTCTGATTCTCGAACTTTCTCCTCAGACTTTCATACTTAGAACGTCAGGCATCCGTCACCACCAAGATAACATCATTGAACGACTCCGTTACAGTGGCGCAGGATTGCTCGTTTGGGGAGGAATTAGCCTGGATTCACGAACTGACTTGTGTGTTCAAATTGGAAGCACAAAAGGCCAAATCTATCGGGACGTCGTTCTGGAACAACATATACGTTTGTTTCGGGTGTCATGGAATGCCATGCCAGAATTTGAGTTTATGGATAACAACACCCGTTCTTAATGTGGAAACTTCATAAACGAATGCCATCGATAGGAGGATGTCATTCTTATGGACTGGCCATCATTCTCAGCGTACTTGAATCCCGTAGAAAATATGTGGAACATGCTTGGCGACGAGTTACAGCAAGTCAACCACCTTCTACATGTCTATCAGAACTTTGGCGAGCATTGCTTGATGAGTAGTGTAATATTCCCCAAAATCAGATCGATAATTTGATACTCTGCATGCCTAGACGTTGTACAGACTGTATTGCATCGTCTAGGAGACATACTATATATTAACTATCATACCAACTATGTAATATTGGTTTTTGTAAATAGGTTTTTTTTTTGAAATTTTTTGCTCCCTGGAGCAAATTACAATTTTTATTAATGATATCAAACATATGTCATCTTTTTTTTGTTCTTTATTTTTGTTTAATAAATAGGCTTTATAAATAAGTCACATTTGTTTTGCTTCTGACTCTTCGTTTCCTGAATTTGCATTATCCTCAATTTATGGACATGAGTGTAATAAGGTTGATAATGTTATGTATCCGTTGCATTTTTTAAACTCTATTTACCTTTTGTTTTTAATCAAATTAACCAACAAATAATAAAAAGACATACCACATCAATAATTTGAGTCAAGGCAAGCCCAAATGTCACGTTCACAGGTTCGGAGGTGTGGCGTGCCGGCCTGACGCTTTTGTCGTAATTTGAAAGGAGATACTTTGTGAGACGGTATTCATTTTCATCCCGAGCTGCAGCCATTATAACTGCAAAGACAAACAATATTACATTTTAAAATTTTAAATGAAAAAAATAGTAAACTGAAGGATGTAATTATAAATCAGAAAATTCATTCCAAAAAGTATCCTTAACTTTCTTTAAAACTTAGTAAAATTACTAAAAACTCTCATAAAATTTATTTATTGTAGAGAATTACTGATTCATATTTCTAATTATTATCAATATTTATAATGATAGTAATTGACTCGGAGTGTAACCACGGGAACTTGACGGAGAATATTAAAAATGCAAAACGAAATAGAAACTATTGTTAACTTAAAGCAGTCATTCCATATCACTCCACGCCAATTCCCATCTTCAGAACAGAAACCGGTCAGCGTTGGCATTTTTAGAGGGAAAGAAAGACTTGATCCGATTTCCATCATTTTATGACATTTCAATTGGGCATTTCGGGCGTAGTGTTGAAAACAGTATGTAAATGCAAAAAGTGTAGTTAGTGTGTATGTGGGAGAAGTGTGCTGCTCTTTTGGAGAAAACTTCACTCATCGAAATGTCGCCTAGAAAATCGGAGAAAACGGAGAGTGCAGCTTTTGAACTCCAAGCAGATTTGAATAGTAAGGGGAACTAGCTAATATCCGGTATAAATGAATGACATAAGGGTTTCTGAATAACAAGTATAAATGAATGGGGTAAGAAATGGAATGACATGAAGGTTCCTGAATGATAAAAATGAATGGGCTAAGAAATTGAATTGATTTGCAATGCTCATCAATGCTTTATTTATTCCGATCCTGAATGATCATAATAAATAAAGAGCAAAAAAAAATTAAAGATATTGAATGATCGTTAGTGACAAACATAAACGGAAGGACTTAAATAGGAAATGAGTTGGAGTGATTCCATATGTCCTACTTTACTCTGAATATGGTCCCCCCTTCCATAAAATCTATAAGAGATAGTTTTTATTTTGTGGATGGATTGTGATTATTCATTTGGAATTTTATTAAGTAATCCTTTTCACCATCTCAGATTGGTCAAAGGACATATTTTAATGACCAGTCGGGATTTTTTTTGGCAGAAAATTTATACTATCTCGTAACTTTAATGAGGCTGATTAAGATTACGTAATTTTGTTTTACTCAAATTCTAAACCTTTATTCGATATAGAAGTGTAAAGGCAAATTATGACGCATTAATTAATTCAGTATTCTGATTCCCACAAAATCAAAACATTGCATTATTCGTTACTTATAGAACTGAGAGGGAAATAGCATGTAAACAATACAAACAATCCTATTTTGTGGAGAGTATACCAGATCTATCGTTGGTGTACCACTACAAAATGTTGCTTCTTAGTAGAAAACGAAAGAAAGGAATTCCTTTAACATTTTCATTTTGAATCTTCCAAATAAGTTTTCTAAGCTATTAAAACAAATAAACAAAATTCACTCCATCATTTTTATCGACTGCTTAATAGAAAGACCAATACAGTTTGTAATCTTGACTGATCTCGATTCTGTTATAAGTATTTGTTATTGGGGAAATTCATCCTTCAGTGACCAATATGGTAATAATCCAATCCATCTTCAATACTTGATCTCCCCATTCTAAACGAATTCTCAATTTTAATTATCAGCAATTTCGTTGTTTTAGTTTTTCCAGGTAATTCGAAAAGACATCCTTCATGCAGTATCTCTCCCATACCTTTCTTAACTTTTTTTTAAACATGATTGGGGTCGCAGAAACTTTTTCGCATATTTTCTCTAATAAAGGTTGATTAATGTTGTTTTAGCTTCACAAGTGATGCGATCATTATTTTGAAATGAGTCCCATGTATGAGAATTTTGAGCTTCATACTAAAGTAAAGAAAAGAAGAAAAAAGAGCCTTCAATGTTTTTTCTCGATTGATTGAAAACCGTATTGATCACAAAACTAAAATTTCAATAATAAAATTAAATATCAAATTGTATTTAGTTTAAATAATTGCATTTTCGAGTTATTGTGTTTATATACATGCGAAAATGCAGACCAACAAACGATCAATCTTTTGATGAACTTGATTAAAATTGGATAATTTCGTAGTCATCTTAATTACAAAGACTTTGCACCAAATTTCACCTAAATAGCTCTTCACGTTTTATACATATATTCATTTGCCCTCATTAGAATATAGTAAACTTCTTACGCATAGTCTTCATTGAAACTTTCAAAATTGAAAATTGATTGAAAACGGTGAAGTGCCAGCGATGTGTGTAGCTGAAGTGAGTGCTGAACTGCTGTAGTCCAAGTTCTTTTTCAACTGTGGAAGCAGTGACGTATAGTGTATGGAGTAGCCAGTCGTGTGGTAGTAAATCGGCAGCTAAAGCAAAAAGACAGTGGAAAGTTTAGCCGTTTGTAGAGAACGTAGAGCAAAATTTCGAGGATCCCCTCTTCTACTGGATTCTGTCTGGCCGCTTTGAGCGCTTTGGTCGATTACTATTAGTGGACTACTGTCTGCTGTTGTGTGTTACTGTGTGTTCGTCTCGGCTGTACATATTTGTCGTCTGTGTATTCCTTGTCATTGTGTTGGTGTCTTCGTGTAAATAAACGCCGTTGTTTTTTTCTACTGAGGCCTACTGATTGCGTCTTCATACCATACACCCACTATAAAATCGAACTCGACGAGATTCGTTAACTATAGCTATCATCAAATGTTGTGCAAAGTCCGCATGCTAAATTTTATCATTCTAATTTAAAGCATTTTAACTTATCTTATTCAAGTCAAACATAATTCTAAAAACATGTATTGAGAACTCAAAGAAATCTGAAAAGAGGAGGTTTGACAAAATACTCAGCTTAACTTTTTATTATTATTACAGTAATATTCTTTCTATGCTGCATATGCAATAAATTTTAAAAAAATGAATGATTTTTTAAAAAATTGATTCTAACATTTTTAACATTTTTTTAAAATCTTCAAGTGTTTTATGCAGATAATACACTGACTAATAATGAAATGCGATAGAACTTCAAACACTTATCTAACTTACGATCGTAGGGCAGATCTTAAGCTTGAATAAATGTAATTAAAAATGGATTTAGGAATGATTTACACAATTTTTTTTTGGGGGGGGGCCGTTTTTCAAATTTAATATTTCCAAAAAACCAGTTTTAGCCGGTATTCAAATTTTTGTCAAAAAATATAATAAAGAAATATTTAATTTATATAAAATAAAAATAGACAAAATCAATTTCAAAGTCAAAATATTAAAAAAAAATTAAGTATTTTATGTAAATATTACTCACGCAAAATACCGAAAACTCAAACAAAAATTTTAAATAATATAAATATTATTTTCACTAATTTTAATTTCTCTTAAGACAATAGGATTTTGCGAAACAAAAAAATCAGTAAACTGTAGCTAAGTTTTGTTCTTATTTTGAACACAATACTGCCTGGAATTAAAATACACGTTCGGTAGCTACTGAGACTGGTTTTACAGCTTTCATGGCATCAAATAACAATTCTAATTTTTTTATTAAAAAAAGCAAAGACTGAAAAAAATAAAAATTCAGTATTTAATGACTTAGGTTTTTAAGTCAGAGTCTTATTTCGGTTTTTTCTTCAGTCTTCAAGAAACTTTTGAATTAATTTTTCCATGGCTTCTTTTAAATATCATTACTCTGATGGGTAGCTACTTTGATTTGCTGGTTTCCACATAAAAATTCGAAAATATTTTAGACAGTATGTTTCTAGATAACTCAGTATTTTCGGTTTTTGAAGCTAAAGAAAGTACATCAGATTTCTTCGCTGAATTAGAAATATGCAATTACATCAAGATTTGCTGATTCTTTTTCTTTCTTGAATTCGTTTTTCTACAACATATACTAATTTCAAACTTATTTCAGAGTTTAAATTTTTTACTTCATTTAACAGAAATTCAGATATACCTTTTCTTGTTAATAAAAATTTGTATCTTGTCACCAGACGAATCAGTTCTAATTGATGAAATTCAAAATATTTGTTTGTTTATTTTATTTTATTTTTTTGAAGAAGAGGAATATCTAGGTGTTCAGGAAAACTGGTTTTCTTAATTCAAAAACCGGTTTTCAAGTGTGACAAATTTACTTAAAAGAAACCGGTTTTTTAAAACTGTCAAATCATTTAGGGTCGGTAAAATTCATCGTATCAACTGTTTAGTTGTATAGAAAATATTAAGATTTGATAAAGAGTAATAGAATTTAAAAAATGAAACGAATTCCTTCATACATTTTAACATCTGGTATTATATTAACAACAGAAGGCACTCCACAATTCTCTCTTTTATCATCAAAGGGTAGTAACTCTTCATTTCTTATACAAGTGATAAATTGATTTATCCTGACCTTAGAAAGAACTCATTTTAACAATACCCTCTTTTATCATCAGAGGGTATTCTTCATTTTTTATACACGGGACAAGTTCATTTATCCTGACATTAGAACGAACTTCTTTTAACAATACACTCTTTTATCATCAGAGAGTACTCTTCATTTTTTAAATATAAGTGATAAATTCCTTTATCCTGACCTTAGAACGAACTCCTTTTAACAATACCCTCTTTTATCATCAGAGGGTGCTCTTCATTTTTTTATACACAGGACAAATTCACTCATCTTGACCTTTAAATAAAACTCTTTTAACAGTGCCTCTTAAAGTTTAACAGCTGTAACTTTAACGTCTTAGATTGATCCTTTCTACTGCATAATACCTAGAGTTTCAATTAAATTGCTAATTCAGTAATTCATTAATTTCGCTGTTCTTTTTACATAAAATTGGATTTCGTGCTTTCCACTCTTTTTTTTTTATTTCTGTATTTATCGGTGAACATGTGTGCTGAATTTCATTAAAACTTAGAGGAATCGGATAAATTAAATTATCACCCGAAGTCTTAAAACATCTTTCATGCATTTTATTTATTTTTCTAAAAAAATCGTGTTTAAAAAACTCTTAGTTACAGAGTTCATTTCAATATGAGCATCAAGTTTAAAAAACCCCGAATATATTCAATTTAAAAACATTAAAATGATCTATGCATTGAAAACTTGGTAACCCTGAACTTAAAAAAAAACATGAAATGCAACAAGAAAGAAAAGATATTAAATTTCAATGAAGGGAGTACATATTAAGTAAATACCATTAACACTTTTTTTTCTTTTATCTCCACTGATAAACAGTTAATAACCAAATCAAATTAACAATCAAATGAATCAGTGGGAGGAAATTTCACATAATCTTCGATAAAGGGCGTTTGCTCTTCACTCTCCCTGATATAAAAATACGGATATTGGATAAAGCTTTTTGTGGCATTATCGAATAATAGTTTTGGAAATATCGATCTTTAGTGTAAGTATAAACTTTCTGTTGAATCCAGAATGACACTTTCGTTTATTTTTTGACGATTTATTGCGCTGGTATATAGTTAAAACACACGTATTCGAAAATCGAATTTTTATTTCGAACACCTTTTTTTCTAACCGATTAATATCAAAATTTTTCAAATAACTACAACTGGAGCCAAAAATCACATTCCAAATTTCCTTTATTTAATTTACTGCTGTTTCGAGTTGATGCACTTTCATTCATGAGAAAGTACCGAACGACAGACAATCAACTCTTGGCGAATTCGGTTGAAAGTTTGGTAAAAAAAAACTACATTTTAAATGACAATCTTGAGTCGTAATGTTTACTTATTGAAATCTTTACATTTTATAGTGATTGTGTTGATTCATATATATTCAGAGGAATTCATATTCCTCTGAATATATTTTGCCCAAGATTAGATAGTTTATTTACTGATTCTATTTACAGTCTGTATGGCGAATTTCATCAAAATAGCTCAAAAAGTTTTTGAGTTATTGTGCTTATAGACGTATATAATTTAAATTCTTTTTTCATTCAAAGAATTCCGAATTTTGATATTCTCAAAATCTCTACTTCGGGAATTACAGTATTTTCTTTTTGTTTATTTCATGTATGAGAATGTAGAGAGCATGTAATATTTCTTCATTCATAGAAACAGGTCATTAATCCAAGAAATATTTTTACAGATGGATGCATTATTATTCGGTAAAATTTTATTATTCTATATTTTGATTCCTAAATAACAGAGAATTATAGCATCAAATAATTCAGTTTATCGTTAGGAAATTAAAAAGAATAGATATCTGAAAAATATAGAAAAAAAATACATCATTTAACTTGATGTAATAACGTGTTTTAAATGACAGTCTTGGTAAAAACGTCCTCTGAATTACGGAATGTTTGAATATTAAGTCTGTGTTTAAGAATCAGATTAGAAGACAAAAATCACTACAACACACTTAAATGTCTTTTCGATTTCTATATGAACAAAAATTTAGTAAACTATTTGCCTTCGTTGATTAACAGTTTTCCAGCAAATTTAATAATTAAATCATTGGGATGGTCTTTTTTTCAACTCAAAATCGGTGAAGCTCCAAAAATTTATTTTCCAGCTAGAAAAATCCAAATTGAAAGTTTAAAAAAATTATCACTAAAGATACCGGTAAAGAAGTCTCGTGAATGTTACAAATCTGTTTAAACTGGTTAATGAGTTAAATTAATTAAGACAAATAATAATATAAAATAATAATGTTCTCACATGCTAACTTGAAATTTGCGGTCGTATATTTCATATTTCAGTTTCTTTTTCTTTTCTTTGTTTTTTGCGATATCTATCGAAATTAAAATTATTGATTAGCATGCGATCACTGTTTATATATATATATATATATATATAAAGCAATTGATTATGTATATAAGCAAGAGCTTTTATAAGAAATAAAAATTGGTGAAATCGGTAAAAGGAATTTTTTGGGAAATTGTTATGTTCAGCCCCATATCGAATGCACAATGAAGTTGGTGTAGTAGGTTACCATTGATGACATATCTATATTTGGAATATCTAGGATCTAATTTATAATCAAAATTATAAATTGCATTCAACATTCTATAGAAGGATTTGTAGTCTATGTTAGTCTATGTATGTAGTCTGCAGAAGGATTTGTAATCTATGTATGTAGTCTGCAAAAGGATTTTTAGTCTTTATATGTAGTCATCCAAAAGGATTTGTAGTTATGTTTAAATATCCCTTTAATAATAATTAAATAATATTTGATTTAATATCCCCATAAAATTTCTTTTAGATAATATATTTATAACTATTTTGTGGAAATTTTTTTAACCTCGAAATGAAATAAAAAGTGGCGAAATCAGAGCAGAAGTTGGGGGGGGGGGCAAATGAAACAGATCTTTTGGTTTTAACTATAAAATAGAGGCCCAAAATAAAACATTGTAGCTCAGTTAGCAATATAAACAAATTCGCAATTAAAGAGGTGATATCATGTGCAGTACTCTCAATTATTAACTTTCTGTTAAAGTGGAGCGGAAATTAAGACAGTGGAGTACTGCTGATATGTAGTCCTCTCCCATGGATCAAATTTCTTATAATGGCCTCTGAAGTTAGCAAGCATAGTCTCTAAGCAGTTTCAAATTAAGCTATTAAAGTAACAAAACCTAGCAATAATTTATTAATTTTAGAATTTTTAGGGGGATTTTATGACTTTATAAAAATATTATTCTTCTGAATACGAATTATAAATAAAACTCAAAATAACCCAAGCTAATGATGCATACATCGTCCCTCTGGCAAACTTCAACCGTAAAATTTAGTTTTCGATGATGAAAGTGACTGGTATGAACTTATGAAACATCTTGTGTATTACACATGACAATAAAAAGAGTTCTTTTCGAGTATTGAAAAAGAAAAGGACAGGGAAAGGAAAGCAATAAGGAATTTTCCTTTCTTCCTCCTGTATTGGCAGGTTGAAAACATAAAAGTCAGCGCTTTTCAGGCTGGAACTGTCAGCACGAAGATGACATTTCTATTTCTGCTACTCTGACTTCACTTCAATAGAGATATAAAAATAGAGCAGCAGGTCAGAGAAAATTCTTTTTTTGGAAAGAAAGATTCTTTGGTGAAAACGGATTAAAATAGAAATAGTTTTCGATTTACTGGATAATTTGAAATTTCCAATCGATGCCATCGAGTTGCCTATCGATAAATTTTTGTGTTGGATTTCGGTTATCATTTTAATGAGATAATATTTGTAGATTTGATTTAATTCAGTTCAGTTATGTTGACGTTCTCTAAATACAACTTAAAAAAATTAAAATAACATCAAATATATTTTGGGATAGAGCTTTGAATTTAATTTACTTTTAGCTTTAATAATGCTAAGAGTATTGTAGGATGGATCTCACGGTTTTGACTTCATTTTGGAAAATTCACATTAATACCTGAGTTTAAAGCCCTTAGTTTGGCTATTTTATATATTTATGTTCTTTTTTGAAATTGTTGTGCGCGTTGCGGGGTATCTAATTTCCATCCCAATAAGTATCTATTCCAATCCCACTTATAATTATTTCTAACACCACTCTAAAGAATTGCTGATTCCGTTGATCCCACGCCATGATGGAAGGGATAAAAATTTATAATACTCCCATATAGCTTTCAAAGCTATCTAAAATTCCCTTCCCTAAATCAATGATTCTCAAATGAATCCCTCTCAGAATCTCATTGTTAAGTGACTGAAAAAAAAGTCCGCCTCTTTTTCTGTAAAATCATACACACGCACACGTACGTCGTGGTGATATTAAATACATTTTTACTTTCTCTGCATAATGAAAAAGTATTGTAATTCAAAGTGCTTTGAGTTACACAGATAAAATTTGGTGCACAGACTGTATACTAAATTTGTAGATTTCTGTCAACTTGTGAATGAATTCTACTAAAAAGAAATCGGTTCAATCCGCTTCAAATCGGTTGCGCGCGAAGCAAGAATAAAACGTTATCATACTGCGATGTTTCGGGATACAGATTGATATTTCTTCTAAATGTCCGCACTGCATTTGAATTATTATTTTCTGGTGTGCAATAACGCAATAAAAAACGCTCCCATTAAATATTTAAAGTTCGCATATTCTTTTAAATAAATATCGGAAACTTTTTATTTTGAGGAATTTTGTGACATTATACGATATTTCCGTTCTCTAAATTGCTAAATTAGCCGTAGGTTTCCTGAATTTCTATTTTTTTTATTATCTCTAAGTGGAAAAAGGGTTCGTATTTGTGCAGAAGTATATTTAAAAGTAAAAATATATTTAAAAAGACTAATTCGCTTTAATTTTTAAAATGTATTAAAAAATTTGTTTTAAGTGAATACTAAAACAAAAGCGAATCCTCCTTTCTAGCTTTTGAAATTCCTATAAAATGTCTAGACATCGTAGATAAACTAATGCGAATGCCCCCCCTTTTTTTTAAAAAAAATCTTGGAATATAAAAGTGCATTAAATGATTCGAACCATTGTTTAGATAATATAAAATATTTTTATAGGACACATTTGCCAAATGTATTTTTCAAGAATTAAATTTTAACACAATTGTTTTTTACTAGCTCTTTTCCATAAAATGTCCAATCTAATTTCGACAAAATTCTTCTTTTCTAAACTATTGAAAATAAGCATGTTGTTACGTAACATATTCAACCGATGTGTATGCAATGAGCAAATCTAACTACTTCAGTAAAAGATAAAGATGCTTTATTCTAAATGAAAACATGAAACACAGTAGATATGTGTACAAAATAGCAGTTGTAGAAATCAACAACACACACCACGAATTGTTATTAAACAGTAACAATAATACTCAATGTTGCGACGTTTTGAGAGAACTCTCTGTTTATCAAGTCTGTAAAGGGAGAATTCCTTTTTACTTTTCTTATATAAAAATACCGATTGTACTTTAATAGTTCATATCGAATGTTCTAAAGCAAGCCTTGGAGTTCGAGTTCTAATGGAGAAATCACAATTATTTTTTAATATTCGAGATCTTTTATTTTTGTCTCGACTATTTTCAAATTCACTTTCAAATGATTCACAAATTTTTAGAGAAAACTAAAGCTACCAAGTCGGCACTAAATCAGCATATATTAGTGTTATCCATGAATTAGCTTCTTTACTACAAGTCTAGCAATACAATGAAGCAAGATTATAGATTGTAACAATTTATATCCATTTGAAAAATGCTTTAATGACGTCGTGAATTTAACATATAAACTATTTTAACCTGATTTCCAACAATAGTTTACATTGTTACAAACGGTTTTGTTGTTTTATCAAATATAACAGCTGATTCATTTTCCATTGTTGAAAGTTAAAAAAAAAATCCGTTTAATAGATCGGAAGATTCGATCGAAAAAGATAGATGAGCAGGAAATTAACGTTTCTAATTGCCTTATAATGCAATGGGAATGGTTTTCATTAGAAAAATGCATATACACAATGAGAAAAATACATGCTAGATAATGAATGTTATACAATTTTAGCGGCTGATAAGTTCATTGAATCGAGAATATGAAATTAGATCTACACGATTTAACAGAAATTAAATATAGCCTGTAATCTCAGTCAACAAACTAGCTAATAAAGGCAATTAGTACTGAGAAAAAACGGAAAGGACTTGCTGTTTTAAAACTTTACTACATATGGGCTCATATATGATATTGCAGATTTGATTAAATTTTACTTCCAGATTAAGTATTATTAAATAATTGAAACTGTTTTAACCCATCAAATATATATTTAGTAATAATAAAACGCAAAAAATTGTCTATGATTCTATGACATTTCGAAATAACCTCACTTTTGCGCAAGTGGGTGAAAAAGCATAATTGAAGTGCGAGTGGTTCATTTCAAAAAACGATAACAGAGTAAAACGTAAGTACTTTCTGACAAAAATAAATATTTTCATGGAGTCGATATACTCATCTTTTCTCAATGGATGATCAACTGTAAAACTGTAAACTTTTCAACTGTAATGTTTTTTTTCTCAGTGCATACTAGCCCATATATGGTTCCGAAAAAAAACTCAAAACATAATTTTGTTCATTATTTTTCTTTTAATTTGTCTTGTTAATAATTAAATAAAGCTATATCCTCTGTGAAACAATTTTTTTCAACGTTTTATTAATTTATGCATTAAAGAGTTAAATTACAGGGAGGTTTGGATTTCCAAAAGTGCTTTTAGTTTTCTAATACTTTAGAATGGCACAGAGATCTTCTTTATATACAATACTATATGACTCAAGAAGTTATGGTATTTCTTCTAATAATAAAGATAAAAGTGTTTGTATTGTCTCTCTACAGACCAGACGCTTGATTTATATCAACCAGACTTGACACATATAGATATCTTGGAAGGTGCATCGTGCAGTGATTTTTTTTTCTCAAATTTTAATTAAATCAAGATTTAAGAAATTACATTTTTTTTTCGATAACTTTTGTAAATATCACAAAAAATAAATTTTCCATCGTTTCAAAAGTGCAAAATTTTTCTTTTTAACGAAGACAATTTAATAGTTGATTAAAGTTTTATTGAATTTCTGCAATGTTAAAAAAATATTTTTTGAAAAATTTCCAACAAATGATAACATTATTTTCTTGAAATTCAAACCACTTGCATTGCTACTTCAAATATTTAATCGCTTGATTTTCTTCAATTGCTCAAAGCTAAGGAAAGATTCTGTTTAAATTCGCTTAGTTTTCAAGACGAATAAAAGATAAAGCTACAATATCGCACAGTTTAGGGGAAATATGAATTGCTTTTAATAGCACTTTGATGCCATGGGACTAATGGTAAAAGTTCATGAACAAAAGGAACAGAACCTGTGAAAGAACAATTAAAATAATATGGCTTTATTATTTGACATATGGAGGGAATTTAGGTTATCTAAACAATTTGCCAGAAATTTGTTATAACTAATATCTATAATAAATCATTTGACCTCCAGAGGCTATTAGTTATGGAATATAATAATCCTACAAATTGTACGGTCATTTACCGTACTCCTTTCACGAATTTAAAAACATTACACCATTGTCAGTTTGAAATATATCTCACGTTTATTGATCTATTATATCACGAATCGGAAAAAGCAAGAAAAATTAAGCGTAGGGAATGAAAAATTTCAAAGAACTTTAAAAATAATAGAGGCAGTTAGATATTAACAAACATTTATTTCACAGCTAGTTGGAGCCTATTTAACGAACGACTGAAAGCTATTTCATTCTGAGAACTAATGCATTTAAGCATTCAGTTTTAATTCAAAAGCGAACGATTTTCACAGCTAGATTTAAGCAAAGAAAAAAAAAGCACATAATCTGCAAATCTAACTTAAAGCAAATTGTCCAGAAAACATCCGATGTCACATCCAGCAGTGAAAGATTGCTCCGATGAACAGGAAGCAGAGAAAAAAAGAATTCGATTGCCTCCTTCGGCACTTGTCAGCCTGTCCCCGAAGCTTTAAATTCTCCGAAAAGAAAATACCGATTGTACTTCTAAGAGTTCGAAAAGAAATTCGAAAGTTAAAAGATTCCGAGAAATTCATGTCAGAATGATGTTGTTACAAGTTTCCGGAAAACAAGTGCTTCAAGGCCAAACGACGAAATAATGGGAACACATCATTTACCATTATCTAGGATTTCGAGGAACATATGTTTCAGCGAAAGGGGACCGTCTGGATATTGCCATCGATCATTTTTTCTCTTTTTAAGCTTTCTTAAATAAAAAAATAAAGAATAAATCAAACAATCGAAGAATAGCAGGAGGGATATGATCATTGAAGCATAATTTCACTTATTTTGAGAATAGTTTATCTTAACTGACAAACCAGAAACGGTCTTGGAAAGTAGCTATAACCTCCCGGAAACCAATTTTCCTCCCCTTTGACATATTCCTGACAGGGTCCCATTTAAGTTAGAACTCATTCACACTAAATGGTCTTTACCGTGAACTGTATACTATAAATCGTTTAGAGAGCTAATTTTTGAGAATTGTTCTGTGAAAGAGCTTTAAACCTTTCTATTACAGTGGATTTTAGTGAATTTACTAACTCCGATTTGGGAGAAATATTCTATTGAAGAGGGACTGTCTAAATACTATGTTTTCTCTCCGAAGTATCGATATATATTCGACCAATTCAGAGTTAACATAGTTTTATATACAGTAGTTACTAGTTACATGATGGTTAGAGATTTAGTACCACTATTCGGAAGAATAGAAACCAACAAGAGTAATCTCCTCGAAATTTTGGTACTTACCTATTAGACCGTCGACGCCAACAGTCGTCAACGGTTTAGCAACTCATTGGCGATGGATTCAAATTAGGCAATAAATCGTCGATGCCAACGAAACTTACAAAATGGTAAGCGACAGTTAAGGTTGAAAATTTTTTAAATAATGGTGATTTGGCAACTCATTGGTGTCACCTTCAGATTTGGCGATAAAGATCGACAGTCTAATATGTAAGTACCGAAATTTTCTCAATTACTCTATTAAAAGTACTCATGTATTATTAGCTTTATATTATTGGTAAACAATAATTATGAAGAAGAATATTAACGTACTATAATTGGCAATTAATCTCTGGGACATGATCAATACACAAGCAATCAAAAATAGAATTTATATTTCGAATCAAGTACTTCTATGCCGAAAGACGAAATAATGGAAACACATCATTTATCATTACCTAGAATTTCTCAAAACATATTTCCGAGAAAAGAGGTTGTCTGGGCATTGCTCACGATCAATTTGTCTCTTTAAACATTCTTGGATAAAAAAGAATAAATCAGCATGGGGGATATAATCATTGAAGCATAATTTAATACTTTTTTAGAATAGTTTATCTTAACAGATAAGCCAGAAATGGTCCCAGAACGTAGTTGTTACCTCCTGGAAACCAATTTCTCTTCCCTTTAACATATTCCTGTGAGGGCTCTGTATGAGTTAGAACTCATTGACACTAAATGACTTTTACCGTGTACTTTACGCTCTGAATCGTTTAAAGAGCCAATTTTAAGAATTGTATTGTGTCAGAGCTCTAAACATTTCTATTACAATGGGTTTTATTGGCTCCTATTTCTGAGAAATATTCTATAGAAGGGGGACCGTCTAAATATTGCCCTTAGTGAGTTTCTCAATCATTCGACCAATTCGGTGCTTATAAAGTTACCGTGTTCACCAATTTTTAATCACATGATAATTAAAGTCTCAATCACGCCATTTGGAAATATAAGAAACCAGCAGAATGGTCTCCCTGATACTTTTCCATTTTTTTTTCTAATAAATGTGTGGAATTGTTATTAACTGTATGGTTGTTGTTGTTTTTGTGAGCTACCACAGGGCCCAACTTAGCCTAGTTGGGGGCCGAGTAAAATCTTCTTTGCGCCCCTTCTGCTTCATTACTTTTGTAAATAAGAACATTCATTAAAGAAGGAAACATAAAATAAAATTTCTATTCGATTTCGGGACCCCCACTTATATAGGGGCACGGGGTAACTACCCTGTATGCCCCTTCTTTAGTCAGGCCCTATACAGCCACCCACCCTAAAACCACTGAAAGTGGCAGTATTGATAGGATTTGATTAACTGTAAGGTATTGATAAACAAGGATATATGGTGTTGATAAACAAGCTTCGAGGGAGTCTATTAATGTAATCCTACTAATGTAATTTCAACGATTCATCCTTGGCGATTAATAGCTGAAACGCTTTCAATACAAAAACACCTGAAATGAGGATTGGCATACTGTACTCTCCCCCCCCCCACCGATTGATACTAAAATTTGGAAAAGAGCTACAGTTGTAGTCATCAAATTCCATACCAAATTTCATTAGTTTAAGTTACTGCGTTTACATGCATTATAAAATACTTATCGGCAAAGGGTCAAAAACTGAAGGTTTTTGATTAGAACTTGGTAAGAACCTACATCTTATATGCTAAAATTGCTTATCAAACTCCATTTATTTAGTTTTTTATGTTTTTTAGTTATCTCATTAACTTGAACTTATACAATTAGACAGACAGATTTCCTCTGCAAGAATTTCGTTCAAAGTTAGATATATATCTACAAAATTTGCGTGAAGATATATACAATTTCATTAATCTGGCTCAAAGTGAGTTTGAGTTACCATATTCACGGACAATTGTAATTCCAAAAATGTATTTTTCAAACTCAGGGAGGTGTGAAAACCGGAGATTTGTCAAATTATAAAATTTGATTTTTTGGCTACAAAAATACTTCCACTTTACCTCGTAAGGCATGCATATATCTGACTAAATAGTTAAATATGCTTGATATTCCTACAAAAAAGAATTTAAAAATTATGTTTACATTAATATCAAAAAATTATATAAAAAATCTGAGAAAATAGTTTTGGTTTTTGTTTTTATCAGAGAATTTAAATAGAGGATGCGTCTCTCGTTTTAAGTAGCGCCAACTAGGGCCAAGAATACGTCTTAGTTACTTACGCAACACATTCGCTTGCATACCCTTTTTTACAGGGGAGGGGGATACATTCAGAAATCTCACATCTCACAAGAGACGAACAACCATACCCGAACCAGGACTCAAAACCTGGAAGCCCAGATGACAGGGAAGACACGCTACCCCTGTGTCAGGATGTCCGCAGAAAAAATAGTACAACAAAGGACCTAATGTTGTCATAATGCCAATTTTTTGAATATCAAAATGGTATGAAAATATGTTTTGTGCAGTAATTTATTCAGATGTAATGGCAGAGAAATCTTCACCCTCTATTTCACTCCGTTTAAAGTGTCACTGAAATTTTTAATAGTACTTTAATCCTTCCGATATGGAATATCTCTATACCGAATTTCATTCGCATCTATCTGTCAAGCGATGTGGTTGAAGTAAAGAAAAAAAATGCACTTCCAATTTTATATATACAAACGTAGGTGCCTTCTGAATTCAGGAATAACCCATATTCTTCAGAAAGAAATAATTTTGTGTCAAAATGAAGACCTTTCATTATTTTTGAATAAAATCCTTTTGAAATCATCGAACCATAACATAAATTTATTTATAACTATATGTATTAAAAAAAGATAACGTAATGATACATCAATTCTAATAGTTATATATTAAACGCTTATGAAAAAGCAATGAAAAGCTTATTGAAAAAAAAATATTTAAACTGACGTATTTAGGTATCTACACATAAATGAGTGCGACGTAGAATTTTGAGCTTTGCTGTAGTCTGATTTTGTTTTATGAGGACGGTTTGATCTCATTTTATGTTTACCATATTCAAGTATCTTTGGAGTTAGGACTAAACTATATTTTTGGTTGTGAAGGGTGTAAAAATGCACCTTTTTTTATCTATACATAGTATAAAATCGAGTCTTTTGAAAGCTGCTGTATGTTTTAATCACAAAAACTCTAGAAATAGTTAACGGCTACTGGAGATATTTATACCATGTTGTAGAACATTCATTGGGGAAGGTTTTTGTACATTAAAATCATATCAAAATAAAAAGGGGAGTTTTATAATTGAGATTTTAATTATTTTCCTACTGCGATTCGCGCATGCTTAAAACAGCAATATCTTTTTTTTGCTGTTATCCGCGCTTGCGCGTAAACCTCAAACTGCACATGTGCAAATAGCAATAGCCGTGGTTTAAGTTTAAAGCTAATTTTTCTTCTTGGATGCTATGCCACGGGCAACGCTGAGTTTTCTCGTTTGTAAATTATACGAGGAGAAAAAAATTCCATTTGGAGTCTTGAATGAATGTCAACGTTTCAGATCTCCATGAATCCGTTCAGTCTGTCATTAAGCATTCAGAAACATAATGATTTCAATATATGAGATTTTGTATAGGATTGTGTCTCTATAATTATTGATATCGTATTGTGTGACTATAAGTATAAATATGCCTCAAATTTTGATTTCAGTCTATCAGAAAAAAATCCAAAATACTCACTTGGGTTTTTGATTCTAATAATTCCAGCGATTAATTGCCAAAAATCCCTCACTATTAGGGCCTGTTATAATTATCGTTCGCTATGGTTAGTGATTGATAATAGTCAAGAATATTTATTGGCAACAATACAAGAAAGTGCCGAGGAGCCTATTTCCATCTGTTCGAGAATTAATTCATCTATTTAGGCTTTTCTTTAGATTGTGTATTCAAGCAAGGTCATAGAATTTTGTACTGTTGAAAAACTCTTATAACAACGGATAGACTTAATCATTGAACACAGATTTAAATAGAAGTTTTGTTTCCTCCCGATAGTTAATCTTTCTATTTAATTATGTATATTTTAACCAATTTTCTAATTATTTAAATATTTCTAAATGATAATAAATCTAACAAGATGCAACTATTCCTTGAAATACCATGGTTAACTTTGTCTAAAAAATGATACACGCTGCTAAATATCAGACAAAAATCATCTAAATCCTTTTTTCCCCAAAAGCGAACGTACTTAAAAGGATAAAAATAGAAACAAGACAAGAAAGAGAGAGAAAAAAAAACACATTTAGAATCATTCATCACTTTCCATCTTGCATCGAAAAGCGAAAAAGCAAACAAGGCTTTGTCATTCTACTTATATGAATTCTGCTAAGAAAAAAAAAGTCATATGCTTGAATAAAATAACATAAATGCTTCTTTAGAAAAAAGGAAAGTTCTTGCAATTCCTAAAGAGCCCGGAAAAATGACAGTAACTGCAAAATCGATACCTGTTAGATCGTCTGATGCTTAATAATGGAACAAACTTTCTCAGTCGCCAGTTCGTCTCCTCCCCAGCAAACCTACATAATCGTCGACCTTCAGAGGGAATCAAATGCAGGCACTCTGCAAGACGAGTTGACGCACATTTAGAGAAGTTGTCCTTTGTGTCCATAGCATAAATTCCTATTCATGGATCCTCCCTTTCCCTCCCTGCTCAATAACATATCTTGGATGATACAAGAATTTTACGGTCCGTTTCGCGGTTGAGAGTCTGCTTTATGCTAAGTTAACAAAAGATGGGAATCAGGTTATAGGGATGTTTTATAAGGGTAGGGAAATTTGGGGAATAAGCGCTTATGATGGTAAGGTTTGGAATTGAAGAAATTCAGTAAGATAAATTCGTGGTTAATATGAATATACCATTATTCTAAGTAATGTCTGAAAACGGACGCTGAATAATGTCTGAAATTTAAAGTGCCTGGTGATAGATGAATGAATAATTATTCAAATGACATTTTTTATGTTTATATGTTTTAAGTTTATGCTATATCCTTTCTTATGTTTTTCAAATATCAATGATTACTGATCTAAGCAATAAAAATCGTAAAATTTTTAACAATGCTTTTTATTATAGTAATATAATTGGAAATTTCCATTACTCCGCCATTTTTTGATAAAAGCAATCAGATCTAAAACATTCATTCATTCATTTGGGGGGTCAAGTTCATTTTTTGAATAAAACTCATCAAGTCATTGATCTTCAGTCAAAATTCATGTTTGCAAATGATTAATGTGGTATTTGATTCTACTGATTTTATTTATTGAATTTTTAAATGTGAAATACTTTTGGCATCCCTTCCCTTAACAATGTGAAATGTTAACAATGTGAATTCCCTTAACAACATTTTCCTTAACATTCCCTTAACAATGTGAAATGTTAATAATAATTTGACATTTTTATAAGATTAAAAAATTTTGGACAGTATAATAGATAATCGAAATAAAATCATTCAACGCAAGATGCATTTTCTTAAAAACAAATCAGTCCTAATTAGTGAAATTGAAAAGTCGGAAGCTAAATTACATAGTAAATTTTTGCTTAAAATTTAAACAAAAAAAATGAAATCTTAGACAGCATATTTTAAGTCAAACACGTGAGAATATTAATATTTTTAAATCATTATTTTTCTTACTTAAACAGGTTTGAAACAATCACGAGACTTTTCTATTGGTCTCTAACCCTCTATAACTTCTCTATATCAGAGAATGAATAATTTGGAAATCAAGCAGTAACTTTAACTGGCGATAAATCTCCAAAGGCGACAACCTTCTGCGTTAATTTATAATAACCCTAAAAGTGAAAAATTCATGTCTCAAAGGCATTAAAACGCCAATTTGTGGCCTACGCGTTTTGAGACTTCAAAAACCTCAAACCAAAACTACATACTCTCACATGATAAAATTAAACTAACAATTTTTTAAAAACGGAATAGAATATGAATCATTAATATGTAATACTGTTTAGTGCTACAAAATCTTAAAACATGCAAAAATGGTTACGGACAGCAAATAGAGAAAAACACTCAATGTAGTAAAATAAACCAGAGCGAGTATTTCTTCTAAACTTTCCTTCATACGTTGTAATACGATGTTATTCCCTTCCTTCGCGTAAATTTGTGAATCATGGAGACTATGCTCATTATTGCACAAAAATAATTTTTACATCATTTGAGAGTTAAAAAAATAATCTTTTTAATCATATCAATATTAATTTTGAAATTTTTCACGAATTTTGGTAATTTTTCTTAAAATTATTTTTGTATAATTTTCTACTGCATAATATCATATGAGAACATGATGTTGTTTTGGTTAGAATGTTTTGATATTTCTGAAATTTATGGGCCAGTATTGCTTTAATATTATTTCTGTACGCTTTTTTGACAGCAGATGTGTCTTTAAAAGGCTGACGAAGAATTAGGATATCATAGCTGTTATTTCACCTAAAATCGGACGAGCTCAAACAGAGAGAGAGAGAGAGAAGCCTCGTGATTGTTTCATACTAGTTTAAAGTGGTTAATGATGGCTTAAATTAAATATTATTAATAATGACTTAAAAATAATAACTTTCTCACATAACTTGAAAATTACGATCGAAGATTTCATTGTTTTTATGATATTAATCTGATAAAATATAGCAATGAAACTTCTTTTACTGTTATTCTGGAATTTAAACTGATTTTATCGTTTTTATAAAATGCTTAATAGTTTGATTTTCTTCCATTCCCAAAGCAATGGAAGAGAAGTTCTGTTGAATACCTATTTACTACCAACTTTATTTAAGAAATAAGGAAGATAATTTATAGCACCTCGAAAGTTAAAAAGAGAAACCAAGTATTTAATAGAATATTGATATTAAGACATGGAAATTTATTCTATTAGGTTCAAATGCTCGATAAACATAACTGATGTAATGCATTTAAGCACAATAATATATCAATCGATAAAATAACAGGATTTTATCACAATTTAAAATTTAAATTGACTATATTGATGGTATAATTAAAATCTAGACATGCATAGGAGATATTTTTGAAATTAAACCCAACCCTTAATCCCCAATAAGCCACCTTGGGATCAAAGGCACATGTCATGTAAAGATAAAAGCAGATGCCAACTTGAATTAAGAAATATACTTAAATTCAGAAAAAATTACAAAATTATGAGTGAATTTTACCAACAAAGATTAAATTTTTAATTAAAATACATTAAAAAATTTTTAATTTCAATTCGGGAGGATTCGTCAAAATCTCGAGTTCGACTTTTTTGACAATTATTTTCAAAATTTTCTTTTTATATTTTGCGAACAAAAAAATAGGAAAAAAGGCACTTGAAATTATATCTAGGTAAAGATCGTTGCAAATAACACTCGCTGAGGCTATATGAAGTACTTGTTGATAAAAATCTAGGCATATAAAATTTGGTACATAGATTTAGCATTGAAAGTGTAGATTCTTAGCTAAGTTCAAAGAAATCTGTCAATAGCTTGAACGTCGATCGGCCTATAAGTTCACATGCATAAAGATCAACATTTAGGAAATATTGTTCACCAATGCCATACAAGACATTTAAAGTCTTCTTCAAGGTTCACAAATTTATAAGGAGGGGAAGGCGGAAGATAAAATCTTAAGATGCATGCAAAAAGGTTATGGTTTAACTACTCCCAGTTCTCCAAAGTTATATTAAATCCAAGATTTATTTCGTTGGATCTAGAACTTCCGCAATTTTAAAGTTTTGATGAGAATTTGTAGTGACATGCTAGGTTCAACAATAAAGAATTTTGTAGATTGTTTGAAATGTGTTGTACAAGAAAATGGTTGTCTTATTGAAGAGAATAATTTCTTCGGCATCAAATTTGAATAAAGATTAAAATGAATTCTGCTATGCATATTTCAATGTATCATGTCAGAACGTAATTTCTTGAACGGCCAAACTCCACGTTTTCGTGCAAGTTAAACTATATTTTTTATTCATTTTAATTATTTCATTGAATGAGTCACTTTAGTATTGTAAACAATAAAGATAAAATTTTCTCGCATTTATTGTTTAAAAAAATATCACATTTCCTATTTATTTCATTTCATATAATCACGTGCTCAAAATAACATTTTTCTAGGTTTTATTTGCTGTAGTTATTAACTTATATTTTTTAATCAGAGTTTTTATCAATGCAATGGTAATGTGTTATTAAAAGCTAATTTTTTTTGATATGCTCGTGCAAGTAATAAAACTTTTATTTTTCGTCTACGGATTTTTGTTGACACCAAAAACCTCATCTTCTGACATGATAAAAAAATTATATTCAGGATTTTTAGTATACATAGTATATCGTCTTGTTCTGTTAAACTTTTTCAAGGCCAATAATCACAGAATTTAAAATTTTAATCTTTAATTATTCTTTATA
>JAOUZG010053171.1:851151-877080 GCA_026289955.1 Argiope argentata | reverse complement strand
AAAAAATATATCCATAGACATTCAAAAAGGAAATAGACATTCGACACGGAAATTTGCTCATTGTCACCGATATAAAGCAAAATGGCAGCAGAATTATTTTGTGATATGTTTATTGGTCATAAAAACGAGAGTGAATTTTTAAGTTAGTCAACAAGGTGTTAATAGATGCCACAAAAAATAATGCAAAATTTATACCGATTTTGTCGAATAATATGGAAAATACAAAAAACATTTTTAATTCTTCAGCTTTAAACCCAAAAGAGAAAAACTCTTGATTAAATATTTGCATTAATTATGAAAATTATTTAAATTTGATTTTGATAATGAGAAAGTTTACCACCCAATTCATCGATCATTGAAGGAAGTTATGTTGGTTATCATTAGTTCTCACAACTTTTTTCAGTAAGACAAAATCCAAGAGGCTGCAAATTCTTATTCTATACAAAATTATGCGTCTTGATTTGTTAATTAGTTTTTAATCAAATTAATTAATTGATCAAATTAATTTTATCTAATAAGCTAAAAAAAATCTCTTTTATTAAACCAATCTGAATCCTAAAAATATTTTAATACCGATGTTTAATTTTTTGACTAGCAAAAAAATAGCCTTTAAAGAGTCAAATTACAGAAAAATTCAATGACAAAACAAATGATAAAATTGAAAAGAAAATTTTTGCATTTTAAGATGTAGTAAAACTTTTTTTATGTGATAAAAAATTAATTTCGAATAATTATTAATTAAAAATATTTTAATATAAATATTTAATTTTTTTGATTAGAAAAAAATCGCGTTTTAAAGAGTTAAATTACATAAAAATTCAATCGCAAATCGGATGATATAATTGAAAACAAAATTTTTGTATTTTAAGATGAAGTAAAATTGATTTCTATGTGATAAAAAATTAATTTTGCTTAATTTTTAGTTAACATTTTTGAAAAATTATACCAAATTTGGCTCAATTTTTCCATGTTATTTGTCCCAAATTTGGTAACTATGTGAAATATTCTTCGGTGTAGATTGAACTAAAATAGAAATACACTAAGAAGTATACAGAAAATATGTATAGAAATAATACATATTAAATAAACATGTAATTTTTTTTCAATCTAATGTACCACCAGATCGATTATCACTTACTAGAGCTATCGTTATTCGTTTAAACGGTAGCAAAGGGATTCTTAAATTCTAATACCTATCTAAAACGAGCACTTAATCTTGCGCAAGCGGCTCTTTTTTTGGCGGCGTTGGCTTTTCCTTCCCTTAAAAAAAATCTCAGAGGCTGCTAAGAAAACTTCGTTCCGCCATTTTTTCCCTTCACCACAAAATAAACCTTACAATTTCTTGGAAGAAAAAGATGTAATAACTACCTCCAGGTAAAAATCGATGGCGCAGTCTTATCCTCATACCTTGCTGTCATGTACGGAGGAAAACTTATCATTTACGGATTCTTCTTTTTATTTTTATTTTTACCATACGGGAATCTGATCGCCTGGAAAAAGTCTGGAAAGACTGGAATGTCTTCATATTCTATATATATATTCTTCTTCTTTTTTTTATTCCTTGGTTGTTTTCTTCTTTGTTTATCTCCGCCAGAGAGCCAGCCTTTTGTGTCAACGAAAGTCGGAAATATAAGGCCACCGTTACGAATCTGCTTGCTCGTTTAAGCATGAGGTTGTGGCCCTTTTTTTCTCCGTGTCTAAATCTTCTTTCTTTCTCTGGCGAAAATTATAGGCCAGAAATGAGGACGTTACGTAAATGGTTTATTCTGGAGCTGCACGAAAATTGGATTTGGTTTTTAGAAGGCGCGTTCGTAGCCGGAAGGGACAAGCTCGATTTCGGGCAAGAATTATTTTGTTTTGAAGATGTGGAGTGATAAAAAATATGGTTAAAGAAAATTTAAACAGCCCATGCGAATTTTTTTTTAAATAATCTCTAAGAAAAATAAATTATATATTTAATATTTTATAACATACGGATGCCAACCAGCATCTTATCAGATTAAAGCAGACTACAGTTGCATAACAGGAAGATAAGAAAGATTATATAGTTTTTATCCTTTGGATATTTTACTAATTAATATAATTCATGCACAGATCCATGCTAATTTTAGCAACGAACTTTTCGGAGTTGTTGCATTGGCTGCAGCAGTTTATGTTAATTTCACCACATCACACAAAAATACATATACAAACATAATCCCTTTTATTCATTAAATTCATACGATTAGTTCACACTCTCCTTATATTATATATAGTAGACGTCTTTAGCGACCAGCCTGTTCACCAGTATTAATACTCTCTGGAATATTCAATTAATATTTTATATAACGTTTTATCTTAATAGATTTTACTACAAAATATTTTTAAGCTTCAAGTTTTGATTGCCATGTTATTTATTTATACAAGCTTTAAGCACTTCTGCTCGTTGCATTGCGCATCTCTTCAATTTTCTATAATGCCCGTAAAGATAATCATAATTTTAAATGTGAATAAATAGAATGCAGTATTGATAAGCAGAGTAATGAAAAGAAGGGATTAGAGAGAGAAAAAAACCTGTATCAACTAATAAAGTGATTAAACAAATAATTACCGTTAACGATGATCATGACAGAAATCTCCGAGAACATGATGCATCTCTGCTGGTAGTTTTGCATGAAAATAGAAGACTCAACCGAATCCTTGGTCTCCAAACATAGAGGATCTGAAATGAGAAATGTTGAAATGAATTTTTTAATTGTTGAAAGCTAAAAAAAAGAAGAAGAAGAAGAAGGATTCTGTTTAATATAAACGTAGTTTGTATGGCGAAGTTAGAATATCCCAAAATTCAGACAATAGATAAATCGTATATTCATCTTTTTACTGAGCTTCATTATGAGGCCGATTGTATTAAATAAGTTCATGCACAAAATTATAAAATCGTAAACTTCATAACACAGCTTTGATCTTTGCCTGATCGTATAGGAAACTGCAGCATTTGCACTTAATTATAACGATCAAAACCTTTGGAATGAGTAAACATAAAATATTGTTGCGAAAAAATCCACTCTGAGGATGCACAGTGAAATATCTAGCAAATTCAGTAACAAGAAATGTTGTTTGATTCTTGCTGAAAATGCGAGACACAAATAACAAAACACTGAAGAAACGAACAGAATAATCAACTTCATACAAATAAGAAATCGTTAATAAACCATTATAACAATATAAAGCTCTCAAAAATAACTGTATGGAAATCGACACTCCAAAGAGGGAATTCTTTCGGTAAAATTCCTTCCACTTCAGTACTGACGCACTAACTTCCCCTATTTTTTAGTCCTTAAGATTAGGAATGGAATGTTTTAGGATAAATGCTTGAACTCGAGTCTTAATTATTCTCGATATTTCGAATGTTGGATATCCTTCATTTTTACAGAGAAATTGTAAACCAGTGCATTATTACGTCCAGTAGTCATTGAAACAGCATTCATTCAGCATCCACTTTATTTCTTATGCAGAAACCATTTAAGAGAGTTCCAGAACCCAAAACCAGAAAGTTTCTTATGCAGAAATCAATTAAGTGAAGAAGCTATATTACACATTCGTAATAATATTTACAAAGAAAATAAATTGATATTTAAAATTTATCATTTATATTTACGAAATTTAAAAATAAATTTTTGTTTAAAATGCTGAAGTAAGTTCATAAATAAAGACTATGCTATTGTTTGCTTTAAATTTCAATACTTCTAATAAATATAGATTTTTTTAAAATGCATCAGCAGTCTATATTGTTCGATTTCTGAAATATATTTAAAGCATAGATGATTTAGAATGATTTTAATAAACACCATGATCGAACTCAAAAAAAAAATCACCAGAATATTTTTTTGTTATAGGAACATATCATATACAGGGTAAGTCAAAATGAATATAGCGATTACAAACGGCTATAACTATTTAATGAAAAAATATTTATCGATAAGATTTACACAGAATGTAGAAGAATCTTCAAAATTTTATATACAGAAGTCATAGATGTTCTATGTGACTTCCCTTGGTCACACGGACAACATCTAATCGGTATTCCATTTCACGCCATACATTCTGAAGCATTTGTTCATTAACCGACTCAAGCGCATTACAAATGCGTACTTTCAGTTCTTCAATTGTTTTGGGCAAGGGAAACACAAACACTCTGTCTTTCACATAACCCCATAGGTAGTACTTTTTCCTTTGCACAAACATCCTGTTTCCTCAAACATCCGATGCCATCTGCGTATGTTGTTCGCATTTGGAGGTTCTTCATTGTACCGCTGACGAAATTTTCTCTGCACTGTAATAACAGAACGGCAACTGTGAAATTCCAACACAGAGAATGCTTTCTGCACGGGACTAGCCATTTCCACTAATGAGACGCCGCGCTGAACAGGTTTCTTGTCGTTGCGAAGTTCGATTTCGCGCATGCGCAGGCATCCGCTTGGCTGCACGTGCGCTTTACGTTAATAAATTTTGAAGTTCCGTCTACATTCTGTGTAAATCTTATCGATATATCTTTTTTCATTAAATAGTTATAGCCGTTTGTAATCGCTATATTCATTTTGACTTACCCTGTATATAAGAGAGCAGTTTCAAAGAAGTAGACAAAATTCTCAAATAATAAAAATCGATACTATGTACAATTTTATTATTCTTTTACTTCGTTTTTCCAATGGAACGACGATAAAAGCCAAATGGCATAAAATCTAACATGCGTAAAAGTCTGTCGTTGAAGCAAACTTGGTTTTTTTTCATTGCTAAAAAAAGGTATATAGAAGCAAAAAAAAATCTTCAGTATAAGAAACAGGCGCACTAATCGAAGCCAACTAAACAAAATATTATGGAAAGGAAAATAGCTATTTAATAATTTGAATGGAATGGAGAATTATATTAAAATTGTTCATTGATCTACAAGAGAGAAATATTAATGGAGACTGAAAGATAAATATTACCAGTTGTGTAAGAATTTCCCATATCTAAATATTTTTATGGCCCATTTTGAGATCGATAATTCAACCCTACCTTTAAAAAAACCTCAATTATAAAGAATTTGTTAGGTATCACGCATTTGAAATGTTATTTATGCAAAATTATTGATTCCAACAAAAATTCTGATAGGTGAACAGCCTTATCTTAATTTAACAAAGAAATAGGCCCCTTTTGATTTCCTTCAACCTCCCAACATAATGATGGTTTCTTTTATGCAGCCAGCTGAGGTAGACATCTATGATTATTTTCATATATAACTTTCTGCCCCAGCGATGGTTTATTGCAGACTTATATTTTAAGTGTTCAATTATAAGTTACGGGCTTCCCGTCAGATGTGATTCATTTTTACATATGAGTTATAAAAAATAATTATTTTTGTAGCCGCTCTTGTAACACTAATTGCAGAGACAGTGCCCTCTGATGCCAGGGGGCGATGACTCAGTACAGATCTGGCGATGGCATGTGCTGCGTGATTTTATCCATGCTCTCATTTGTATATCTTAACTCATTCCACCTTTTATACGTAAATTGTCTGTGTGTAACGTAATCCTGTAAATAAATAATGGTTACACTAATTCTTATTTTACTGAATCTTTTAACGACCCCCACATTTTTCAATTATCGATGGCTATTGATTTAATAGAGTTCGATTTTTTCTTTGTTCCTTTTAACCCTTTGCACTCCGAAAAATAATTAGATGCAAAATTATTCACCTATTACAAGGATTTGTTTATTGCTATGAAAAATAAGTATACATAATTATTTTAAGTCAAATTCCTTTGAAAATTAATCTACATCTCTTAACCATTGTGTAGACATTTTTAACGATTAAATTTGATAAATAAATAAATGAAACGTCACAATGATGCACAATCTTGAATGGTGAGTTAGAGGCACCATCGGAATGCAAAGGGTTAAATTATTTATTTACATGTGATTTCCAATCTTGATTTAGAATGTTTCCAGTTCCACATAACGACCTTGAAAGTAATTTTGAATGAGTATGAGAGTAATTTTTGAACCAGTCTTTTAAATTGGGCCTTGAATGTTTCCAGTGGCATGTGCATCTCGGGCGATTATTCATCACTACAGAAATTTTTAAACCCGGTATTCTGGTTAAACATAGCTTGTTGTTGGAAGTAAACTAGGTTGATTGCTATCAAAGCTGTCTACAATGAAGATTTTGATTTTTTTTATTCCACTTCTATCTAATTAGTGCAAACATTACGTCAAAACTAAATCGGCTATCTTCATATTAGTTTTAAAATTGAGTGTAATGAGAATTACACTCTCTAATACTGATTATAATTTTGACCATAAAAAAGAATTCGTCCAATGTATGACCAAGAAAATTAATAAGATCGGATACTGCCACTTTATTTCCACACGAAAACGCAAGAAGTAGTCAATGTGTATAGAAAGAAACATTACCAGAAATCAGCAAAAGACGTACAAACAGGAAATTTTTGTTAAACTTTTGTACTTGGGTGGTGACTCGCACTTAGCATTCAAGACCATGCATCATTTTGACGTTTTATTTTTTATTTTTCAATTTAGACTGTTAAAAATACCTACAAAATAGTAAGAAGATGTAAATTAATTTTTCGTGGAAATTCAACTTGAAACAGTAATATTTATATTTATTTTTAGGAACAATAAATAAGCCATTGCATTAAATAAATAATTAAGCATCGAATTATTGTTTCAAGTGCAAAGAGTTAAATAGCAATTAACATTATAAGCTCCACAATTGCATTTAGAGTGCAAGTAGAGGACTCATTCAACGATCAACAATTTAAGAAAAAAAAATCCAGATTCGTGCTAGCGTTTCCGTTAATATAGCCTCTAATAAAGGATATTGAATTCTCTGGCTTCTAATATAAATATTGTCATAATTGCTGTATTTTCCATGAGCTTTATTTTTGTCATCAATGTAGCCAAGAGTTGTAAAATCTGCCACCAAGAATCATGAATCGTTGCCATGGGAATTTTCGACCAGGCATCAATTAGACATTCATTAAGAATATCTGTAAATATCGCTTTGTAGCAATGATGCCACATATGTAGTAAAGTAAAATTACAGGTTTGAATAATATTTAGAGGAAATATAATAAATATGCCAGTGCTTATGGCATTAAATAAGCGGACCCACATTTCAAAATCAAAGTTGAGCATATTCATTTCATTTATTTCAGAATATTCTGTATCAACACATTCTCGTCGACAGTTGATTTCGGAAAGAAATTATTACGTGCTAATCCCATTTCACTCATTCGTAATAAACCTTTCCCGGAAAATAAACTTAATTACACCTTTAGAAAGAAAAATAAACATTCTGCAGACAGCGGAATAATCGGATCGGATCGTTCGACTAATAACCATTGCAGCCTTTTAAAAGCAAACAGCAATTTTTCTCGTCAGAAACTTTATCGCATGACTATCGAATAAACAGTGCAATTCTTAATTAAACCGAAAGCTTAATGGATTGTCATTGGAATAAACTTTTTTTTGTTGTTGTTCTTTTCGACAGGGTCAAGGCTTGCTCGAACGGTTGATTTAATTGAAGGTTGAATGTTCGGTTGGACAGTGCTGAAGGAAATTAATTATGATTCTTAGTACGTTATGTCTTGAATGAACATGGAGAGGGATTAGTTTAAATTCTTTAACGACTATTTGGGTTCTGTATTTAAGGTGGTTGCCCTTTACTTCTTGTTTATCTCATTATTATTACTTTGCTCATTTGAAGTAACTCTGTAAAAAGTTTTGAAGGAGAATAATGCATATAACTCTCAACCAATATTAAATTTAATTGGGTTATACAGAGTATGATTTAGTAAACTTAGTAAAGAAAAATATTGTTTGTCAACTAGTTCGGAAATCGAAAATAGATTCCTTCAGTCCACAAATAAAAGGAAAAGAAAAATTTCTCTTCGTCATCATTTCCCAATCCAATTTTATTAGAAAATAATATCGTTTATTTTAAAAGGTAACATAGAAGAAAAATAAAGGTTAAATAATGAAATCAAAAAGGCTTAAACTCTCTCAAAAATTATAGAAATTATTATGCTATAATAAGTAGCTGAAATAAAATAATAAATTGTATTAGTAAAAGTTGAAGCATAGACCAGCGTTTGTAATTGTATAAAATAGATCATTTTTGAAATTTTACAATAAATCTTTTACTTATATATTATTATTTAAAAAAGAAATTCTTCAAACTATTAGATTTATCCCAAACAGCTTTAAACTACCAGCATTTAAACAATTTCAAAGTAAAGTGAAAATAAGGGAGTAAGCATTTATGAGTTAAAAAATTTTTTAATGTGGTACAATACAGTGGTATAGTAAAAGAAAGAAGTTTCTTTTTTCTTTTTTTAGAAGTTTCTTTTTAAAAATTTCTTTTTCTCCCTAAATTATAAGCAATTACAGTTACCGAAAAATTATTAATACTAAATTCATTCTTCTTAATAAAACACTAATTTGAATAATATTATTTATTTTCTTATCTTTAATTGTAAGGAAATTGGTAGAAACGGAATGCATATCTACGCACTCATCTAAGATTTTTATATTTCTTTCAGCATTTTAATACGGCTAAAATACATAGAAAATTATTATGTCCACAAGATAACCTGGACAAAGACCATAATCTGGATAGAAGTTTTTCGAAAGTTATGTATGCCATCAGATCCTTTGCAACAGGATTTAGTTTCGTTTAGTTCTAATTACGTGTAAAGCAACACTAAGGCTATTTTGGGACGGACTTCGAAATTACGAACCGTGGTGCGATGACAAGGACGAACCTGAGCTGGCACCCTCCCCCCCCTCCACACCAAAGCAGCAGGAGGAGGAGGACGTTTGACCCTGACAGATTTAACGCTCAACAGAACCCCTTAAATGACGGTTCTTCGGTGGAATCGGATCTCAAGCCCATAACCCAAAGGTTTAAGAGCCGTGACCTGACCACAAAGCCACCGCTGTTTCCCTTTCAACAAAAAGTTCTTCCATAGCTCCCCCCCCCCAAAAAAAAAACAGTAGCCATCAGATTGCTAAATGAGTATGTTATTTAATTTAAAATGTGGTTTAATAGATAGGAGAGAAAATGAAAAGGCGAAAAAAAGGAAATAAACCATCTTAATTTTTTTACCATATACTACTGTACCTTTTTAAATTTATACATAATTGTAAGTGTTTAAGGATGTTTGTTAGTATCTTTTTCAATTATATACTATTCCGTTTCATGATTTAGAAAAATCACAAGAATCAGTGGCATTCATGTTCCATCAATAAGAAAATTTTGTCGCATGTAAAAATCATAAAAATTGTTATCACCCACATTTTTTAATTATTTCTAAATTCTCTTACGTGGTGTTATTCAAATTCTTATTCCTCACACGTTGTTGACCCGAACTCTGGATTAATTGTGCGCAGTTAAGTGAGCGTTAGATATCAACCCGTTCAACAGTATGTTAATCGAATTGATATGTACTGATAAATACAATAAAGACTAACTGAAAATCATTCAGCATCACATGTTTATTTCATTATTTTCGATTCTCATTGAAATTTATTAACGGCTTACTTAAAAACAGAATATAACAATATTACAAAGCAAAAATTCATTTCGATATTGTCAAAGAAGGTGAAAATACATAAGCAGCATTCTTTGGCTTTGAGCAAAAACACACGAATAAATATTTATTGTAATAGCGCAAACGAATTAAAATTCATTCTATCGATAAAAACTATTGTTGGAAATCTTGCAAAAGATTTTTTTAATTGTAAAAATTAAATAGCAGAATGCTTAACTAAATTGCCATTCCTAAAAAGATTGCTTTAATAGAATTTTAAAATGGTGTAAAACTTTTTCGAATTGAGATTTTCTCCAGTCATTGCTGAAAAATGCCCATATCGTGCTTATTTTTTATTAATTAAAATTCTAAATAAAAGCTAATTCAAATTGTTTTCATTGTTTCATCACGTATTTAATCACATAATTTTCCTTTGCTAACAGAAACTAAACAGTTAAGTTTTCAATAATTATCTATGCGGTTTACATGAAAAATTAGGAAGTAAAATTTTACTATGGCAAAAAAGGCCAATTTAGAAGCAATGCATGAAAACGGGCTCTAACAAATTTAAAAGAATTTAATAGACAAACAAAAATGCAATATATTACAATTGCAATAATAAAACCATAATTCTACATTTAAAAAACACAAATTTACAGCTTAAAATTATTAATTCTTTACATGCCACAGTTTTGCAAGTACCATCGTACTTTAGTACTTTGGAATGATGAAATGATTTAGACTTGGTTGCTACATTGGCATTATTGGATTGTTACACAATTAGAAATATATTGGCCAAATAGTTAAACTTTTAACGATAGTATGATGTTCTGGGGCTTCATTTCATCAGAAAGTTTCAAGTAAAAGATAATTTTAACGATTTTAGGGATATATCACGGAATTCTTGAACCCCAGGCTTTTTACCTCTGAACAGATCAGGCGATTAATGTAAAAGCAGGGCATTGAGATAAAAGATAAATAAAACAATTTAAAGCAATCAGAATATTTTTTGTAAAGTAACTTCACAATATGAAATAAACATTTTGTTTAGCAAAATATAAGCATCAAGTTCTGTATAATCAATTTAATTAAACAACCATAATCCCTAATATCCCAGAGCAGGTGATCCTTACGTATTAAGCCGTCGATATTTATAGCCAAACTTAAAGGCGTCGCCAATGAGCTGCTAAATCGCCAATAATGCCAAACAATCACCATTATTTTAAAAAATGTTCAAACCTTAACCATTAACAACCATTTTGTTGGTTTTGCAGAAGATCATTAAGCGCTTTTTCTGTTCCGATCTCTTTGACTCTTTAAAATGATTAAAATTTGGGATTTGCAAGGCAATGGAAAAGATGCAGTGACTTATTTCCAAAATTATGGAATTATTCCATCTAAATGATACGTGTTTGGATGAACATGAGATGAGCTTATTCGTGAAAACGGAGAAACAATGACGCTGTAATGTATCCAAGAGTTCTGGCCATTTAAGTAAATTGGTTCGAGGTGGTTGGCGACCGTTGGAACATCGACGGTCTAATACGCAAGTACCAGCTGGTTTTGAAGGCAGCTAGTATTTGATATTTTCAAAGCAATATAGATGTATTATTCTGAAATGAAAAAATATTCTATATCATGTTAAATATTTAAAAATACCTTTTTTTTATATATTAAAAAAAACTTGAATATCATAACTAAAAATTAAATAAAATTCATACTGGAGGAAAATTTTGTTATCATTTTCAGTATCTTTTGCAGTCAAGAATATAATTCCATAAAAATTCTTAATACAAACTAATTTCTCCAAGCTTAGAAAAAAAAACTGAATTTTTCTCATTTTCAAAAGGAAAAAAAACTTGCTTTCTACACTGGTATGAGCTTTTAAACAGGAGAAAAAATATTACAGTATGATTTCCCATGGAATTCTTACTAACAAAAAAAAAAACTGAATAAAGCAAACCAAAAAAATATATGAAAGCCTTTTCGAATTCTTAAGCAACAACTAGCAACTGAATCATCATTTCCAGAGTAATGCAATGTGGAATAAACTTATGGTGACGGAAGATGACCCACTTTTGGTAATTTTTTCCCTCTTAGTTTCTGTTACTTTTTCGAATAAACTTTCTTATCAATTTCTTTCTCTGGACAATATTTTTTTACCAAAAAAGGAGATAAATGATCGTATTTAGGCGGAGAAATGTCAGATCGGTCTGTAGAGATGCTTATTTTTTCGGACATAAAATGAAATGTTACTTTGACAAAATAGAAAAAAAAGTTCAAGTTTTTTTGATTTTTGGAAAATACAGAGAAATATAGTTAATAAGAAATAGAAGCGAAGATAGAAATTCAAGTTTTATCAGTATTTTGCGACATCTAAATTATCATCGGCTCTTTTGATTTTTCATATCTGCTACCCATTCCATGTCTTAGTTCTTGAAATCATAAAAAAGTAATAATTAATTTTAACATTTTAAAAATGAATAACTATTTTTAGTTATCACAAGTGTATCCAACTACATTTGTATATTAAATAATTTACGTCACTCAATTTTAATGAATTTTCTATGTTTATAAAAAAGATTAAAGTATGTTTGTGTTTTGCACACAGGCACAGGCAACAGCTCTACTGGCTAAACCGTTTCACCAAAATTTGCCAAATTTGGCACATATATAACATGGTGATTGAAAATGAGCACCTTGGAGAGATCTTTTTAATTTTTCATTACAATTTTAATTAATAATAGCTAAGTGAAATGTTGGCGTTGACTTCCGAAAATATTACAGAACAAACTTTTTAGCTTAGACTTTTACATCATCTAAACTAAAAAAAAAATCTTTTCAATGGTATCACTATTTTAAACTATAAATTAAAATTTTCTTTTTTTAATAATATTTTTAAAAAATATTTTAATTATATTTTCTAATAATTTATTTCACCCTAAAGAAATAAAAATTAATCTGCACGACCACATTGTGGAGTAAATGGGAAAAATTAGTTTTTGCCAGCAAGTTGCAACTCTCATCTTAATAAAACGAAACAAATTAGTTCCAATTAAAATGAACAATAAGTATAAAACATATTGATCAGTTAGCAATGTCTACATTTTCACGAAATTGCTTTTGTAGTTGAAGTGTGAAAGCGGAGAGGGGGAGGATTGAGATATTTATTTTGTTATATTAACCTTTGAAAAGAGGGAGCAAGTGACTATTATTGATACAGCTAAAAGCTATAAAACGAAACAAATTTTGAAATCTCTACTGATTAAAGGTTGTAAAAGCTTCCTGGGTTTTCCCCATAGAAAATGGGAAGTAAAATAGAATTTCCAATTTTTTTTTCGCAAAAATTTTGGTTTGTGTGAGAAAAAAGAATCAATATTCATTTATGAATATTGGTTACATTCTAGAGATCATGATATTTCAAATGATATAAAAGTTTCAAAATTGGATATGTGTGTTCTGATATTCAATTACCAAAATATATAGTGACATAAAAGAACTGTGGCATCAAATTACCAGCCAACAGAGTAGAATGTGGCTTCTATTTTTTATGGTGCAAGTCAAGAGACATCTAAAAAATACTTGGGGCCTATTAAAAGCCAATTATCGGTTTTTAACCTCTTAATTCTCGCTCCCGTGACATTGCCGGGCTGGGGTGTTCAGTAGTAACGTGACAAAACGATTGAAACCAAATCATTTCTTTTGTCCGGGAGTCATTTTATTTCTCATTTTATACACTATATGGCAGTAATAGTCTATTTTAAATGTAATTGCATATTATTTTCAACCAGGTGGTAGCACTAATCGAACATGTGTACTTGTGATATGTATTTTGCAATCTTAGCCCAAATCCCGCCTAGTTACTTCGTTACACGTGGCCCACTTGAAAACACGTCGCTTGTGTTTTGAGTTAAAAAATATTTTTTAATATTGTGTTCATTATGAAATGCAAAGTTTGATGTCCCAAAAATGACGAAAACCATAACAGATGCAGGAAGGAATCCCCGTACTACTGACCAGATTGTGACGTTGACCTCTGTATTTCATGCTTTGAAATTTACCACACTAGAAAACTTAACTAATCTTTTTTCATATTAGACGTAAGATTAATAAAATTCTCTTTTCATGTTTAAAAGACGTATATCTTAAATTTTCGCTGCTTGCTGGAAAACCAACATTCAGTCAAAATAAGCCTGAATGTTGGCTTTCCATAAAATTTTAATTTTTAACAAATTTCAATCTAAAAAGTATCGATAATTGAAAATTGATTGCATATATTGTTCGTACACTTATTTTTTTATAATTTTCTGACATAAAAAAAGACACTTTTAAAACTGTTTTCTTGAAAATTATCCGATTGTTAAGGGGTTAATCACGACATAAAAGAGCTGTTGCATTAGATTACCAATCAATATAATATCAAAGGGGTTTCTATGTTTTATAATTTCTAAGTTTTTTCATGAATATTATAAATTGAAAGCAATCGATTCCTTCTCGCTTGATTTATGACAATGTACTGGTTCCGTTTAGTTTTAAAATTCATTGTGCTTGCAGGAGAAAAAAAATGAGACATTGTAGCATGTCACGTCTCAATTCATATCAATCTTGTCTTAATGTGCAGACAGACATTTCATGATCCAAGCAATTTCGTTGATCATTGAACTACAACGCCCATTATCTGATTCCAGCGATATCTGCATATTTATTTCAAGTTTATTATGTATTTAAAATCTATTTCATTGATTTGCTTAAATCTTTACCATAAAAATATTTTCTATGCATTTTTTCATACGTTTCAAAACATAGCAATCCTTTAAAAAAGATTTTAGAACCAGCAATTTAAAAAATTAACTGAGACTGATCACATTTTCTTCATTTACTTTTTTTCCTACCATTCTTACACAATTTGAATACATTATAGTCTAAGCTATTATGGTACTTACGTATTAGACCGTCTTCGCCGAAGATAGCCAACGATTAAGTAACTCATTGGCGATGGATTTAAATTTGGCGATAAAGATCAACGGATTACACCATTGCCGGATTACCATAATTGACGGTTTAGAAGTCATTGACGATTATTGCAAATTTGGCGATAAAGTTGGATGGTCTAATATGCAAGTACCTCTATTATGAAGTAAAATAGAGAAAGAACTACATTTAAGAAATTTTGTTATGATAAACTCCGTTACGAAGCAAAACAAGGATTATCTGGAAAAATATGTCTTAATTTTGTTCATCAATCAAATAATTACTGACGTCTGAGCGGGCCCTATCCAGACTTTCACACCACACCACACCATAGAAAGAACGTTTATCCCAAAAAATCAGCTTTAAAGTGTATCACCCATACATAACCATAATATATACAGACTGAACTTAAGTAAATAGGGAAAATAAAACCCTACAACACCGAATTCGAGATTTTATATTTAGTCCATTGAGCTCTTTATTACTTAAGATAAAAATTCCAGTTTTCATCCGTTTTCCCAATTTTACAAAATTATAATGTTCATAAATATGAAATTTTTTATTTATACTATTTAAGGTAGCCATATATGTTAAAATATCTGTATCATAATAAGGCATATAAAGTCAAAATGTGTTGACTAAGCACATTTATTCACAAAATGCGAGCAAATGCTTATTTTTTATTTGAGATAAAAAAATGAAAGGTCTAAAACACGTGTTACTATTTGTATATGGAACACAAGTTTTTGTAAGTTTCTAAAAAGGTAAATTTTGTACATAGTAACGAACAGAAAAGTTCTTAATTATGAATATTTTTTACTATTGCTTAAAGAAAACTAAAGAAAAAAATAGAAAATATTATTTAAAGTCATAATATCCATCGTATTTTCGATACTTGATAGTTTTATTTTTATCGTGGCGAAATTTTTGATTATCGTTTTATTTAATTACTTTGAATGTCAAGAAAAAATTAATTAATATTCTTATTCTCAATTAGGAATGTAGCCGGTCTAAAATTATTCAATTGATATTTTTTGAAAGTCATCATTGTTTTCTGACATATATAAAAATGTGAAATTTATGAAACATTTTTAGTTTTTGTCTCAACAAAATTGAAAAAATAAATTTACACGATATTTATTTGCTTTGCGTGCAATTCAGTGTGAAAATAATTTGTCCCTCAAACAGTAGAATAAATTATTTTGTGTACACCATACGTTATCTTTACTTGTCTGCATCATACCATTTCTTCACAAAAGAAAACACACACAAACTGTTGATATTTATGAAACATTAACCCATGGCAATATTTATGCGATGACTGAAAAATAACATACCATCATCCTGACGAGGATGAAGTTTTTGTTATATTTGCTTTATCTTATAAACATTACGGAAGAGATAAAAATATTATGCTGAAAATAGCAACCACATACCTTGCTGTTGTTTATATTAGGCGTAATGACTGATTGTTTACAAACGATTGTTTAGGCCAGAAATAATTTATTTCTTAGATGGGGGAGTAAGGAATAAACAATTATATACACGTGTATGCCATTTTTAGGAACAAACCTTTGCAACGTTTTTTAACAGTAATTCATAATATTTTTTTAAAAATATATATAAATAAAAAGGAAGGATTCCTCCCCCCTTGACTTGCTCGTTTACTAACATTAAACGATGTTTTATACTTTCTGATATACATAAGAAGACTGAATATATATTTAAGTCGCTGTCCTTTCCAATAATTAAACCCAAAATGTAAATCCATACTTCCAACGATAAATATACTAATTTCGCACAATTAGTTATTTGCGTTTAAACTTACAGAATTTACATGAATAAGGACTGACAAATAGACAGATTTCTTCAAAGTATTTTAGAAATTCGCAAATTTTGGCGAAAATGCTACATACCGAGTTGCATGCCTATAACTAACTCCTTAAATGTTCACACGTTGACAAGTGGGATTAAAAAAATGTATTTTTCTGGTTTGGTATGATGTTAGGGTTTTTTTGGTGCAATAGCCATATTTGACTATCCTGCGCCAAACAAATGGTGAGTCGGAGAGCAAACTATAAAAACACAAATGCAAAAATGTAAAAAAAGGTATCAACATTAAAATAATAACATTAATAAAAAACGGGTTGTATATTGTATTTTTCGGGATCGGAAAGTCTTGAAACAAGAAATCTTATTTAAATATTGAAATCTTTTTTTGACGATGATGACAACACTTTTGCCTTTTAAACTATGCATAGAACAAAGAAAAAAATTCTTTAATAGACATTGAAAACTTTTATTTGGCAAGAAAAATTTCCCAAAAGCAAAATGGCATATTTCGACAGTTTTTAAATAGATTTGTTTTAAATAAATAATATATCTATTCCGAAATTTTTATTTTGTATTTCTGAACTGTAACTTCAAGATCAATTATTGAATTCGAAAAAACATGTTAATTAAAATAGTATAAAAAATGTTAATAAGAAATTCCAATTAATATCAATTCGATTCTATTAATGAAAATCCATTCAAAACCAATAATTTAAACATTTTATTTAAATAGAATGAATATATTATTAAATAATATAACAAAAAATAATATTGTTTTAAATTAAACAATTACGATAAAATTTAGAAAAATGGTTACTTTTCGTTAGCCAGTCGGCATAAAAAAATAGTCAAAAAAAAAATTGGCGGAATTTTACATTATTTGGGGATTTTTTACTTTAAAATCAGTTTGTCGGAATTCTGCAATTTTTAGCAATTTTTTTGTGGCTGCCTGGTTAACCGAAATGTATCGAAAAATGAAATATTTTAATTTCATTTATATATATATCACTTTTCATACTATTTATATGTTTCAGATAAATGTTGAGTAAAAATATTGAAATGAATTTAGTTTGTTACGTTAAAATTCAAATTATTTTCATTGTTTCATCTAAACTTTGAATACGAGATTTTCTTAAAAGAAGGAGAAAGAAAAATACTATCATACTAAAGTAAATACCAACAAACATAAGTAATATGAAAAGTGAAGTTACCGACCGCGAATAACGACTTACAATTAGATGGATAGATAATAAGACGTATTATCGAAAATTTTCTGTTTTCAGCGTTATTGTGATGCCACTGGACCCGACTCCGTTTGAAGAATACACGTAGACAAATCGGACATATGTAAGACTATTAAAAACAGCTCAACTTTAATGTCTATCACAATTCAATGCTTGAAAATATTTTCTTGACAGAATCACAATCAACAACCAAACTGACTACAATCAAAATCTGAAACAACAATTAAAATTAAATGTCACTATTATTTCCGGTTTAACAATCAACCACTAAAGGTAATAATAAACTAGAAAACCCATTTTAAAATTATAAAATTAAAACAATGAATTTAAAACAAACGAAATTTATATATGCATTGAAATATACCATATTTGTTAGTTTTTGAAAAGAAAGAATGCAAATCGTGTTAGTCTACTAAATGTTTACAAACAATTTCAAAAGTTACGACAAGGTTAAAACAACACAATTGCGAATGTTAGTCTTATTATAATTGAAGTAACAACTTTGTTAACTGGTCAAATTTTGTAAATTTTAATATGGAAAGTTTCTAAACTCGTTGGGAATCCACTGGTGAGTCGCCAATCAAGTTCAGATGGATTGCAATAGGATCTTAAAGGCAAGTTCATCTTTCTTCAATTTGCAAAAATGTGAGGTGACATTAAAATATTTATCAAGTCATATATTAAAAATACTTCCTATAAAATGTTAGTTTATTTAGTTATATTAATTGCCAAATGCTTTTTCATTCGGAAAATTCCTTTTTTGTTAATAAAAACTTTTTCAAAAAGAACGTATGCTGTTCATCTTCGGAAAAATTCGTCCCGAAAGATAACAGGGGTTTCCATACACTTGGTATATAGAAAGGGGGCCACAATGTTGGATATTAAGAAAAGTATAAGTGAAATAGAAATTATATCCATTTACCTTGAAATATTTGCTTATGATATTGCTATCACATGATAATACGAATCTACACTCCGAATGTAATAACACCTTTGTTAATTCAATATTCATTTCGTATTTTTGAAGCATTTTGTATACATCACATGAATAGCACAAAGTAGAACTTTTTCTAGAGTTTGATTTAAAAAATCAAATTCAGTTCATCTTTAGTTATTGGATTGTAAGAACTCATTCCCTATTTTTCTTCAAAATCGAGGCAAACTCGGATCATTTTTCAACATGGAAAAATTATTTTAAAATGTGACCGCGCAAGCTTATTTTAGAGCATCTAGTCATGTGCATAAGAGGTTACGTTCCCTTTTTTGAAAATTAAGTTTAACTAACTTTTAAATAAACTAATTCTCTTTCTTTTTCAATATAATTACTCATATTTAAGTTAACTGGAAAGAATATAAAGGCCTAATTTGGGGAAAAATCAGGATTATTTTTTCGATTCGGAGCAAAAAAATGAAATTCAGTATTGTTTTTGTTAATTTGGAGGAATGCATAGAAATTCAAATATTATTATAATAATAACTAATATAAGAATGCAAAAATCATCATTAAAATATTTAATATAGATATTAAATAATAGTAGACTTAATCAACATTGATAATAAGAATTCAACCTTTATCTACCCAACAAGAATAGGGTTAATAAGTAGCTTAGAAAATTATAAAACATTTTTTGAAAGAATGCATTTTAAAATGGAATAGAAATTCGAATAATTTGAATTCTATATAAGCAAAATTCTATATTAAAATAATTATAATTAAAACAAAAAATGAAAACAATTCCATCTTATGATATTTTGATTTTATATATTGAAATTAGTTTCATTATTAGTAATTATTTATGAGTTTCAACTAGTATAAAAAAATGACAAAATCATTTTTATTTTCGACAAAGTAAATTATTTCTAACAGTACAGCCTGCCAAAAAAAAGGATAACTTTCAAAACACTAAACGAGATTATAAAATCGAATTTATAATTAAAAAATAAAAAGTTTTAAAATTCATTCAGTAATAGTTTGTAAAGTCGTAAATATAATGTTACATTATAATTAATAAGAGTTTTAGCTAATATAAAAATAACAGAACCATTTTCTTTTTCCTCCAAGTTAATTATTTCTAATAATGCAATCACAACCAAAAATACGAAGGGAATTTTTTAAAATACTAAACAAGGCTATAAAACAAAATTATAATAAAAAATGAAAAAGAAACATTTAGAAATTCAATTAGTAGTAGTTTATAGTGGTTTTTAAATAAAAACACTTAATGGAATATTATTAGCGCTTAACGAAAAGAAAGCCATCTTACTTCGATGAAAAATAAATAAGCACCCTCTAACGTAAACAGATAAAAGTTGTTTAAAAAGTTTCCTTATCTAGGTTGAAAGCATTCTACCATTGAAATCTATTCACAAATTTATGCATGACAAAATAACCAAAAAGGTGGTTTCTAAAGTGAATACTAACTAATTTTTATTCATGTTCGTAATTTGCACTCAATCGATTTCAAGATTCCATTTTTAAGTCTTGTAATGTTTCTTCTTCAAGTCAATAAATCCCTTGTCAATAAAGCACAAAGAAAATAAATGCTAAATTTGGCTATCGTCCATGACATGGAACACAATGAACTATTTTTACGGTTAAATTATGATCGAATAAGTTTTTAACCTTAGTAGACACAACATTTTGCTTCTGCTTATGAAATAAAAGAAGAAATCTTTTTCCGGACTGATCTAATTTTCGGAATGGCATTATTATGTCATTGCTCTCATGAAATATTAAACAGTTCCTTTTGTTATTTATTGTTGACATTCTCAGAAGAGTGGCTTCATTTTGTTGACTACATACTCCGATATTTTTTAGACATATTTATGATGACTAGTACGCAAAAAAAATATTTAAAAAGTTTGCTGCTTAGGATTAAGATATCTAAGCTTTGATTCTCGAACAGGAACTTTTCGATTTCTGTATTTCTACACATACAAAGCAGAACGGCAGGAAATGAATCCTTTAATAAATACAATACATAAAATAACATGTTTAATAGAAGTATATGGAAAAGTATATCAAATTCTGATGGTAAAATAGGTAGCGAAAAAAATGAAATCATAATTTTAAAATATCTACCTTAAATTGGCTTGGATATATTTTACAAATTAATGATATCAGCTTATATTTTTATTTCAAATGGCCGCATACTTTTCATTGTAAAATGATTTAAATTTGATTTAATTCTCTTAAACAGGAATTATAATGTTGTTTTTGCAATGAAATACTAAATATCTTAAAGTTTTGACATCCTAAAGATGGAATGTTTCGAGGCAGTTTTAAAAGTTTCTCAAAACAATATCCTGATCTCGAAATTCAAGTACTTGAATTTAGCTAATTTTCTGGAATTTTAAATGTAGCCCGAGGAAAAAGCTACGATTTCTTTGGGTTTTTGCAACGTAATTGGAATGTGATTCTCGATTATATTAAGTTATGAAAAATTACTTGAGAATTTTGATACATTGATGAAAAAAGGGTTGCAAGCACCCACAATTAATTTCATTTGTTCACATAAAAAGGAATAAATTCGAACAAATAAATTTGCTTCTTTTTTTTTCTGATTTTTTTGCAACCTAATTATTAAAAAAAAGTGCTGTAATGCTTTAAAATATTCGAACTCGAAATTTTTATGAATATCCATGCTTCATATCTTTCTGAATACAAAACCTTTACTTTTGGAATCCTGGGCGTCTGCATGTTTTCGAGCACGATAATTCTAAATAGTTTTTAGAAAAATATGATGAAATTCGCAGTAAGGTTTATGCAAGAATTCGTAGAATTCTGCTCAAATTTGTAGAATTTCGTACAATTTTATTCCTAGAAAGTCTACCAGTCCAGCTGTCTAAATATAATTTAACACAATAACTACAAAATGGAAACAGATAAAAGGATCAAACTCGGTATGCAGATTGAATGATTAAAGTGAAAATATATCTAAAAGTTAGAATCAAAACCGTGAAGAGGTTTACCTTTTATCCGCTTGAATTTTCACCAGCATCCAAAGGCGACAAAATTATAGAATTTGGTATAATTTTATGACAACAATTGTAGTTCTGTGTCGAATTTTGGTCTTATTCTATTGGAAAAAAAGCCCAAAATACATAAATGGTTTTTCTGATTTTCTTGTATTAAGTATATCCTCCTTGAAAAAGATCGTACTTTAGTAGACTGTTCATAATTATTGATCTGCAATAACATTTTGCCAATATTTTACTCTTAATAAAGAGCACAAAAAAAATTCGAGAAAACTACTACAGCTGGTTTCTATAATTTTACTTTCCTGTTTATTTTCAGATTGTTTTATTTCAAATCATACGGCTGTCAATGGATTCAAATTAAACAATATGAAATGCAAATGCATACAGTTCAAACATTTGTAATTTAAATTATCCAAATATATCCTTAACTGCTTAAACTAAAGTAAGTATAATCTTTAGCTGGAAGTATGAATGCATATTTAAAACTATTATATAGCCTCATTGTTGCTTATTCATAAACTGACTCCCTAATTGTTGAAAAAAGAATACTAATTGCTTTTCTATAATTTGTTAAAAGGGCCATAAAGAAATTATTTATACAACTCAGTAATGAAATGAGCTTGATGAGTGCTTCCTTTGTTTCACCAAATGACCTCAACATTTGTTCTTTACTTTTTGTGCTGTACTGAAATATTTATAAACCCATTATACGCTTATAAATAATTGAAAAATGTGGCTTAGATTACCTTTTATTCAATAACATAAATTTGTTTTGTAACTAAATATTTTACGACTTCGTGACATTGCTGCATAATTAGCTTTCTGTTAAGGCAAATATAGTTTTAAAGATGAATGATTGCATAGTCAAAGTCTTCGGACCTTGACGACAAATTTTAGGATAAATTGAAGGACACAGAATATTCTAGAATCTAGGTTATAGCTCCGTTAGCAATAAATTTTCGGGAATTGTCAAGGACTATAAAAGCAGAACTGCGCAGATCAGTGAATGAGCAGTCGTTGGGTGATGAGTCAATAGATTATTTTAAGTGCGTAAATAATAAGTCTATCAAGAGTAGTTAAATTCACTCTGAACGTTTTGAAGGAAAATTGCAATTTTAACAGCAATTTGATGCTGCGTACGTGTACAAATGATGTTTTTGTACCCGATTTTTTTATTGTTGCTGTTGTTGTTGTAGCAATATTGTTGTAAATAGCTTTAATATGAAAGATTATGCGACTAAACAATGTTATTTAGAAAGTTATTCATTGAAGGAAATTCAACTCGATATCATATTATCAATAATTTTATCTTTCTTTATTATGTCCGTTTTTTCTTTTCTAATATTTTCTTAACTTTTTGAAAGTCACGATTTAATTTATTTTTAATAACCTATTTTTAAAATTTTAAATTTAGATTATTTCTTATATTTTTCATCCATTTTGATACAATTTTAACATGACAATTAGGGAAAACCAGACTATTATTTAGAATTATAAATGTTAGAAGAATTAAAATATTCAACTTAAAGCAGAAAAGGGCACCGAAAAAAGTATTATTCTCGCTACGTCTAAAACATACATAATGATAATCACATTTAATACACATTATCATAGTCAATGCGTTAAAGGGAATTTTTAGATTTCCTGATGACTTTTTAGTAGTCGACTACTTCAACTTTCAAATCTCACAGTGAACTTTATTCAATGAAACCATGTTTATTTCGTGTAATTTCAAGCAAGGAATTTATTTTTATTGTCAAGATTTGAGATTGCAATGTTGTAAAGAAACGTGTCAAACATGAACACTTCTACTTCAATTAAATAACTACAAAAGGAAATATCATAAAAAGACCATTTTCAGAGAATTTTTATGCAGTGCTTTATTAAACTATAAATTTTTTGCATATTCCTGATTATGTTTACATGATCAAAAAGTATTGTATTGAAAGATAATTCATTTCACAAATTAATTCGAACAAGATAATTGAAATCGTTTAGTTTGTTTAAACGAATTTAATATCTTTATATCATTCACCAAAGTTAGGATATATATTCTTTAATATAGCTGCATGGAATTGTACATAACTTTTATTTTGTAATTCGGAAAATTGTTTATCAGAAATATAATTTTGTATTTTAATACATTTTTATTTCAGATATTGTTTATAATATTTCATGTCAAAGAAAAAGAAAAATAGCAAAAGAAAGGATTTTTATAATATAACCTGTTGAGAAGGTCCTTCTAATATTTTATCGAATGAGAAATTATTTTAAAAAAACTTGAAGCTGAAATTTTAAATAGTTTACAAGTTTGTATAACTGTTTCAGTTTGAAAAACACTTTTTTGGAACTGTGTTTGACTATGAGCATGATAATTCAAAAAAGCGTTAAGCTGCAGAGATAAAATTTGATGATGATCCTCACACTAAATACTAGATTTTTTACAATCTATTCAGATGGAATACATCATGGTAATTTTAAAGCATAGAAAAATGTAAGTATAAAATTTGATAAAAATATTTAACATCTAAATTACATATATATATTAAATTTGGAACATATTAAGTAAAAAAATCGACGATGTGTCGGTCTACACTTTAACAAGCACAAGAACTAAATAACTAGAAAACTAAATAACTTAAATATATTTTGCTGTTGTTATTAGAGGCGCTTGACAATGGACAAGCTTTGCCGGGCATCGGCTGGTTTTAAGCTTATAGGAGCGTCTCTTGTTTTGATGCAGAGCCAGCCAGGGCCAAAAGTAAGACTTAGTTACTCACTCATCACAGTCGCTTACACAAGCCTTTTTCACCGAGGGGCACATTCATACACCTTACAGAAATAACCCAGAACAACCATGACCTAACCGGGACGCGACCCGCCCAGCTCTCGGGGGAGAAACGCTATCCCTACGCCAAGACCCTGGCACTTAAGTATATAAAATATGATAAATGATTCTATGACTGTAAATATTGTTCTGTGCCATCTTTTTTTTCAATATTTTTTGAAAAAGGCGCCAAGAACCGATTTAGATGTTCCATATATCACTTTCTTTAGCAATGTACTTCTGTATTAATAGCATCCCAGAGATTAATCGCTGAAGATCGCATGCTAATAGCTATTTCCTAACTATTGTTCTCCAATGACATGTGGTTTATTATACAAAAGTGCATATATTATTGAGTATACGATAAACCAATGGTTCCCACTTTTTCAGTTTCAGTTACCGTGAATCCGTTATACAATATTATTTTTAAAAAAGACACTGACGAATCAATCAAAATTCTTCGCGCTTTAAACTCATGATCATCTGCATAATAAATGTCCCTCTATAACGCACTATAAAGGACAGTGTTATTTTTCATACAAAAAAAGGAGATCTATTTCCGATAATGCTGTGCATTCTGGAGGTATTAAAAAACCCTATTTTTTACTCTTGTTTTCCGAAAACAAAAGTAGGAGTAGGAAAAGCTCAGTTATATTGATTTCCATCTCCTGGAGCACTGGAAAAGCGGATGTAAGCACGAAAATCAAAAGCCGGACATCAGAAACCGGACAATCGGATTTCGGAAAATCATTAAATGTGCCAGACTTCATTGTCTTGATGGCCGGATATCCTTATTACACTCGATTGCCTGCCCCCAGAGGTGAATTCATCTGGACTTTTTTTTTTCTCTAACCCTTCCTTTACCCTTTACGCAATAGCAATTCTGTCCAATGACTAGGAACCGAACATAGAAAAAAAGACCGTCTTATACTTACCGAATTGATTTAGTCGGAGGTATTCTCAGTCCCCAACGAAATGCGATAACGGATGATAAATGTATCCTTGTTGAAAGATATTGTCCTTTATGAAAACAATGGATTCATGAATCCTTTCAGGTGTCTTAACGCTTGATGTCGATGTAGTAGAATCAATCTCCCCACATTCAAAAATCAATCAATTTCTATAAAAGCAATTTCACATTTTTGACGAACTCGATGGATTAATCCCAAAAAGGACTTTGTGGGTCATTCCCATTAAAGAATTTGAAAAAGAAAATTTTATTCTATTGGAATATTAATATGAAGTTATTGCACTATTTACATTTTTTTTCATTCAGTGTAACAAATTGCTAAGATTATGATATTTCTTAATAAATTCCATTATTATCTCCTAAACATTGTTATTTATCATAATGGTGTTATATAATGGAGTATAACATTGTTATTATCATACTGGTGTTATGTAATGGTGTATAACATTGTAATTTATCATACTGGTGTTATATAATGGTATATAACATTGTTATTTATCATAATGGTGTATAACATTGTTATTTATC
>JAOUZG010053171.1:800390-828010 GCA_026289955.1 Argiope argentata | reverse complement strand
ATACTTTTAATTAATACAACATTCCAGAACAACGCAATCTATCAATCTTTTGAAAAACTTTCCCAATTAATATTCGGGCAGAGTTTACTTAACATCTGTAAGAGAAGGAGGTCTCCACGCGTCAACGATTCCCCCTCGCAAAGCTACGTGGTAATATGTTTTCAGTCATAATGTTTTTGTTATTTCTAACGTCCTCCTAGAGGAAATAATCTAACTTTCAGTTTGTTTAATACCTCCATTTTTTAATTCATTTAATATTAATATTTCCCAATCATTCTTCGTTTATATTATTTTAAACTTGGTTTAGAAACTAACCTGTAGATATTTAAAATACCCTAGACACCACGCCACTAAAACCCCGCAATCTGAAGAATCTAACTTTTTTTGAAGATTTGGTTCAATTCCCACATATATATCTTTCAATTTTAAGTTTCATCATTGTGACTGTACATTTTTGGCTTTTAAATTACATATTTTAATTAAATAGGCTTTTTTCATTTTATTTTTCAACAATTCAACAACGATAATTTTCAACAATTTAATCCCGAATTTAATCACATACCTTACAAAAACAACATCCTCTAGCATCAATCGGAAAACGCCCTGGTCGGAATCATAATCATTTTTCATTTACAAAACACTTAGATAAACAAAAAGATAGGCCTAGAAAAACAATAGTCCCACTGAATCATCAACATCATACTTTAAAAAGATAATATACAATCTTATTTTTAGGTACTGTACAGCTTGAATTTTTTCTCTGATATTTCTGGTGATGAAAAATCTTGCGGGACGTCTTAAAAGCAGAGGCTAGAGAATTTCATTAAATGTGATGAGATCAGCAATTTTCTCTCTTCCTGCGTAGAGTTCAAAACGTGGGTTATATACGGAAGTTGTAAAACTGTTTATTACACGACCGAAGAATTTTTATTCCCGCTGTCCACGTCAAAAAAGCAGTTGGGAGCAAACTACGGGTCACTCTCCGATTCCAGCTATGACAATTATAATTTCATGGTTCCTTTCTTTATAGGGTCATTCGAATTTGGGAGAATAACTGCGCGCTTCTTTTTATTTGTATTTATTCCATTATGTAGTAGTGATTTATATCGGAAACCCTTCCAGTATCTTTTGTTTTTCCCCGACGTTGTTAAATTGTTTTGTTTCTAGACGATAAAATTTCAACGACTACTCACGGAAAAATATTTATTTTTTGTTAATACAGTCCAAGGCTACCCGTGACTCAATTCTTTTAGCGTAATATCTTTTTGAATAGAAGTGCATCGATCAGCCATTTTCTAAATAACTTTAACTTAAATTTTATCTGGAAATGCATCAAGTAAAAAATATTTCAAATGCAAATTTTTGCTTCAATTCTAGTTGATATGTCCATCGTTTATTAAGATTAAAATAATTCCATGCCTAATATTTTAAACGCAAAAATACATTTTGTATGAGATATTATTATACATAAAAAAATTTATCGTCCGAAATATTTTTTTACATTCAAACTATCCAAACGATTTTTAAAATAACTGATTACTCATATTCCCGTTTAATATTTATTATGCAAGTACTTCAAATTTGATTCAGAAAAACAATATAATATTAGAAAAAAATTTAATGACCGTAATGAAATTATAATATTAGAAAAGTTCTAATGACCGTAATGACAAAAGTTTTCATTAATAAAAACTTTAACAGAAACCAAATCCTTTTTTCCTGAAGTAAAGGTTTATTTAAATTTAAACTTCTATTATCTTCATAAAATTCTTCTATTGTGTTTTGGAAACAGTTCTTCATTTCACTTTTTATTCTTTAAAAATACAAATTTTATTTACTATCCAAGACTTTATTTTCTTTGCTTTAATAAGATTTTTATTGATGGATATACGGTGGCTCAAACAATTAAGAGCACACATTACTTTTAATTTATAAATCCGAATTTCAATATAAACAACACATTATCGAGAAGTACGAACATGTTTTTATTTTTACACATAAAAAGATGTTTAAAATAAAAATTAAAAAAAAACAATCAACGAAAAACTTCTAAATATAAAAGTTTCAGAAGCATTTTAAATAAACATATGCAAGTTTTTTTCTTTAAAAAATTGGGAATACACATATGAAATTTTTGTAGCATCTCTTATAGAAAAGAAAGTATTAATATTTAGTTGCAAAGCTTTTGGTTTTTATAATGGCCTCTAAACGTCGCAGTCCAAGGTTGGTAATGTCTGAAAATATTTCACCCCGTTCTTCTTCAACAATCGCTTTAAATGAATTTTGTTTATAAATTGTGATTGGGGACCGCTTTTTGGAGTGTGACTCTTCCAATGACATTGGTGTCGGGGCACTGTGGTGGTGAGTGTAACTGTTTTTAGAATGAAAAGTCATCACATTTTTACGTTACGTGCAGTGTGTTTGAGGTCATTGTCCTGCCGAAAAATAAAATCTACATCTAAATTCAAATTTTCAGCACTTCCCTTTAGAATCCTGTGAAACATATCCAATTTAAACATATGGTTCATAATGTATATGGTTTATAAAAAGTAAATTTCTTACCCCGGATGAAATACAATCCCAAACCAAGACGGAATCAATTCCGTGTTGAACTATCGGGCGTAAATATTTTGGATCCAAAGTAATATAAGGCTTTCTCCATGTGAGACGGATATTACTGCTTAAAACATTGAATTTACATTTATCACTAAATATTACTTTCTTTTTGGAAGATAAAATTTTCTTCCAAAAGTTATTGCTTTTCTATTGATGCAAAATCCAAACTGATCTTCTGATTTTGCAAGCTGGGGAATAATTCCTTTCTAACAACTCGACTCTTATATATAGGCTTTCTAGTTACATTTTACATTGTTTCAGCTCTTATACTTCTTCCTATGAGTTGAGAAATTTCTGCAGCAAGTTTGATGAACCATACGATTTACTTGAATATACTTTACAGCAGGGATGCACAACCTTTTCAGGATGACGGGTCAAAATATGAAAAGGGATCATGACGAGGACCAAAACAGCACATGAGTGTTAAAACATATTAAAAACGTGAAAACACTGGTTTTTTTTGTGGCAATACGCATGAATTAAAATTATTACTTTGCTCACCTTTCTCATGCACACATTATGCAATAAATAAATGAATAAAACACAAACTTTATAGCTATGATTAAAATACTTTACCTAAAAATGATTACTGCTAAAAAGAGGGGCAAACTTGAAATAGAATTACAGAGGAAAACTTTTTGATAACTATACAGAGAACACTATTTAAATTTTGAAAAAAGAAATTAATAATCAAAATTAGTAAAAATTAATTAAATGGCTGGGACTGAATGTTTGAAGTTATTGATTTTATATTGGGCTTAAGATTGGCTGTGGCAATACGTAAAACAGCAGAAAGGTTCTCATCTGCTATTCTATTTCTTATTTTTGATTTGTTTAAATTCATTATTGAGAAAGTTTGCTCACAAATGTAAAGTGCTGCCAAAGAAAGTTGCACATGCAGCTGCATTTTGCTTTAAGCACAAAAATTCCTCGGGTAAATCTTTATAAAATTCTAATATCGATTTTTCTTTGATTTTATTTTTGAGAAAATCAGAATTTTATAAATCAATTAAGGCTAACTGCATACTTTCAGCCACTAGATTTACATCAACAGAAAATGGAGAAGTAAATACTTTTATTTTTTGTTTGGCACTTTTCAAAATCTGAAAACCGATCATCAAATGCTTTAAGCAAAATTTGAATTTGATCCTCATACTGCATTTTCATGTGTGGAAATTTTTCACTTCCGCTAGCTTCTTCATTATAAAAATCGTACTCGCAGGTAGCCATGAAGGGAACAAACTCAAAGGCAGCGTAATAAAAAGTAAATAAACTTGATGAACAAATGTAAATTATTTATTATGATGTAGAATCGGTTTCGTATCAGATTTTTTATCCTGTTTAATGGAAAAAGTCTCATTTCATTTCAAATTGTCTTATTTTATTAACAACATTCGCGGGCCATAGGTTGTGCATTTTGCTTTACAGCAATATAAATAGAAGTGCCAAAAATTTGGTTTAGATAGGAATTTCATTTTCCAGTACATCGTACCCAAACACACTCCACGCAATGTTTTAATGTAGTATCTTTTTTCATTAAAAACAGCAATTGTATACACCACCAGTTTCCATCACATCAGTGTAATTAAAAATAGGTACAACAGAAAATTAGAAACAAAACCAATTTAAAACAAGAATTGGAAGAAAAATAAGGGTAATATATTTTCAGATATGCCAAAAAATTCGATGAATCGGTAACCAATACGTTTAGAAGCCATTTGAAAATCCAAGAGACCTGCAACTAAATACTGACAAATTCCTTCTATGGGAGATATCACAAAAATTAAATTGGTGTATTCTCAATTTTTTAGTCAAAAATCTGCATATGCTATTTTAAAATATTTCTGAAACTTTTTAATTTAGAATTTCCTTGCTGACTGTTTCTAATTTTTGTTTTACTAACGTGTAAAAATAAAAACACTTTCACTTCTCAGTAATTTATTATTTATGATGGAAATTAGATATATCAAATAAAAGTAAGGTTTATTCTCAGTTGTTTACATAACCTTATTTTTTCGCTTAAGCATCGTTAAATCCCAAACTCCAAATTTCTTATTACTTAAAAGTCAACATTATTTTCAACATCATTATTTAATTATTTTATAAGAAGGTAATAGGTAAAAAAATGACACCAGATTTAACGAAAATAATTTTATAAATATAAATAAGGTTTAGATAATTTTTTAAACGAATAAATAACCCTGACAAAAAATTTAATAACAGAACAGTAATATAAAAATAAATTAATTTAAAGGCGTACCAATAGAAACAAATTATTATATATTTCCATGTTTCAAAATCATTAAAATTTATTCATTGATTAAAATTTGAAAAAATAATAAAAATTGTAAGCAGATAATGTTTATATTATTAAAAAAGATAAAATTTTGAATTTTAAGGTAATATAAATGTATTTTTCTGGGATTGTTGCTAAAAAGAATGGTAAAATTTCGATTAATTTCGAATTATTATAATCAGCTTTTGTATTTTAGGAATCTTACAGCGTTAAATAATAATTACGTAAAATTTGACTATATTTCACCCATTTGTTCAGAGTTAAACGTGAATCACAACTAATTTATTTGTATCAGGAATTAAAAGTAAAAGTTTTTTTAATGAAAATACGAGATTATAGAACAAATTTAAATTGGAATTCAATTATATTAATTAGATATTTTAAATATTTAGAAATTGTTTAGAAATTTTCGGTATATTTCAATAGAATTTTGAATTTGTTGATTAATTAATTAATATTATTTTTAATGTATCACATTTTTATAGATTATTTTTTATCTCTGAAGTTTAGGTAAAACCTTTTTCCCCATTTCGAATTCTTACATTATTTTTATTGCTAAAATTTTGTATTTCTGAATAATCTTAAATATTATGAAATCTTAAAATATGAAATTCATAATGAGATCACGTCCTCAAATGGAGACAAATTTAAAATTGTATTAATTAAAATTAAGCTTTAAAAGTATTTAATAATTCTATTTCGTCAACAAAAACACACAAATATTTTGAAACAAGAATGCAAAAGATGTTAAATAAAAGCAAAGAAAACTGTATACTTTGAGATCGTTTACAGGATTACTATAATATACTTTGTATATGAATGAAAAAAATTTAATAAATATCGTTGAAATAGCAGATTATTTATTATTTTCAATTTATGGAAATTAGGTAGAACCGTAATTTTCTATAAATAACTGTCATTAGGATTTTACAGTAGATTAAAAGTTTTAAAACTATATTTGTTAAATATTTATTTCATTAGCAAGTGCTATCATTTCTTACTTTAACGGTTATTTCATCAACAATGGTACTTTTCAATGTTTCTTCATATAAATCTATACTAGCTTTTACCCACGACTTCGTACTGGAAAGACACACAACTAATCTAAAATCTATTTATTTATAGAGTGTGCATGAAAAAATGCAGAACAGATATCAAGTTCGTATTTCATTAAAATGAAGTCAAGTCTATTTTATTTATCAATCAAGATCACAACTCATAATTTTTAAACATTTAATTAAAAGGAAAATACAATTGTTAGAAAATACAAACACTGCACATGCTTGAATTTTCAGCGCCAATTGATGCACCGCAAATACGTGAATTTTCAACTCCAGTTGGAGTAATGCAATACAGATTAGAAATGTTTAATTTTATTTATTCTGTTTTATTTTAATTCAAAAGTAATTCAAAATGAATCCGAAAAATCGATTAATTAACAATGTTTAATTTTAAGGGCATCAAACACTAAGAAAATAACAGAATCATTAGAAATAATCGATTGAAAACAGTTAGGCCAAACCTAATTAAAGGGGGGGAGGTGGAAACTGAAGTCTTACTCATTTGGCGTTGGAGAAGTGATGATTTTTGGTTTAGAAGTAAGTTTTTAATTAATAAAAAATTAACATTCAATTAACTGGAATAAATAGTAGACTTTGTCATATTCTGGACTCTAATCTATTTCTGTGCTAAATTTCGTCCAATTTCGTTCAGTTGTTCTGGTGTGATTGACTAACATTATCCATCCATCCAAAATTTCACATTTATAATAGTAGCATAGATTAATACAACTGAAAATTCTGTGTCAACTTATATATTGCAATGAAGATTTTATTCAGTAAAGATTTATTGATTTTTATTAAATCATCTGCAAAATATAATTCAGCATTCAACATTTAAAAATCATATGATAAAGTTGCAGAACTACGGTCAGTTACTTAATTTCTTCTTAATTTTTGAAAATTAGTTCTGCATTTTGTGAAAAATAAAAAAATTCGAATTTTGTCTTAGACAAGGTTTGGTTATTCAAATCAGTCATGTCATCATGCAATTTTTGGAAATTGGTATTGATATTTAGAGTATTTACTATCTAAATTAGATAGTAAATACTCTAATTTAGAGTATTTACTATCTAATTTAGCTTTTTTGCCACTTTCAATGAAAAATTTAGGAATAAAATTTAATAAATTAGAAAAGTTTAAAATAGAGCATTTTTATAAAATTTTGATAATACAAGGCATAAATTTCTGATAATACAAGGTTGAGTAGGAATTTTTGAATGAATAAAAAATACTAAATTCATATAAATTAGGACAGTTTAACAGTTAACTAACAGTATTATCCACAACAAAACCAAAATAAATATGCAACAAAACCTTTATTAAAATTGAAGTGAATGAAAAATAAAGGTGAAAGGATTTTAAAAATGGAAACAATGAAAAAAAATGAATATTGAAGATAATTTATACACAATTAGCACAAAACTTTTAAAAGTAAAAAAGATCAACAAGCACAAAAGGCAAATATAAAGAAAAATTTTTAAAAGATACGATGAATCAGTCTATTTTTATAGATTCGATTGAAAGAAATCAAAATACAAAGTTCTTCCGTTTTTGTTTCGCTCATAATAACAAAACAGTCACATATATAATGTTTTAATTGTTAGAATATTCACTATTGGATAACTACAAAACTAACTATATTCACTATTGGATAAATTACAAATTTAAAATTTTTAAATTTTTTTACCAACCATCTTAAAATTCAAATACAAGCGAAATATTATTCAACTTATTCGTCCTTGATGTGTTCGCGTTCATTGATACTTGATTTAATAAATTATGAGGATTATCCCTAAAAGTTTTTATTCGAAAATCTCTTCGTAAACAGGGCTGATTAATCAAAATAATAAATAAAATTTAGAAATATAGATCGTGGATATTTCGTGGAAACCCCAAAAATAGATTTCTAAAATTGTAAAAAGTCGGTCGAGGGTAAGGGGAATGGCCTAGTTATTAAAGTAATATTATTGAAGGTTATTTTATTAATTATGAGATGACTAAATAGAAACTATGTTCAATTCGCCCCCTTAATTATCATTCTTAAAAACAATTTTTTTATTACTTTTAATAAAGCTCGGTGTTTTTTTTTGTCCGAAGTTTTATTATGCGTGCAAGAAATAAGCATAATACTTCAGTCCTTTCAAAGAATAAATTAGAAAAAAAATCCGAATTTTCTAATTTTTTCATGAATTAAGTAAAAGAATTATGAGAAAAACTATCATAAAAACATGTTTCAATAAATATAAGAAAATTTTTGAAACTAAAATAATAACGTTTGGATAAGAAGAATATTTAGAAAATTGAAAAATTGTTTTTAGTTTAAACTTCTAAATCACAGTTTTTTTTCTTCCTAAAAATCAAAACAAACCAGGCTTTAATTCTGATGCTACGGCATTAAACTGTTACGAAACTTTAACCAATCTATATTTTCTAAATATTTAATCAAAATTGTATAATAAGACCAATTTAATACTGAAAGTCTCCAGATCCATGTAAAATTGTTAGGTCGCATATCCCGCAAATATTATCATATATGCGACAAAAACCGCTAGTAATTGACATTCATTCATGAAGGTTTAAAAGAAAACTAAGAGAAAAGAATTCTGAATTTTTTTTTCAACGATCGTTGAATTTATTTTTCTGTTTTCCACATAATCTCTTTCTATTTTACTGCATTTCCATTCATTGCTTTATAGTAGTCAAAATAAGAAGACAGACATAAATATAAATATCCAAAATGAATAAATTATGAACACACAACTTTTTAGTCCCCTAACGGATCAATTTTTTTTGTAGACTTCATCATCATTGAACGACGGAGAACCAACAAAGGAATCGATTACGTACGAAGTAAAAGTAAATATTTATGACATCATTACGCATTGTATAATAAGTTCAGAAGTCTCTTTGCAAAACATTTGCGAGAGTGCATAATTTTTCTATAATGACCTCCAAACGTTTAGAATGGAGTGGCCAAAGAATTGATATGGCACTTCTGTAAGACAGGAAACGTTTGGGACATTAGCACACTGTTAATAACATTGCCAGTGATGGGGCCGTGCATATCTGTCGATCGATTAAGCTTAGATATTTTTTTATACTCATATTATTACTAGATAAAATAAACAATTTAGCTTCATGTGAATGAAATAAATTCCATTATAAATGTTACTTTATTTGCCAGTAAACACGCAATTGCATATTTTCTAGATTTCCGATATATGCGAAAATTAAACGGCTCAATGCATTTCACAAGAATATGAATAAACTGCATCTAGATGGCAAGGAGAAAAACAACTAAAGAAGTATGATTGAAGATAGAGATCACACTGAATCGTTATAGCCCATCTATATATACAAACTTTAAATAAAAAAAATTAAAAGTGATTAAAAGTGACTTTTTAAAGCTGTTTCAATAAAATATAGATTCATGAATTAATGGATCTGGGAATATGGAATTTGGCAACAATACAGATTAGCTGATGAATGGAACTGTGATTTGGAAATTGACAACAATATAAACTTAGTGGTTAGTGGATCTTTGATATGGGACTTGGCAACACGTTAATTGCTTTTGCACTGAAGATCAATAATCGACATTTTTAATTTTTTTAATCTGATAATATCTTCTATAAAAGAAAGATAAGAAAAGCTGCTTAGAGATGATACAAAATACAAAAGAAAATTAAAATTCCACAGGATTGAATAACTAAAAAGCCAACTAGATAAATTAGAGAACGCTGTTTGCAAAAGACACAGTTGGTTAATAGTATAAGATTTAATTGCCCTGTGTTTCTTTTTTGCAGAATATTGTGGTTAAGATTTCCGAGCCTGACTTATATCTCTAGATTGTTCACTGTAAATATCTGCTTGATGATGTTACCGTACAGTGAACGTAATTTTGAATGGTAAAAATTTTGTAGATGGTAGATGTTGTGAACGAGGTTGATGGCATATGCTTTCCAATTTAAGTGTTTGAAAGACTTTCGTCTGTTACTGGCTTTTCAATCCTTCATCTTTGGGTATCCTATCGCTTATTATGATGAAGTTTCTAGGCATATATTTAAATTATGATTTATGCCATCTTTGCATTTCTCTCCACCCTAATAATTTGTAGACTGAATTTTGTGTCGAAGTGCATAATTATCGAAAACAGCAACCTTAGATATCAGGCAAAATCTTTTTAGATATATAGATACATTTAATTAAATGGAGAATAAATCCAATAATTGAAGCATTATAATCATTAAAAATAAAAACTTATTACAGAAAAGTCATATTTTCTTTTACAAAAAAATATAGCGATGTAATCTTTAGAAATAATTTCTTACAACAAAGTAAATAGTTGTGAATTACAGATTAAATTTATAAAAAAATGTTGAATTAAAATATTCAATTGATATTTAAAGTTTTTCCTATATTTAGTAGAGAGTTACGCGAGAAAGTTTAAAGAAGACCACTCACACATTTACTGAGATGACTTAAATAGGGAAAAAAGTAGAAAAACAAAACATTAACTCATTTATAAGTTACAAAAGTTTCAGATAAAAAAATATTGAAATGACTAAAATCACAATGTAATATTTGAAATTATATTTCTTCGGGTATGGATATATTCGATAAAGGAATACAGATTATGCCTATGCAACAAAAATTGCAGAAAATTAGAAACAATACCGAGATAACCTAACGATTTCCGAGAGATAAATAGAAAGGGAACTTCTTTTTTATTTATTCATTTATTTATTATTCTTAATCAAAAAATAAAACTTAAGTAAAAAAAATAAGCGAAATTTAACTTTACAACTTTTAGGCATATTTTTGTCTTTATGATGGATTTTCAAAAGCAAAACATTACTTTCCTCCTAAATTGATTTATAAAATATTTACAATTTTTAAAATCAGTTTTAATTTTATAAATTGTTGCAATAAATTTTTAAAGCAAATTATTCTTCGATTTTATTATCTGCTTTTGTATATATAGTTTATATTCAATAAACTTCATAAATATGATTTTTCTTTTCTTTAAATAATGCAAATATGTATATTGTTCACTGATTTATTTATAAAGTCCCCAAACAATCTTGAAAATGTGAAGGATGTATTTTGATTCAAATTAGTCTTATCTAATCACAAAGTGTAAAATATCTTCAAGAATTATTGTTAATAAAATAAATAAAGTCAAAGTTAAGCAAATTTTCAAACACATAAACAAAATTCTAAAAAAAGGGAATACTTAAAGGAAGCAATTGTTAAAGTTGCAATTGCATATTTTCTTTAATTTTAATGAAAAGATAATATTTTAAACTTTAACTATATGTTAATAAAATTGAGTTTACGTTTAGTCATTCCTTTACAGTAACGATTGAGCGAAATTTCCCAAATTAAAAGTATCAGGTATTGTTCAATGATATATACATTTTGAATTGTGAATTGTAATAAGATATAATTCGTGAAGTCCTACACAATAATTGTGCTTTCCAAAACATACGTTTTCGGTATGTACGTTTGTTTGGATATAATAGCGAGTAAAAAGTTATTTTATACAATGCCACTAATAATTCCATATTATGAGCAAGAATTTCGTCGAGATCTTAATTTTCTTTTGTGGTGGGTGGTGTTTTTTAGAAAAGTAAATGTAAAAATTTAAATATTTTATCACGTATGCGCAGTTAAGTTTTTAAAAAAGTCACAGTTTATAAAAAATATCTAAATACATTTAAGAAAATATGAAAAAAATATTTATTAAAGATAGTTTCAAATATATGTTTGAAACAAATTAATTAAAAATAACCTTCTATTCGCAAAGAAGAAATATTTCAAACTGATCGTATTTCAATATCAACGAAGAAAAATATCTGAAACTCTATAATAGTGCAGAGATATGTTTGAAACTGTATAAACTTTTCCGATAATAGATATTCGGACAAATGCAGTTTTCTACTAAGAAGAGCATATTCGGATTATATGGAAATCCATTTAATTTCTCCAAATTATTAATGAGACATGTCTTTACGCTTTTTTAAGTGCTTTCAAATTGAAATAAAATCTAAAATATTCTTCTAATGACTTAAAATTTATGTTCGAGAACAACGAAAATTCAATAATTGTACTTCTGGTGATGCAAATATAGTGAGCGAAAGAGACTATTGTTTGCCTCTTGATGCTTTCAGACACAGTGAAGAAATTAATGATTTTAGAACAAAAATTTTTTATCTTGAATTTTGGCTCTTTCATCCATAATCCATTTTCGATCATCCATGTTAACAAAACTAAAAATTAAATGCAGTTTTTATTCCTATAATAATTATTTGTATTGATAAATAATAACTACTTTAAAATAAGCATAAGTAAAAAATGATATTTAATATTTTCAGATAAAAGCACAACATTTTCTATTTCCGCTTTCATTAATGTTTATGACTAAGTCAACTAGGAATTTCAAAAATCTACATACTTTAACTTATGAATTAATTCCAGAAACTTTAATTTAAATCACATGTATGTTTTATTTATTTAAATATATTTGTTCCGTTTTTGATTTTGATTTATGCAGGAATTTCAAACAGAAATTCAAAATAGAGAGTATAGTTATGTTATAACTAATATTCATGAAGTTCAAAAATTTTATAAGTAGCTGTAAATATTTATAAATATATATAAATACACTCAAGCTAAAAGTTTTGAAGAAATATCTACTCAAAAAAATAATCAGTCAATTTTCATAATTTTAACAGAAATATTTTATTATAGGACTTCTTAAACTCTATTTTCACGAATTCGTTTGATTTAGAAAAAAAAATGCGGACAAAACAATGGATGAAAAATTAGATCCCGATCCAAGGAAAATCAGCGGAAAGCAAATTTTTTCAGTTAAACATTAATTAATGATGAATCAAAAAAATTTAGAATTCTTATCGAATTTTAATATGAATCAATTCAGCAGGATAATAGTTATTTTTCAATATTGAGTACGGTGATATTCTATGTATATTTTATGTGATCTCTGAAATTCTTGAAAATGGCCCTAATTGTAGTAAAATCTATGGTTTAAGAAGCCCTGAACTACTTAGCAAATTCTTTTTATAGAAAAATGTTTCAGAAATATATCAGTGAACACTGCAACATAAAAATATCAAAATAGAGAAATTGTGATACATCTACAAAATCAGCAATAAGGAAAAGAACTTCACGAAAGAATCACATAAAAAAGTAAGATAGTGTCAAAAATATGGGCAAAAGAACTTGGCTATTTATAAACTAACAGGAATGCAAAGAAATTTTGATTTTCCAAAAATTCAATATAAGAACACTATGTCTAATAGTTTAAAATAATAATAAAAAGGTAAATATCATTCTGATCATATATTTATATATAATAATAAATTATCATTAATATTTATATATAATAATAAATGGTCATAAATAATATTTATGATCATTTTTTAGTTTAAGACCATTTTTAAATTTAAAAAATTATAAATGTTTATTTTTATTATTTAGTAATTTTATTAAATAATACATAATTAATAAATGAACAATTATAATTAATTTTTATATTGTCAATAAATTATTTTAAATTTACAGCAAATTATTACAAGAAATTTAATAAACTAATCGTATTCTATTTTTATATGCAATAATTGTACAGTTAAACTTTAAAAAGAATATTGTAATCTGATATTATTATTATTATCATTATTATTTTTTCGTTCTTATCTAATGTTCAAAAAATTTTAAGTGAAAAAAAAATGTTTTATGAATAAATGTTACTGCATTTTAAGTGAATTTATCTCAGAGTAATAAATTCCTCTGATGAATTAAGAACCTTGAAAAATTATTAAAGTTCCTGGTGTTTTTAGACACAACATACAAACCTATATAACTAAAGAAAATTATTCAGAAAAAAAATCACTTCTTAATCTTGATTGAATTGAATCAACATTAATTGGAATTATTAGCAAAATTTATTTTATCATTACGTTAATAGAAAATTGAAGAGATCAGGAAAAAAAATGTTCACGTATTCGAATAATAAGTATTTGAAATAGCCAAGTTTATTCATATTTAAATCATTAAACCATCAAATATACTTACTTTCTAACTTTTTTTCTAAAAAAATACTTTCTGCAAATAAAAAGATTTATCTGTAGCAAAGGGATTTATGTAACACTTCACAGAACTATTTATCTTAAACTGCTTGAGAATATTTTTCAAGGACTTTTATTCGCTGGGAAAAGTTTGCACCGAACGTTTCCAGGTCCACGCAACAAGCACCGAGGTGAAATGCCGAGGGGAAAGTTTCGCGTGCTCTCGGGGGCTGTTCTGACCAGAGACTGAGGGATGCTCGGGATAAGGAGGAAGACTTTATTGACTGTTTGGTGGGGGTGGAATGGCGGAGAACAGGTGGCGTTCTGCTGAGGAAAGTATCGACTTACCCTTTTCCCCCGTCATTACACGTTTAATTGTTTGAACTTTGGGTGCATAACAAAGGGAATTCCACAATTTTGTTTTGAAGAAATTCGAAAGTTAAAAAAAAGGGTATTTTAGATCTATAATGATTTATTTCATAACAAACTGTGCACTAATTTAATTGATTTCAAATACGAAGTTAAATATTGCTATTCCAATTATATTTGCCAATTCCAATGTTTTCATTCAAATTTTTTGGTAACTGGTAAAAGTTATTATCATGTCAGAACACGATTTTATTTTGGAAAATGAGATTGTGGGCGAAAAAAAAAAAAAAAGGGGAAAAAAAAGAAAAAAAAAAAAAAAAAAAAAAAAAACGTTGGTGAGTGAAAAATTGAAATTTTATTATCTGTACGAGAATTTCAAAAAATAATGCCTAGAAATTAATAATGCTTTGCCATTGCATTTGCAAAAGTTCTGATTTAAAATAATAAGTTAATGACCACAGCAAACAAAACCTAGAAAAATGGCATTTTGAGCGCGTGAATATATGAAATGAAATAAACAAGAAATGTGATATTTTTTAAGCAATAAATGTGATACAAAGTTTTTTTGGATCGTTTGCAATATTTAAATGACTCATTCAATGAAGCAATTGAAATGAATAAAAATATAATTTAACTTGCACGAGCACGTGGTCCTTGGCCGTTTAAGAAATGATGTTTTGACATGATACATTGAAATATGCTTAGCACATTTCTATTTAATCTTTATTTTAATTAAAAGCAAAAGAAAATACAATTTGTTGCTATCATTTTGTTAATGAGATTAAAGAGGACATAATGTATCCCATAATAGGACATGTAGCAGCCACTATTGACTGTAACCGGAACTGCTGCGCCACCTAGACTATTGAGCGCAAACCTCGAAAACACCAGTAAAGCTCAAGCAACTGGCATGGACGCATCTCAAACTTTTCTATGTGTTTGTGTAATTGTTTAAAATTATCTTGTGTTGTGTGTGACTTTCCTTTTTTCCTAATAAATAAATGTTACACTAAACCTACTTTATTAGAACCCCCGAAGACTCCCACCACAACTGGCGCCCAACCGGTTTATTTAATTTTAACGATTCCGTTGCTTGGACTTAGCTCGCAATTTTTTTCAGCACTTCGTATCCAACGGAAGAACAGCCATGAAAACCTAATCCATAGGTTAATGATTATAGGAAACCTCATCCGTAGGTAATTCATTCTCTTGCATATTCCTGATCCGAAGGATAATTTTGGTAAGTTTGAATTTCTTGTGTAGAACAATCCTTGTTCTTACAAAAAAAAAAAAAACCCCGTTAATTGCAAAGTCGCAAGAAGTATTGATTTATTTGAATTGATAATAAATCTTATAAAAAATGTGTAATTATAAATAACAATTTATCTCGGAGCATTCAGTACTTATTTTGAAAAATATGTATGAAAATTTTGTTACTAATATGTTACCAGTGTTTAAAAACATAGAATTATTTTTTTGCTGTGTGCTTTAAACATATTTTAAAGAATTGGTATAATTGATAATTTTAGTATAGGCATACACAAATTTTATGAAAGTGTTATATTTTTAAAGATTTCTCACCGTTTTGAAAAGAAAATAATCAATTTTATAATGTATAATCATTGAATCATTTTAAGTAAGCGTAGTGCAGTTCGATTATAACCTTGAACTCACGCCAGTGCATAATTTCTGGCTGACTCAGCAATACTATTTTCTGAATAAGACATAACTCTCTTCAATTGCTTTCCTTTGCGCTGAACTTGGAACTCGCATGATTAATATGCATTTTCGATGCTGGTATTTTGTTATTGTATTGAGTAGAGTATCTCTATTTAGATTTTTTTTTGTATCTCTCTTATATGCAGAAAGTATTCTTGTCATAAAGTGAATTTACTATAAGTTGGAAACAATTTATGATTGTGTTCTTTTCAACATAGATTTCTCAAAATGTATAAAAATTTCAACTAATTCCAATTGTATATAAATACAATCTAAATATTCTCATCAATTTGATTTAAGCGTATATTTATTCTCTTTATTTCCAACTGATTTTTGTATTAACGGTGTGTTAGAATATATATATTTATATGTTTACAAATTTGGCATCACTTTTACAAGATAAAGTGAAATAGTGGCTTTAAAAAATGAGTTTTCTGGGAAAGGGCAAAAAGTGTGATCTTGAAACTTTAGCTCGTGAAATGAATATCGACATTCCTCCAAATGCTGTGATTTTAACTTTAAAATCCCTAATAACTACATCCGAACAATACGATGAAAATTTTGTGCGCGAATGTTTAAATAACATTATTGAAGAAAGAATATCCAAAGAACGCGAAATTATTTCTATTCGTGAGAAAGCTGAAGAAAAGGAAAGAAATGCTCGTGAACAAGAAAGACTGGCACGTCAAAAAAGTGAAGAGAAAGACAGACAAGAATTTGAACTTCAAAAAATTCGACTTCAGATAGAAGCTCAACAATGTGCTTCATTGCCTGCTGTTGCCAATGTTTCAAATAATCTGCAATTATACAATTTGATTCAAATTTTTGATCCCAAAGAAGACGACATGTCACTTTTTTTAAATTTATTTCAACGGCAAGTTAAATTTTTGAAAATAGAAAAAGACTCTTGGGTAGCACATTTGCTTGGTGTGCTTCCTAATGAAATAGCACAAATAATTGCTCGCGAACCTGAAGAAAAAGCTCAAAATTACGAGCATGTGAAAAATTTACTTTTGCAAAGATTTAAACTGAGTCCAGAGAAATTGCGACGTCTTTTCGCAACTCATAGAAAAACTCCGGACAAAACATGGAAAGATTTCCATTTTGAACTGAGAAATTACTTCGAAGGATGGTTAGAAGAACTCCACATCCAAGATTTCGAAAAATTGAAGAACCTGATGATCCTAGATCAAAGGAAGAAACGGGTACCACCAGAAGTAAAGGATCATTTCTTAGACATATGGTGTGATTGGGTTACCCCTGATGACCTAGTAGAAAAACTAGACGCTTACGACAACTTGCGAACAAGCAAGAAAGAATCCCAAATGCTGAATAGCTGTGTGGATAAGCCATATTATTCAAAACAAACTGACCAAGTCAGGCTTGATAAAGGCAAAAGAACTTTTTACCCCAAAGGTCCAAAATTGCAAAATCAACAAACTTTTGATAGAAAGCCTCTGTCTGGGTTCCTCAGTCAAAGTAGGCGGGATCCCGGAGTCCTCAGTCAAAGTAGGCGGGACTCCTTTTGCAATGACAGAGCACAGAAAACAAGCCCTGACATGCTACAAGAAGCTAGAAAACCATTAACTTGTTACGGCTGTGGAACTCCTGGAGTAATCAAATCTAAATGCCGCATATGCAATCCAAAACTCCAAGAAAGCGATGATTTCCCTGCAAATCTTAATCAAATGACTTTCTATAATTTTTCAACAGATGTTCACCCACTGAACATAATTGAAGTTTCAATCTGCAATAAAAAAGCAGCCGTGTGTGCTGACACAGGTGCTACACATTCTGTGGCCGGTGAAAAACTGTACCTACTTCTCAAAGAGCATGGTATGAAATTTGAAGAGAAAACAATTGATATGACATTAGCCGATGGACATATTCGAAACACAGAAATACTCACAACCATTGTGAATATTATTGTAAAAGGGAAAAATATTTCAACAGAGCTTATAGTGTTGAAACACGCCAAAGGAAACCGAACTCTTCTCGGTGTTGATTTTTTAAGTGCTGCAGGTATCGTCCTAGATATCCAGAAGAAACATTGGTACTTCTCTGAAACCCCTCAAAAGAAGTATGCTTTCATAGAAACGCCTTCTAATATAAATGCTCTCCTAACAGTACCCACTGTGCCTCAACCTTGTCAACTTCGTAATCAGGAAGGTACACATCTTTCTCCTCAACAGCGACAAGATTTTAATTCCTTACTGAAAAAGTACGATACATGCTTCCAACCAGGGGGAGCGCCAACACCTTTTATCCAACTCAGAATCAATACCAGTGACCACCTTCCAATTGCAGTGCCACCTTATAGAATGAGTCCTGCAAAGAAAGAAATCTTAAGACAAGAAATTAATAAGCTCTTGGAAGAAGAAATTATCGTAGAATGTGAATCCCCATATGCTTCGCCAGTGGTATTGGTACCAAAACCTAATGGTACAATGCGCCTGTGCATCGATTACAGAAAGCTGAACTCCATTTCAATTCCTGATTCCTACCCACTTCCACGAATGGATGATTTGCTGCATGACGCAAAACTTACTCCTTTCATGTCAACTATCGATCTTCGAGCAGGATATCATCAAGTTGAAGTTCATCCAGACGATCAAGAAAAAACTGCATTTGTGTGTCCCTTTGGAACATACAAGTTCTTACGAATGCCATTTGGTTTAAGGAATGCCCCTGCAACCTTTCAAAGGTTAATGGACCGTTTCCGAAATGGTCTTGATGATATTCTCACCCTCACATATCTCGATGACATCATCATTTTGTCAGAATCATTTGAGAAACATCTCTCTGATTTACAAGCTGTTTTCGAAAGACTCTTACTTTTTAAATTGCAAGCAAATAGAGATAAATGTCATTTCGCTTCATCTCGGGTCAAATATTTAGGATTTTGGATTACACAAGAAGGAATTGAAATTGATCAGGAAAAAGTTTCCTCCATTCAGAAAATGCTACCTCCCAAAAATGTTAAAGAAGTACAATCCTTCCTTCAAACATGTTCCTGGTTCCGCAGATACATTCCTAACTTTGCAGAAATATCACGACCTCTTAGTGATCTTACAAAGAAAAAAGCTTCATGGGAATGGGGTTTCACCCAGCAAAATGCCTTTGATAACTTAAAAACTTGTCTCATAACACCTCCCGTGTTGAAGCAAGCTGATGGAAATAAGCCATACGTTCTTCGGACAGACGCTAGTAATTATGCCCTTGGTGCTTGTTTACTTCAAGGCTCAGGCTCTGAAGAACACCCTATTGAATATGCTAGCAGATTGCTTTCTCAAGCAGAGCGTAACTATTCAACTACAGAACGAGAAGCTCTGGCTGTCGTATGGGCCCTCAAAAAGTTCCGTGGTTACTTAGAAGGTTCAGAAGTAACAGTGGCATCTGACCACCAACCTTTGAAATGGCTTTTGACTCTTAAGTCCCCAACAGGAAGACTTGCTCGATGGGCTTTAGAAATTCAATCGTTTAACTTGAAAGTTCAATATGTATCTGGAAAAGCAAACGTCATTGCGGATATGCTTTCACGGCCAGTTTGCGAAGAAGAAATTTCCTCTCGTGAAATTTGTAATATTGTGATAGCAGACATGCCTGCGAGAACTTCAAAGGAAATGCGTGATTCTCAATTGAAAGATGATAATTTGCGTCCAATAATTGAAAGCTTTGAATCATCACCTAAAGATGAAAATTTTGTAAACTGGACCGGAAGAGGGTATTTGATGAACCAAGGAGTCCTCTATCGCTTTGTTCCTGATGCAGATACAGAAGAGGCACAACTTGTTGTTCCATCTCATGAAATTTCAAACGTGTTAAAACAATACCATGATGCACCTACTGCAGGTCATTATGGTGAAAATGGAACTTATCATAGAATAGCCCAGCGCTATTACTGGATAGGAATGCGGTCTTCCATTGCTGCATATGTGAAGAAATGCCCGGAATGTGCTCGGTACAAGTCTACTAATTTGAAACCTGCTGGACTTTTAAGGACACCTATCCAATCTCAAAGATTTGAGACACTTTCAATTGATTTGTTTGGACCATTACCCCAAGGCGCTACTGGTAAACGATGGATCTTTATCATTGAAGATTGCGCAAGCCGCTGGATAGAACTGTTTGCTCTGGAATCAGCCACTGCTAAAGAATGTGCAATCACACTGTTAGAAGAAGTATTTCTAAGATATGGTATTCCCAGACGTATTATAAGTGATAATGGCCCACAATTCATTAGCGCCGTCCTCCAACAAATATGTTTTGTTCTTCAAATAGATCAGTGCCTTACTCCAGTTTATCATCCTCAGGCTAATCCTGTAGAAAGGAAAAATCGTGATCTAAAACCTCGATTGGCTATTCTTGTGGGAAACGACCACGATAGTTGGGAAGAAAAACTCCCGTATATTCGTTTTGCTATGAATTCGGCTGTTTGTGATACTACAGGACATACACCTGCCTTCCTGCAATTCGGAAGAGAATTAAGAACTGTAGACGATGTAGTTCAAGATTTTCGGACTGTTGTCGAAAACGATAATTTCGTTCCAGAAATCGCACCGTATTTGAAAAGATTTGCAAACATTACAAATGACATACGAGAACGTATCGAAATAAAACAAGATCAACGAAAAAAATACTACGACAAAAACCGACGTCAAATTTTTTATTCTCCTGGTGATAAAGTTTGGGTTACTTTGCACCCCATAAGTAACACCAAAAACAAAAAAACTTCAAAATTTATTCCAAAACGGGACGGACCATACTTGATCCTCACCCAGAAGTCTCCTACTTCATATGTGATAGCCAGCCTTGATAAGCCATCCGAACCGATAGCGACCTACCATACATCTGCTCTTTCGCCCTTCAGAGATGTGGATACTTCTCCAGTTGTCCCTCTTAGAAAAAGAGGTAGACCGCCAAAATCTGTCGTGCCACCACGTATTACTACTCAACAACCTCCTTGTGTGCCCGAGTCATTTACATCAAATCACCTTGCCCAGAAACTCAAAAGGCCACAACAGATAACACAGACTGCCAAAAGACCTCCCAATACTTTTAGTCCTGTCTCTTCGTCGGGACGTCATCAGAGACAGAGGGGCAGATTGTAGCAGCCACTATTGACTGTAACCGGAACTGCTGCGCCACCTAGACTATTGAGCGCAAACCTCGAAAACACCAGTAAAGCTCAAGCAACGGGCATGGACGCATCTCAAACTTTTCTATGTGTTTGTGTAATTGTTTAAAATTATCTTGTGTTGTGTGTGACTTACCTTTTTTCCTAATAAATAAATGTTACACTAAACCTACTTTATTAGAACCCCCGAAGACTCCCACCACAGACATACATAATGTATCCCATAGTGTTCTGAAATGATACATTGAAATACGCTTAGCAGATTTCATTTTAATCTTATTTTAATTCAGTTCTTTGGATTTACATAAACCTTAAGTTCAAACAAAGATCGTGATACAAAAATATTTTGATTGATTAGAATTCAAAAATAAACGTTTTTATTTCTATGTTTGGTCGTTTAATACTTTTTCAATATTTGTTGTTCTACGTATCCGATCCATTTTTGGCGATCTCACTTCAATGGCTGTTTATTTTTAAGTGATATATTAGGATCGTATTTTAATCCTTTCGCGAAGGGTGCATCAAGTATGCATCATCTACTAACTCGTCTCATATCAGAAAAGGGGGAGGGGGTATCACCCAGCATTTCTGGAAATCGAACACATTTGGTATTGATCCATATGTGCAGCTTATCTTTGAAGAATTTTAAACGCCACTAAATGGCTCTTCTGATCTTCAGTTTGTTTATATTCAGTCTGACTTTGGCACTGGATTCCTCAGCTGTTAAGGCAGAGGGCGTGGGGGGGGGCGGTTAAGAGTAATGTAAATAAGCAGAGGTTGCGCGACTTTTCATTTGAGTCATTCACGTTTTCATTTTCCGAATTCTTTTCTTTCTTTTTATAACTGTGTAACTGTAAACTAGTCTTTTGGGGTTTTACCGTCAGTTCTGTTGCATTTTGCGTAGGGTTCTGATACATTTTGCACACTTCTCTTTTTATTGCAGAAAGCCTTGGGTTCTGTTTATTATGACAAGAAAATGTTATTTGTCAGAGGGAGAATACAGTTGTATTATGAATGAATTAATAATCTAAAAAATAGCAAAAATGACGACGTAAGGACTTCAACATTATTTTTAGTGATTTTTTAAAGTTAGGCTTAGCAACACAAAACCCGCGTCTTATGAGATGATTATTTCCGTATATGACGCGTGCGTTTAGGATACTGGTCTCCTGTCCAAAAGGGTTTTAAGATCTATATACTGTTTATTTTAACTGTTTACTTGTATGCTGAAACTGGTTTTTTAAATTGCTTGAATGATTTTTAATAACTATATTTATTAAAATTACTTGTTATTGATTATGTTACTTATGAAATAAAATAAATCTTGGTATTATATAAATTTTACGATGTACAACGGTTAGAATGCAATTATGAAATTCATAGTATTATTAAAATTGAATATAAGGAACCATTTACAAATACATGTTGAAGATTTAGACACTTCAACAAGCGTCATGGGAGCAGCAAAACAAGAAAAAGAAAGCCCAATACCTTAACAAATGACTCATGTACCTAAACAACATTTGTATTGGTTTTTCACAGTGTACATCTGTCGTGTTGCCTGTTATTGCCATACCATATCTCGACCACCTGTTATTATCCCCTTTTAGTTATAAACCTTTAATTGAGTTTGTTCAGAAGTTCGGAAAAATTAATTATGACATAGAATAATTAATAACAAATGTTTTATACTTCAATATTTTTTATACTTAATATTAAGTGTTTTCATTTCTCACGAAGATTCTTTTCTGGCCTATAAAAACCTTTTTTGGGAAAAAATGTGTGTTGATCGTCTACGAAAAGTTTCGATGTACCAAGAATAAAGGTGATCATCATAGATTTTTCCTGAAGATTGTGTGGGTGAAAGGGTAGGTTAGACCGAAATAGCAGTGTTAGGGTTTGTAGCCAGATGATGATGTTATCTGGCTTATGAGGCTTTCACCGCAAACTCTCTCACCAGTGAGTCGGTGGTGAGACGAACGATGCATTTTGAATCAATCGTATGACAAGCGTGCGTGAGTTGTTGTTGATGTTAGCTGTTGTATTTAACGCGCCTGCCGACTCTTGGTGCCTGTAGAGGGCGCCACCATAGATGCCCGAAGGTTGCTTATTCGAGGTCGTGGGTCACCATTGTAGATGAATGGTTGAATAGTCCTAGACAAAAGTAATTACTCGTGGCTAGAGGATGTTATCTGACTTATGAAGCTTTCATCACAAGTGCATCGCGGTGTTTTGCAGTTTGGGAACTCCTGTATTAGAGGATAAATAACAGATGAAGTTACCAATAACATTATGATTCTGACTTGCAATTATCGCTAAATTTTCTTTGTGTAATAACTTAACTTGGTTCCATTATTAGGAAAAACAATTTTTTCTGAAAATATATAATTGGATTTTTTACCAATTATCCCGGGTACTTAACAACAGTTAGTACCCGTTGTTTAAGAAATATCAGTATCGGATAATTTATTGGATAAAAAATTTTCCAACTTTCGTGAAAAACAATTTGTCTGGAACATTACGTGCTGCCGCATTAAATCATTGACTTGACTCGAAATTGACATGCAATGTATGACGGCAAGAGGATAAAATAAATTTGTTAAAAAAAACATAAGGAAAATTCTAGGAAAAGGACATCGAACTTTGCAATTTGTCTTTCCAAGCAAATATTAACCAAGGAATATTTTATTTTAAAATCAATCAGTATGTCTTAGGACATGTATCCTTTGTAGCCTTTCTGCAAAGGTTTAGTTTATGATTCCACTATCGATTTGTCTGAGAAGGTGAGGATAGTCCAGACATCATACAACTCTCAGTCTCGAAACAAAAGATTCTCATATAGCCAGTGTCAAATTTTAAAAACTTATTGACCAGTTTCGAAAATATCGCATGAAAGTAAAGATATATGACACGAATGGTGAATATGATGGTCGTTATATTTATTATTTTTACTTGACATAAAATATGTGATCATCACTTGTGGAATTTTACACGTGGGTGTTTCGTTGAATAGAATTCACTGGTGGTTTTTTTTGAATAACTTGCATCATTAATTTACGTATTAATATTTCTTTGATTCATTTTTATGAAAAGAAGATTCTATTTAATTATAAATCTCATCAAACAGGTTTTATCTAAATTAAATAATAATTTTAATTCACTATAATGTAAAAGTTCTTTCGGAGCGATCTCTGGCAAATATCAATGAAAAGAGAAACTTTAAATTTATTTTTTCCAAATGACCAGTAGAAGATTTTCAACTAGGCTGATTAGGCAACTGCCTAAGACCGCTAGATTGAGATTGGGCGAAAGCAGATAGATTAAAAACTTCATGCTCGTAGTTACCGAATAAAAATTCTTGTAAACAAATATAAATGCTATGATTCAAAATATTGGATAATATTAATACTTTATCACAAATAATTGATATTTCTCATGAATTTCTTCATGTTCACTTTGTTACTAGCATATTTATATCTGTATCTACCTCAATATCAACAATATCAGTATCTGCCTCTACAATATTCTGTGCCAATATACAAGCGCTCAGGACAAACATTCCAGGATCATATAAATAAAAACATGTTCAGAGACTTGATAAATTAAAAAAAAATTAACTCAAGATAAATCACATTATAAAAATGAATGAAAGGCGAAACTAAAATGGCTATTGCATTTAAAGGAATTTCTTAACTTGCGCTGCTTAGACTTACAAAATCTGTCTATGCATATAATTTTATCTAGAATTAATTTATGAATCTCAAACTGCTTATTTAAAACAAATTCTATTGATAAAATCGACGCAATATATAGATACTATATATCAAAGAGAAAGCGGATAAATGTTATTTAATAATTCTAATACTTTCTTATTTTTGTTTATTGAAAATGACTATTGTTCTACAGCAGCATAGTTTCAAATTATCTATTTATAAATCTTAACAATTTTGAATTGTAAAGTGTTCAATCATAGATATTTTTGAGTGAATCTAAAACACTGATAACAAAATTAAAGTTAATAGCATAGAAGACGCCATATCTTAAACAATAATTGTGTATTTCATTGATATCTTGCTTATATATGCTCAATACATGGAAAATGTCCATAGCAATAGCAAAATATAGAGAATTTTTTTTCACTTCTAAAAAGTGGACCAAAATTTATCGCCAAAGATAAATTCCACACAGCACATTTTGTAGGTTCTACGAAGAGATAGTAGATTTCCTCTTAATAGACAGTGAATAAAATCCTTATTTTCAGAAAAAGGAATTTCGATGCCACAAAATAAGATAAAATACTTCATTTTCAGATTGAAGGCCATTTTGATGAATGTAAAGCATTGTAAACTGGTTACGCTCTTTTCTGACCATATTCTGCTCTTTTTTCTGTAATTGAACAATTTTTCATACCAGTTTTATTTTGTTTTGTAATTGTTACTGCATTGTGGTATTGGTATATTAAGACGGAGAAAAAAACGTTTAAAAAAACAATTTTTTTTTTCATGTCACTCTACTGTAAAAAAGGTACGAATTGGTGAAAAATGAAGCTAGGAAGAAGATTAATAAAATTGATTTATATCTTCTGCTTCCGGAAGAGATTGAAAATTCATAAAATAGGTCAGAACTCTAACGGCTATTTATCAATTTTCTAAAATTTTAGAATTTATTTTTTATTTTTTCATTGCAGCATTTATAATTAAGTTCTCAGATTTTTAAGAGTAATGAAATTTAATTGATTAAAATTCATCTATAGCTCCAAATCGTGTTCGCTCTACGATATACAGATAAAAACAAAAATATTTCACAATGAGAATTTATTTTCCTAATCATCATATATTTTATGAAAGAAATGTAAATTGTTCGATATATATTCATGACAAAAAGTTTCTCGATGGGTTTTTTTGAGTAAAAATGGACTTTTATTAAAAACTTCACGAATAAAAGTGAAAGATAACTCGATATTATTTATCTCCATGCATGCTCTTCTAGTTGCAATTTAAATAATTAAAATCAAGATATATCTATTTATCTTAATGTCATGTTGCTACGAATTTCTTTTCGATTCCCATTAATTATAAAATAGAAGTATGGATCAAATATAAATATCACTTTTACTATATTACCTTTTTATTTTAATTTTATCACCTTTTACTATTATTCATAGTATTACGATTTACTATTAACATTTTTTAATATTTTATATATACTTTTTATTTTTATTACCCTTTACAGTTTTATGTCTAGTCTGATTCGCTATTCTGAAGGAAACATTTCCCCCTTTTTTTAGATAATGATTATTATAATAGAAAAAACCATATATAGCAAATATTCCTGCATTATTTTTAGCAGTTATGACTAACTTCTAACAATTTTGAGTTCCTAAATATTCATTTAAGTAATAAGATGCATAATTGTTCTTATTTGGGAGTTTAAAGTTTCAACATGGACATGATCGTCATTTAAAGTCAGATCGTCAGATCGTCATTTAAAGTTATACTGAACACAGATTTTCAATTATGCATTTCGATTATTTGTTCACCCACTGTCTTTTAAGAAATTATTTTAATATTATCCGAAATTAAGTGATGTTTATGCATTATCACTTCTTATTTGACTTATACTCATATATTAAATTATTTTTACTTTTTTATCAGCTATATTTCCGAGTTTCTTTAGATGTGAACTAAATATCAAGAGGTTAAGTTCTAAATCCCCTTTTATCTGCCTTGACTTCTTTCATATTTATAATAATGGGATATTATAACAAATTATTCTCACTTCTTTACGCATCAGCTCTACGAAAATTTTGCTACTGAGAATACATAAATATACAAGTGCTTTGTAAATATCGTCAAAACTTAATTGTCAGTTATTTGAATAATTCAAATTAAAAATTTTTTTTATTTAATATGAAATTCGCTATTAGTAATCGGATCTCAGAATATGATTTTTATAAGATTCAAAGATGCTTTATCGATGCATTAAGAAAAAAGAAAGTCATTATTATTTTACAGCCATCTACCGAGAAAATAATAGATTTATTTTTCCATTATATTCAAAAAATCCATATGGAAAGAAATTGAAAATAATATTAAAAAATCAATTATTTTCTCCGTAGATGGCTGTGAAATAATAATGACTTTTTTTTTCTCCAACTTAATATTAACCCTTTGCACTCTGATAGTGCCTCTGATTCACCATTCAAGATCGTACATCATTTTGATGTTTTATTTATTTTTTAAATTTAATTGTTAAAACGCCTACATAAGGGTTAAAAATTGTAGATTAATTTTTCAAAGAAATTTGACTTAAAAGAATTATGTATATTTATT
>JAOUZG010053171.1:757431-800380 GCA_026289955.1 Argiope argentata | reverse complement strand
TTAATTTTTCAAAGAAATTTGACTTAAAAGAATTATGTATATTTATTTTTCATAGCAATAAACAAATCTTTATATTAGGTAAATAATTTTGCATCTAATTATTTTTCGGAATGCAGAGGGTTAAACATTAAAATGAAAAAAAATATTTTTGCCGAAAAAATGGGTTCAAAACAAAATCTAAAGCCTTGAGACGATTGAAATAATGCGATAAAGAAATAAAGCTACAAAAATATACCATATAAATATACTACAGAAAAAGCTATTGAAAATATACCATATAAATATATTACAGAAAAAGCTACAGAAAATATACCATATAATTCCAGTGCATTCCCTAAAAATTAAAATATATTATCAATGTGATTAATAATTTTATTTACTCGGATCATTTACATCAATTCTGCACGCTTTTTATAATATAATTTTTCCTTTCAAATTTTTTCCGAAAAAAATTAATTCTTGCTTTTTACTAGTTTAAAAAAACAATTTTTTTAAAAAAAATGATTCATGATAAATGTGTATACAATTCAGTTCAATTCGAAATAATTAAAAAATTGTGTATAAACATATGGATTTGAGTCATTCATTAAAGCCTAAAAATTGCGTTTGAATTTTTTTAAATATATAAAATTATAAGTTATTTCCAATTCTAGATTTTAATAGCTCACTATATATTTCCGCTCATAATGCAGATTGATGACCTTATTTCTAAATTTTTTTCCCCGTTTATTTCATAAATGTTTAATAACAAGGGAAATTTCTCGTAAAAATAACTTGATAACAAATAATCAAATTACATTGATAGATTACAAAAGCATTAACAATATCTCGAATCCAATTTTTGTCGTTCTTACTTAATTATATTTGTTCTATCATTTAGTAGGTCATCAGTTTTCTGTAAATGTTGAGTTTGATCTAAATTTCTTCGCTTTTTTTAATGGGAGAAATAAATATCTAGTTCAGCTCTTTACTCTACTCTATCTAGGAATGAAAGCTGCATATTTTGTTCACTAATGCACTAGATGTTTTAATTTAATTGCGTCTCTTTTTTTTCTATCCGATTGATAAATTTCTTCACTAGAACAATTCCAAATGTTCACAAATAAAAATATGAAAAGAATTCTCTAGAACTCTTCTCTAGAACTTTTCATTTATTTTCCCATAGGATTATGGATCATAATTTGTAAGAAAACGTTACTTTTTTTTCTGTATGATGTGAAACCAAATTTCAATAAAATTCCCTTAAAACATCCAAAAGAAGTCTATATTTCCATGGATGATTTGTTGTGTTTATTTTTTAATTGCGTAATTTTGACATCTTTGGACATATCGTAAAGACAACGATTTTCCAGTCATCCAAGATTTATAATATTAGTATGACCGATATTTTTATTTAATTAATGTTTTCTGCCTGACTAGGAGATTCAACTCAACCGATTTGGAAAGAGTGATTATGACACTAAAACGTTGATATTCAGGAAAATATCAATATTGAAATTTTTTTATGATCCCAATGCTTTCTTTATTCTTTGCCTAAAAACTGATTAACCTATGTTCTAACACTGATTATTCAACCAAATATCAGTGTTGAGTATTTTAGATGATCACAATGCTTATTTTATTAATTTCAATTTCTCTATTCATTACCTAAAAATAGATAGTATGAACAAAGTATTTCGGGATAAAAAATTGATTACAAATTCAGTAATTTTTTTTTAACTGTGAGACTAGTTTTTTCATAAACAGACAATAGCTTAGAACATTATATTGAAAAAAAAATATTTGAATATAAAATGCTTAACTTTGTATGAATCATTTTAAAACCTTGACAACGAAAAACATTAATAAGATACTAATTTTTACATTTTAAAGTTTATTGTTAATACAGTTATTATTAGTGCGAATTTTTTGTTAACGAAAATAAAAATATACTTTTAAAAATTAAAACATTTTTACAAAATTATAATTATGAAGTATAATGAACAAAATTTATTCGCATATTTATAAGCAAACAGTATAACAAACAAATTTGTTTGATCAATTTACAATAAAAAACACATTTTTGAAATATAATAAACAAAATTTATTTGCGCTTTTAAATTAACATACAAAACAAACAGTATAGCAAACAAATTTGTTTGAACAATTTACAATTAAAAAAACATTTACGAAGCATAATAAGCAAAAATAAGTTTTTTTACAGTTTATTGACCCAAGTGCTGTCCTTTGGCTCTACCATGGAATTTATATTAAATAGTATCATTCCGTTCAACCGATTTAAAATAATTAAATTATTAACCTATAAACAATCTTTGGCTAAAAGGTAAACACTGAACATTATTGTGTTATTTTTTAATGTAAACCACATTTACACGTTTGTAGTCTCAACTCATGTTTATTAATTACTCGCCTGACCATGTTTCTCTCTTTCACTATATCTGACTGCTGCAGTGAAGAAGGTAGTCTATTTAGAAAGAAGGCTTAGATCACAAATGATTCATGCAGTAGTCAATGTATTAATCTAAGAGCATAATGAAACAGCATTACTTCAAGCTTTACTTCTTTTCCCATACGACTTTATTATCTTATCTATGGATAGCTACGATTTATTATTTAAACTTGTTGAATTAGTATAATGGCTATCAAGTTTACACAAATATCCGTTTGTAGTGCTGTGTTTATGTAAGTAAAATTTAAAATATAAATGATCTTTTGAAGGAATGTAATATAGTATTTTAAAAATCCCTATTAATTTTGGAAACAGAGAGCTTACTGAAAAATATGGTTCTAAAAGTATAATAGAAAATTAACATTCAATTCAGTTCCAGAGCAACATTTTCGGTTTCAAACATAGCCTATGAGAAAGGTCTATTAGAAACATTATCGCATACTCCCTAGTAAATATATTTGTATATTATTAACCATACTCCATTTCAGAATAAAAGGTTGAAAAATCGAATTAGATTGCAATTTGGTAATTTTTTTAGCAATTAATAGTTGAAAAGTCGTTATTACGCACCAGAAAATGTTTAATCCGATTGACTGAAGCCACAATGTGACAAGGAAATACAATTGATTACAAAATCATATACCAAATCTCATATCATTATCATTATATCAATGCGTTTGAGTTATCTCCTTTTCTTACTTCTGAAAGTAGATGGCTAACCTTTTGACGGATTTAGTCTTAAATTTTCTACATCAGAAATTCAAATGCTAAACATTTAAAACCAATTTTATCTGTCAAGCTTTTCATATTTTGCTGTCATGTTTGCTTGTACACAGACAGACACACCTTCTCTGAATAGATTTCGTTCAAACTTTGATAGAGATTTACAAATATGGAGAAATTGTTTATTATTTACATTCGTTTGGTTCAAAACATTTTCGAGTTATTGTGTTTATAAGGAGAAAGACATAATTTGAAAATTTTGTTTTTCGGATTTTGAGGATTTTGAAACGAGCAAATTCGTCAAAATCTTGCCGAATTTTTTTTAAGAAAAATTTTTCTATACTTTCTTGTATATCAGATAAACAAAGACTTGGAAAAATTAGTTGAAAGAAATACAGTCTACTTTTATTTTGGTGCTTGAATAATATATTATGCAATATTACAGCAAGTTATCGGTAATTTTGGGAAAAGAAATACTATAAGAGTTCTAAATAATCGACACAATTTCTTTCATTAACTTAATTTTTCATTAACTCATTTTTTTAATCCGAGGTTTTGTAAATGCAATAGCAGCACGTTATTAAAAGCCGATTCTTTTAAGATGTTCGTGCAGATAACAAAATTTTTATTATTCGCATAAGGAATTTTTAAGCTATATATATTTTTTTAACTTTAATTTTCAATTTTTCTAACTGGCAAACAAAATTTTGGAGCTCGGCCTAATTTAAGATGAAATAGCAGCTATGATGTCATAGTTCTTCGACAACATTTTAAAAACGCATCTGCTTTCAAAGAAGCATACGTAATTATAAAGCAATAGTGATAAAAGTAGGTAAAAATATTTTTTGCCCTTAAATTTCGGAGGCATCAGAACCTCCTAATCAAAACAACATGTTCTCACATGACATTATTTTCCTAAAAATTGTTACAGGTATATTACAGATATTTAGGTTCTTTATTTTATAAGAAATTCAAAAATAAAGGTATCTCATGACATTTTTCAAAAATCTCAATCTGAACGGAGTAACAAACATTTTTTTTGTATTAAAAGAAAATACTCTGCGACAAGAATCTCTAAAATTTAACAATCTAATACATTAAGGACGTGAATGGATTGCCGTCGCACCGTTTAAACTCCGAGTAAACAAGAAAATCATTTTTTCTCTAAACGCAATGACAACATTCCTGCCTGTCTGTCGCGACCGCTAATTACCTTATTCATCAGAGTAACTAACTGAAAAACCTCCTTTGTCGTCTTAACTATTTTTGGTATTCGAGAATGGATGGAAAAATCCATCCACCACACGTATTTGAAATACCAAAAAGCGTCACGGCTTCGATCGATGCAGAAAGCGATGCTGATTTCGATTACGAGTGATTTATCTTAATCGAAACTAAATTATATGTCTTTCTTGTCGCCCCGTAGGGCTATCAACAAAAGAAATATTTTCAGCTTTTGAGTTGGCTTTCGCAGAAAATGGATGTACACCATCATTCGGATTGCGGCAGTTAGTTCTCTGTGAAATTCATTTTATTTCTCGAAAAATAAGTTCGGAGGAGAAGATAAAGTAGAGTTAATCAAGTAGAGTTGACACGGATTATTTATTTGGGAACTTTTATACCAAATCGAATTTCGAAAGGAAGTTCTTACAGGAAATAAGATTTATTTATCTTTCCAAGTGATTCTAGAATTTTGTCCATAAAGTAAGGTAATATAGTAAGCATTAAAAACGACTTTTAAAATTATATTTAACAGAAAATATATTGTTACGTTTTGAGCGTAGCGGGTTCGGATTAAATGGACTTTACTTGAGGACAGCACAAACAAATTTATTTACACTTATTTAGAGGTTGATAAAGGGAAACTTCAGATAAAAATAATCCAATAGTCAATAGTTACTAAAAGCGTAAATACAAGCCTTACGAACAATAAACACATACTTCAAAACAACTATCTTATAGCACAGCAAACGTAAACACAGCTCACGAATTACAAGCGAGAGAAGTAATCCGTTTTTCCAACGAATCGCTACTCTTCTGAGAGAAACTCCAGATTGCGGCAATCCGTCCCTTATATAGCCGAGTGAGAGAACGCCCAGAAGCAACGCGGCGCACCGTGAACGATAAAGGAGCTATCAGAATATTTCCCTCGCCAAATCAACTTGGCTGGCACAAAACTCCTCGTCCTTAGTTGCCAATGTTTTCCCCTTCTTCGCACGTTCGCGGCGGTCACCCGCTTGTAACAATGTTTTACATGCTTTTTAAATAATGCAGGATCTAAATAAATGCGTACACATTTCAAAATGGATACAATTTTGTAAAAAGATGGAACTGAAACTTTTTTTTTATCAAAAATGACCAGGTTGAATATCCAAGTTTCAGGTCACCTTGGGATCGAAAGAACTATTTGTAGATTCTTTCTAGCTATGCTCTAATTCGATAGCATAGTTAAATCTAAATTCGTACTTCGAAGGTAGAAAAATAAAGCTTCATAATTTATTATAATAAATTATGTAGACTTTTATTAAATTTTGGAAGACAAATTTAAGTGAACACGATATTTCATTATCGCAAGAAATTAAATCCATCAAATTAAGTTTTTGGTTTTAAATATTAATTATATATCTTAGAAAATTAAAACATGACTTACTTGCTTCTTCCATGACTTACTTGCTAGTTTGTTAATGAATGTAAATTTCAAGACGATGACTAATTGAGGGAAAAGTCTCCTCAAAACTTCCTTTCATATTATCTAATAAAATATCATCTACCTCCCCACCCCTACATAAAATTGGGTACCTTGCGCACATCCGTGATTGCCACGATTTTTATTTTCAATGTCCCCATCGTGATAATCGTGGGCTTCATAGTATAGTAAATATTAAGTCATTGATATCGATGGTTAAGAAAGGATTTATTACAGTTTGTTCGCTGATTTCGCTGAAAGATTTAATAAATTGGGGAAGGGCAATTAATTATTGGGGTGCGAATAGTGCACTAATATCAGGAAACCAAATAATGTTTTAAACGCCCTTTTTCCGATCTGAGGAATCTAAAATTTTACAAAGAGCGTACAATTATGATTATAAGAGCGATCCCATACACATTTTATTTATTTAGGTTATTTAAGAATTTAAGTTATCGTTAAAAACGTGTATCTTGCGCATAGCCGTGGCTGCCACAAATGCCTCGATTTTTCACTTTCAAATTTCCGCTTGTGATAATTGAGGGCTTCATAATATAGTAAATATTATGTCGTTGAGATTGGTAGTAACTAAAGTATTTCTTAAAGGCTGATCACTGATTAATTTTTTAAACTAATCACTGGGGTACGAATAGTGTACAAGTACGAAGAAACAAATAATGCTTTGAACGCCTTTTTTTCAATCAGATGAATCTAAACTTTTGCAGAACAACAAATGCAAAAGTTTCGATTGGCAATCAATTCTTTGACATAGTTGGTTCCAAAATTGATGCATGTCTAAACTTAAGATCTCAAATTTGAGAATCAAAATTTATCAATATAGATCTATTCGCTTTGACATTATGTCAATTTATACTCGGACAGCTGGATAGGAAAACTTCCAAATTCAAAATTTGATAAAAATCTACAAATTTATGTAAATACAATATACTAAATTTCATAAATTTGGCACAAAGTGATTTTGAGTTATTGTATCCACCCATAGACATAACTCCAAATATGTAAACTCAGATTTGAAATGTAGAGATTCGTTAAAATCTCAAATTTAAAGTTTTTGACGATTATAGTACTACTGTTTTGTTTAATTCCGATATCAATTAAATTTGGAGCATTTTTTTGCTATCAATATTCTTGCATATTTTTGTCAATGTTTCTCTCAACGGTTTACGAGAAGAGTACACTATTCATTTCACTTCAAACTGATGAAAGACACAAAGTTCATATTGTAGAAATACATAAATAGAAAAAAGCTTACATTGCTATATTTATTGAATTTTTAAAAGTAATTAAATATAAGAATATCCAGAGTGAACTAAGTATATTTCAGAATCGCTGTTGACCTATGAAATTATCGACATTTTTTTTAAAGAAATCCCGGTGCACCACTAAGTATCACACGTAGAAGTAAAAATAAGCATAACATAAGATACATAAATATATCATATACCGAACAGCTACTCGAGCATCATAATCGCTTGCACAGCCCTTTTTTACAGGGGAGGAGGGGGCACATTCAATCACATCGCTGATAGAACCAATAAAGAACAACCATGCCCGAACTGGGACTCGAACCCAGGACACCCACATCACGGGGAAGACGCGCTGCCCCCGTGCCAGGACGTCTGTTTGACAGCATTTTAGAACGGTAAAATCATGTGATTTTATCTTTCTACTATATAATTCGGTTAAAATGGTCATTAGTGTGCCCCCGAGTTTGTCGTCAATATGGCAACCCAAAAAAAAGCTCTTGTAGTAACCCTAATGATGTTTTGCTTACTTCTTTCTACAATGGTTGAGTTGTACATGAGCTTCAACTCTTTTCTGAAAACTTAAATTAAAAATAATAAAATAATATCAATTAAATATTTTATTTTTGATCTGTATTATAATTCAGATTTTTTGTATAGTTAATAAGAAGTTTCAATTATATTTTTAATACGATTATAAAATATTTATTCCTTTACTCATTTTAATTCTCACTATGCGATTTCACTAAATCGTCTGCTTTACTTCTTTACGAAGTCGTCTGGTTTCTTTCTTTTAAAACCGTCTACAATAGAATTATTCGCATTTCTCGTCATTCTTTTAAAGCTCTTTCGTTTGTTTTCTTCGCTAGTTATTTTTTCGGCGTTTATTCAAGAATGGATGACAGGTCAGTGGTCATTTCGAACCTGATGAAGGATGATTGGAATATTTTTTACAACAAATTAAACACTTCAAGTTTGTACATTATGTCTTTAAAATTTCCTATTAAATCCATTCTTTTTGCAACTTTGTCTTCCTCAATTATTTACTATTTACGTTATCCGAACATTCCTTATGTTCAATGTGCTAGCGAAGCTACTAGTTTCCCGCTCCCGGGCATAGCGAAGCCGTAGGATGTTTTTTTAAGTTAAAAAATTCTGCCCGGTGCCTGAAAAAATAATAATAAAAAGACAATGCTTATCGATTAAAAAAATCATCATTATATTGTGAAAAGTCGTAACCGTCACTAACCCTTAAAAGTGTTTGTTTATAGTGTCCGCCATCTTTATTGGCGACTTGGCATCCTTGGCGCGGTAAGGGGCACACTAAAAGTAACCTTTACCTATAATTCTAAAGCTTTCCTTTTAAAGGAGAGACAAAACTCAGTTATTCAAGAATTCTAAGAACTAAATTTACTTCAACTGCTAATGAAGCCATAAGTCAATTATCCTAATGAAAAGCAAAAGATTTTTTTAAAATATAATTGCATGAATCTTTAAATCCTTTTTTAAAACTAATATCTAAACGTAAAATGTACGTTATCTGTAAAAGATTTAATAAATTGCATGTTGAAGCAAGATTACTGAATGATAATCGAATTGCAGCTGGAAGAGACGATTCATCAATTGGTGCTATTACCAAATGGATTTCCTTTAGCACCGTTATTTACCAAACATTAATATAGATGGTCTCGTTTTATGTCAAGATTTGAAGGAATTACTACTACTTATATTTTTGAATTCGATAAATCCTAAAATTTATATTCTCTTGAATTTCCACACCAAAAATATTCCTTATAACGGATATAATTTAGAAATAAAAATATACAAAAAAAAATTATACAAGTAAAGTAGAGCTATTTTAAAAATGAGGACAACTTCAGCAATATCAATTACATATTTGCATTAGAAATATTAGTTTTTAAACGGGATTTTTTTTTCGATAAAAATCAGACATATTCTTTTTTAAATATTTTATGCATAGTTCCTTTTAGAAAAAAGGAAATAAAAAACAACTTAAGATGTTTCTTATTGTAAGACGTCTATTACAAGCCTGATAAATCCAGTTTGTAACCCAATTTTTAATTTATTAATTAAAGTAATGTCTTTCGTATCAACTATGATTCGAAAAAAAATGAATACAGATTATTTTCTTCTTTACTGAATTGATACACGAATTATTTACAATATACAAGGTGTCATCCATTTAAGATATGTAACAATTAATGATTTGAGCGAGATGCAGATAAAAGTATTTGCGGTACCATAGAATAAAACTAAAGTTTGAAAAACATCATTGAATTACAAAGCTTCAAAACATGCTCCAATAATACTGACCAAATCGCAGCCTAATTCAAATACCCTGAAATATAACAGACTTATTTCCCATAAGCATTTTATTATTTATTTTTGAAGGAAATACAGATCTCTTCAGACTTTTGATTTCACGTCTAATTAAAAAAAAATCTCAAACTGGGATTGGTAAAAATAAATAGGCACTAATTTGATCAATTCGTGTTTGAATATCTTGAGTATTTGTTTGATATATGTCAATTATCTATCAAAATTCAATCAATATTGGCACTGGGAAGCATAAAACTTGGGTTATCACAACACAATATGTAAACAAATTTATCAAAATTATATAATGATAAACATAGCTACAAAATACCTTAATTCCAGTTTCTTCATCATTTCCAATATCGAAAGTCTTTCGATAGTACAGTCATCCATGATGGTTCCCGATATTTATCCAAAGTTTTCAAAGAATAAAACTGAGAGACGGCTTGGAAAGGATCTCGTAAGAACAAAAATGATTGCAAGAAGTGTAAAAATTTCTTTTCAAACAAACACAAAGTTGAAATAGCTTCGCTGTTTGGTGACAGGATTCTTCGAACAAATACCTCCGGCTGTAAACAAGAATGTGATTACAAAATGGATCACGTGAACAGTTTGCCATGAATAAAAGTTTAAGAACATATCAAGATTTATAAAATAGATGTCAGGACTCTATTTTGATGATCATTTATCATACATGTTATATTTTTGATGATTTTTTTTGCCTGATCTGTTAATTTTTTTTTATTTCAAGTCTTCTTTTAACAAATATCAGAAATTTGGAAGAGAAAAAACGAAACATCAATAGATGAAATTGAGATTAAGTGTTATTTGTGGGCACCTGCAGCATGATGATTTCACACAAAATCTTAGTTTAATAAAATTTTCCGTTCAAGCGAACAAAAGTCTAAAAAATTTTAATAAAATTTGCTCACTTAGGAAGTTTTATACCGAATCGATTGCATTTATGTGCGTTTCACCGAGAGAAAAAAATCTTCTTTAAAGGAAATCTATTTTAAAATTTCACTAATATTCTTACAATGACATTTTTATTAATGAACCAATTCAAATAAATTTCACTAATTTTTTAAAGTACGTTAATTAATAATAAAGAATTGTCTGTGCCTATCTGCATATATAATGTCATTATATGGAGCAGACCATTTGACTCAGACCTACAAAATACAGGGTAAATAAACTTTGGATAATCGATATGTACAATCAGCTACGAATTTGTTCTACTTTTGAAATTTTAGTTAATTAAAAAATAAACCAGATTTTTACGTTATTTCGTAATAATCTTTTTACTTATACCAATTGAGGGGTGATGGAAGTTTTTCTCCGTTTTTATTAATTTGTAAAAATGTTTTAACCCTTTCACAGGTTTATTTCCTTTGCTACGAAATTAGATGAACTCTCCAATCTTGGAATGCTTTATCGTTTCGATTCCTTTGTAGAATTTATACAGAACACTTCAGATATTTAATCATTCTATGTATAATTGTATAACAATATAACAATTATGAATAGCTTAATTGTTGTTTGAAAGAATAAAAATGAGATAAATCGATGCACGCACATTGACAAACCGGTTAAGGGGTTAAATATATTATACGACAGTATTTTCATTGTTGTAAATAAAACCGAAATCTTTAACTTTTTACGCACCGATGGTGCCTCTGACTCACCATTCAAGATTGTGCATCACTTTGAAGTCTTATTTATTTATTTTTCAAATTTAATTGCTGAAAACGCCTACATAATGGTTAGTAGATGTAGATTAATTTTTTAAAGAAATTCGACTTAAAAGGATTATGTATATTTATTTTTCATAAACAAATCTCTGCATTACATGAATAATTTTGCATCTGATTATTTTTCAGAGAACGAAGGGTTAATCCTAGAATCTTTAATCTAATTCCTAAAGAATGTTTAAAATCCTAGAAATTCTGACATTCTTGATGATATGGAAAAATCCTCGACTTTTTTAAATACTTGTAGTCTTTTCTGTAAAATCGATGTATAAAAATATATTATTGTTGTTTTTTAACTTCACGCTCTGTTTTTTATATATTACTAAGCTGAATTTTTAATTTCTTGTTGACGAAATATAGTTTAAAAATTTTATTATAATCAAAAATTTTGGACTCGAGATTTTGACGAATTTCCAGGCTCCAAACCACCAGGAGTCCAAAGAAGGAAACATTTTTGATTTTTCGTTTGTGAACACGAATAAAATTTTAATAATAACATTTTAAGCTAGAGACTTAAAATTTGATGAGTGGAATTACAACCAAATTTGTAGATGTCTATCAAATTTTAAACAAAATCTATTCTGAAGAAATCTGTTCGATAGGCTGTTCGACTTCAAGTGAACTCCGAAACTACAAAAAGACTTAGATTTATAAAATTTAATACAAATATTTAATAACTGAAATATAGATGCTTATCAAAGTTCGAATCAAAATCTCTAAACAGTTGACAGTTTGACGGATTACACTTTTGTGTGCACGTAAATGCAATAAATCAAAAACGTTTTACTTATATCATTGAAATTCGGTTTTTCATTTTGTGACTACAACGGTAACCCACTTTCAAATTTTGATGTCAATTGATGTCTATGTCTCGCGATAGATTCACAAAAAATGTTTAATTCCCGTCAAAAATTTATATTTCTTGTTTATCGATTACGAATGCCATAGAATATATTAGCAACTTCATATAAAATTCCCAATTTTATGCTGAGGAAAAGATATTAGATCTTTTTTGGAAGCATGATAGAAAATTTCTAAGAAGAAACTGTTTTTTACTGAACTAGAATTTTTTTAATTGAATAATAGTGCCATATAATACGCAAACCATGAGCAATATTCTATAATACATGCGATACTTTAATGTTCAACGATTCTTCTTTCTATATTTACATATTTTACAAATATGCTATAATCCATATAATCCAATAAATATTTTATTTCATTAGTTGAAATTTGACAACCTTTCATTTGAAGTTGAGCTTCACACTTCAGGTGAAAATATAATAAATTAGAGTAGCTTATAAGATAATGGATATCATCGTGTAAGGCTTCTAAAATAGTATGATTTAAATATCAAACTATCAAAATGTGAAGCTTAAAATTATTTTGCTGTAGGAAGTATTATAAGAAGTCATAAAAAATATTTAGCTCTTTAATTAGAAAATAGCGAAATTTTTCAGTAAAAAAATTGACTGCACATATTAAGCAAATATGATATATATAGTATATTCAATTAATTTTGTTACTATAAGCAGAAATTTGTCCACAAAGACATGGTTACGATTACTGTGTATAACATTTGCATTTGGAGATCTCCAACATGAAACAATGAAAACATTTATTGCCTCTGAGCAACCATGCCACCATAGGTTTAATTAAAAAATTTATGGACTACTAATCCTGGTTAATTATCTGTTAACCAAAATTGGGTAGTATTGCCATATAAAATATTTTAATAATATTTTTTAATTCAAAATATTGTTACGCTGAATAGATAGGAAGTCAGAATACAGATACTATATTTGGCATTTCAATAAATTGACGTCACCTTCAAATGGCTGTATTAATTAATTTATAGTTAATTTCAAATGATTAATCCTGCACCACTGAGAGTAACGAGAATATCATTGGTTTTTGAAATTCTGTTTCAATATAAAATGTGTATTCTTACAGTTTGCTCTTTTGCTCTTTTAAGACCATCATCTGGGTTTCCCGGGTTCGAGTCCCGGTTCGGGCATGGCTTCTTCTTCTCTGTTCTATCTGTGAGGTATGTGATTATGCCACCTTGTAAAAATGTGAATGGGATGCATGAAGTAACTAAGTCGTACTCTTCGCCCCAGTTGGCACTACTTCAAAAACAAGACGCTTACTCGGCTTAAATCGTTATCAGATCTGTCAGCGGGCTTGTAAAGTGCCATAAGAAACAACAACAAATTGAAAGAATCTTACTTAAAAGGAAAAGAAACATATGTAGAAAAAACATCCACAATTAATTCAACCTTCCTTCCAGGACAGTCACTTTAATAAAAAGTCCGAAGAATTCTTCAGAAATATCCGTATTAAATAAATAAGAATGAAAAAAAGAATAATAACACTTCTATTCAATTTAGGAAAGAAACTCAAATTAATTAAACACTGAATAAAAGTAACAACAGGTCACTAACCAACACAATAGTCAATTACATGCTTGTCATTTAAATTTGTCTGAATATTTTTAAAATAATGGTTACACGAATACAAGACTCGCATTTTATTGATTCACTAAAAGGAAAAATAAAAGAATTCGATGAAATCCTGCATTAAAAGCTTGCCTTTATTCTGGTGTCAAACATTCAGTTCTTAGCTCTAAGCAGCTCTCTTCCAAAAAGAACACAAATTATGTGAGCGTTTAAGTCTCAATTTATTTTATACTTAGTTACTCACCATTCTTATTCTTGTAAAATAAAAAAGCCTGGATTTTCTTTCTTTACTTTCAAATTTGAGGTCGTTGTTCTCAATTCTCAGAGTATTCTACCAGAAAAGTTCAGAATTGAACTGATACTTTTAAAGTCGAAATTTAGAAAGCGCCAATAATGTCGAGATAAATAACTCCGTTCTAAAAATCAAGCTCAATTCGCATTCTTATGGCGCTTAGAATGATTGTGTCAAGTATCCTAAGACAAAACATTCCAATCTGAAGAGGGAATATGAAATCTAAGCATAGCTTATAAAGAACAATGGTAAAGAGAGTCTTCTTGGATGGTTTTGTTTTAAGAATCACAACACAAAACTCAATAAACATAGAAAGTGATATGTGAATTCTAAGCGCGAATCCTGAAGAAGTATTTCAGTGAGGAAAAGATGTTTTAAAATGCTGCACTTTTATTCACTAAACGAAATATTTTTTTTATTTTAATAATTTCCTGCTTTTTAATCTTGAAGTTATTATTTCAAGAACTCATTAGTAGATAGTGCAGTTGTAAATTATAACTAACGATTAATTATCAATTAAAATATCAGAATATTAAACCACGAGTACTATTTAAAACATAAACGTTTCGAGAATACCAAAAATCGGAAAATTGAGTGTTTTGTCATCGACTTTTAAAGATAAAAAAAATTAAACAAGTTTTTAAAAACCTATTTTTAAAAATTTCAAATTGCGGAACGATGTAATTGAAAAAACTTGCATTATCCCAGAATTTTTAGTCTTTTATTAGAATTTAGCAACTATGTGACAAAATATTCCATATAATAATTGTATTCTATTGCAAATACAAGTTACTCATTTTCGATTTTCAGATAACAATAGTTTTTTGAAAAAAAATTATCGTTACTTAAAGCTATGAACATCTAAATTCAGCATTACGAAAAAAAATAAGAATTTGCTATCACTAAAAATCTGAATTCTAACATTCACAAAAGTTTTAATGACTCATTGATGCTTGAGAAGTAATATCTACAGCAGCAAAAGAGGATATTACTCTTTTGAATCGAGGAATGGATTCAGTGAAGTTAAGGTCAGCTAGTGCCTCGTTTTGAAGCTACACAAGTGTGATATTGAATGTTATTTCTAAATTTCGAAAGGTGATCAGAACCTGAGAAGAACCACTTCGCTTTAACTTTCTTTTAAAAAGACTCTAAATCTGCGGGAATACGTTTTTATCATGCACGCAATATTCATAGAAAATTGTCCTAGTATGAAGTAAACTCTCGAACCCTTCATTTACCATTCCTATATATTTTTATCATGCTTGTGACTCCCATATAGGCCAAAGAGGAATCGAATGGAATCTGGAACGCTTCCTTATTCATCATACCATGCACGTCACCTTGGGTTGAAATAGATAAATTGTTCTAATATAAGTTAACATGATAATTACAGAACTAAGAGATATAGGCGTTGTAATGACTAAATACTAGTCGATCAAATAAACGGGTAGCGTTTAATCACAAATGTTTTATTTACAGCTTATATACAATAAAAATCAACAACTCCTCATCTAGGTTAATATGCTGGGAAATATTTACATCTGGAATAACAGTTCCACGACTAATACAAAGGAACTAACAGATTGTTAGCATATCCGGCTACTGCGGGTAGCTCAAGAAATCTACGGATTTACCTCCGGCAGATCTTTATTCAAGAAACTCGAGATCCCGTGTATCTCTTCAACTGTCCAACTCTTCAGCTCAGCTCTCAGCTCCTCTCATCAGATCAGCTCGACTCTTCGTCTAGTCCTTTCAAAACCTTCCATTTTAACCTTGGTCAAACTCCACCTTTCAGGTTCACATTGGTGCGCTAGAGATGCCGATCATCCAATAATTCTTCAGAAATATTCCCTGTGGTCAGCAATTGACCGTGTGAATGGTTGTTAATTGCCCACCCTCTTATCAAACCCTCCACAATAGGGAAATATTCACATCTGGAGGTTTTAGCATTTCTTTCTTCAAAGGGCCGTAAAACGTATGTGTGGTTCATTATCTAAACTTTATTCAAGTTCGGTTGGTCACATAGGAGAAATAGTTACCTCTCGGGGTTTTGATACGGTTTCCTTCTTCAAAGGGCCGTAAACCGCATGGGTGGTCTATTTTCCAGACTCTATTCACGTGCAGAAGGTGACACTAAAGGGGAGAATTCACAAAGGCGATCACAAAGGAAGAAATCGTCGCACAGCTGACCAGATGTAATAATGTTCATACATGTGTTTCTTTGAAAGGGAGTGTAGTTTTACAACTTCTTTACAGAAGTGCGTATAAAATTCAGTCCACATATTTAACATCTCTAGTGCAAACTTTTATTACATTTTGAACCAAAATAACAAAAGATTGACTCTCGGCCTATCTATACTTTCACAAGCATGGAACACGATAAACGTGGTAGTTTAAATGTATCAAAATTCATTTGAAATTTTGTGACTAAACATAATTCTGGATTCAATTTTTGTTTCAATCAGTTTTGTCTAAAACACAATTTCAATTTTTGGATACTTTTACCCTCATGCCAATGATTAATTGCTAAGAATCACATGATATATTCAGTAAAAATGCTAAATTTACTTCAAAGGCTAATATATCGTAAATATTGTTCGAAAATGCTAAGCAATATCAAGTTTTGGAGAAACACTCCAGGCGGTTTTTTGGCCGCGGTGGCTTAATGCCAGACTCGAAAACCGTAGGGTTTCAAGTTCGAGACCCAATTTCACCGAAGAACTGTCGTGTCTGTTGCACGTTAAATCCGGCAGGGTCGAACATCCTCCATCTGGTGTGGTATGGTGTAGTGTGAAGAAGGGGCTAGCTCAGGTCTCATCCTCGTCATTTGACCTCAGTTCAAAATTGCGATGTCCATCCAGAAATAGCCTTTATGGTGCTTTAATTACCAAACAAGACGCTGATATAATTAAACGAAACCAGGTGGCCTTTTTTATTAGGTTATCTCAATATTTGTTTCTTAGAAGCTGCTTATGGATATATTAAATAATAATCAAGAGGAAATAATTTGTTTCTGAAGTGAAAAAAGGTTTTTCGAAAATTGCATTGCCCAAAGACCTCCCAACAAAATTTGATACAGCCCTAAATATTTTGCTTTGCCACGTTTCGTAAATCATAAAAGAGAAAATATAACCGATTTTTAATAGCATTTTAAAAATTGTCGTTAAACCAGCTAATCTCATACTTATCTCCTTTTCTGATTTCCTAGCTATTTTACCTTATGGATAAACTATGTGCAAGCTAAAAAGGAAATCATTAAAAGAATTTTTCAGCTGTTTTTGTTAGAAAAATTTGAAATCTTGGATTTTCAAAAATCTGTATTTATTTCGGCATACAATTCCGCTTAGTTTCAAAACCATGAAAGCTTAAGATCAAAAAGGTAATTAATGTATCATTCAGGATTTCCAACTCAGATATCATCCTCATCATCTCACCACGGTTCAAAATTACAAGATCCGTCCTACAATAGTTCAAGTATTGCTTTACAACGAACCTTTAATATTACTAAATTAAACTTTGAAACATTCAAAACAAAATTTGGTCTAAAAATTTCATTTAACAACTTGACATACGAATTTATTTAAATACCTAATTAGATGATTCATCCAATCTGGAGCATTTATTGTTATTTTAATTCCTATAATAATGTAACGAGTTTTAAGATAATAAAAAGTTTTTAAATGATTCTGACATTTTAAATTACTGAATACTTTCGCTTAATTGCAGGTTTAAAATTAATAATTCAATAATTCGATACGCGTGTAAGAGACGTCATTGTATGTGAAGTGGTTAAAGACCACATAAATTGTATAAATCAGCTCAAAGAATTTTTCATTTACCTTGTTTATAGACAGACAAGATTTCAAAACTGCGTTTTTCTCTATACTGATGGAACGTTAAAATCGTGAGGTCGACTTTTTTAATGATTACAATCATTTTTCTGTCTATAGGACAAAGTAAAAAAAAGTGAAAATTATTATATTTTCCTCTTTTTGTAAAAAAATTTCATACCTATATTGAATCTATATTTATTCATAAGAAAAAAGTTTAGCTTGAAAAGATTTTTCGTTCAATAACGAATATGTAGCTTAAATTTGCACAAGTTGTTAATACTCTCAATTTGGCCATTGTCAGACATGATTGCAAAGTGGCTGGATTATTTTTCATTTGCCACATCGTCAATTCCATCTATTGACATCGGAATGCATAACTCATTACAGCCTCCATCGTTCGATTGACAGGGAAGAAAGTGGCCTTGGCGACCTTTTTGGCACATTCTTCTGTCCCATCATCCTCACATTCCATAAAGCACGGCGAACATTTTTGGACTGTCTGCGCCGAGAATAATGATGAATACAGAAACAGTATTGGATTCCCGGAACAGGTTATCGGGTCAAGTTTCCGGGTCAAGGGAAGAGATTTCCCTGAAATGTAGGGAAGAAACCGGTGACAACGTTATCTGTCTGTCCTCCGCTTGTCTTTATGCAACAAAGAAAATTGATATTGCTGTAGTACGTAAATCAATTTATAAAAGATGTTTGATATAAAATTCGATAAATTTTAGAAATGATTTATTTAATCATTAAAATTATCCTGCATTTTTTTATGGATTTATTCTTATTAAAATATGTTCCAGTTGTAGAAAATTCATGATGATAGATCTTATCTTTGTTTCAAATTTTTAAAAAAATATTAGAAAATTATTGCATTTTTTAATCAAAAAATAGAGCAATCATACATTATTGAATGAGTTATGTTACTCAAAAAACAAATTTGTTTCTGGTTGGAGATATACAGTAATAAAAAAATATAGAGAGATACATCTCATTTCTAAAATTAATTTCATAATAACTCCTAATAAAAATAGAAATGGTGAACATAAAAATGAGTGTACAATAAGTAACTTCTCGGCTTCCTAGCATAGTGGTAGCACGTCTTCTCCGTGATCTGGGTATCTCGGTTTCGAGTCCCAGTTCGGGCATGGTTGTTTTTCTGTGTTCTATCTGTAAGGTTTGCGAATGCTCCCTCCTTTAAAAAGAGGCTGTGCAAGTGAATGTGATGAGTAAATAGTAAATGGCGTGCTCTTGGCCCTAGTTGACGCTTCTACAAAACAAGAAACGCTGATTAGGCTTAAATCGCTGACTACCTTAGCAAGCTTGCCCATGGCAAGTGCCATAAGAAACATGAACACAAACAGTAATTAGTGCAAGTGATCTCTGAAACTTTTAAGCATATTTTTAGTAACTCTTGTATTTCTAACCGATAGCTACCGGTGAACAACGCCAACAAAAATGTCTAATGCAGTGTAATCTTTAGCGATTTTTTGGCGATCAATTATGGAATGCTGTCATTATTAGGTATAAGATAGCAGGTGCGCATTTTGGATGCATTTTAATGAACGATCAAAATCAAAGTTTGTTATAGACAGTTACAATTGTAGTCCAAAATACTAAATCAAAATTTACTTATTTAAGTCGCTGGATTTTTAAACAAAAGTAGAGTCCGACAAATCGAGATTGATACTTTGACAGAATTGGTTCCAAATTTGACACTTCGATGCTAAATTGCGTGAATTTTATCTATCATGTTCTCACCTTTTTGCAGTTATCGCGTCGATTTATATTAGGACAGCCGGACAAGCAGATATCCTCTGAATGGGTTTTGTTAAATATTTTATTGAGATCTACACATTTGGAGTTGTGGGCTATATATGAAATTTCAACGTTTAGCTCAAATTGTTTTTGAGTTAGCGGGCTCACAAATAGGCAGAGTTCGAATTTTTTTACGTGATCATTTCCAACTTTTTTTCTCTAAAGGTTAAGGGTTCTCAAAAGGGTTAGATTAAAAAAGATGTTACCCCACCTTTCTGTTGGAATAGAGAAATGATAAGCAAGACAGTTAATTTCTTATTTCAGAAATAGTAAAAATGATATATAAACTGTTATGTGCCATAGAAACTAAATATTTTACCCTTACAACGTTTTCAAACGATTAATAAATGATAAAGTAAATGTATAAATATAATAAACGTGCAAATCAGAAGTGTATAAACGGTGGTCATCTTTAATTTAAAGCGCAAAAACAACTCTTGGATAAAACTACAAGCAAATATTTACAATCATGTACTTTATAATATTATTAATTGCTCTTAATTACTTCGAAAAGAAACAAAGATGCTAATCAAATATTAAAAAGCTGATAATACAAGTTTAAATGAAAGTTTTCATTTATAAAATTTCAAAAACCATATAAACAAAAATGTTCGCCCTGCGCTTGACATGTTAAAAAATATTCGAGCGCTCAAGCAAAAGAGTAGAATACTCTGACTGTAAGTTTTTGACACGAATATATGCTCTGATGTCAGAGTAATTCAAAGCTCTCAGTCACTGAAAAGAAACTAATTAAATTCGTCGCTGCAAAATAACTTGCAGCTGGAGACAGAAAATTCTTTCACAAGCCGAATGTTCTAAAAGGAATTTATTGTCTGAATAGAAACAGAAGCTATGAACTTATTTTCTCTCGAAATCTAAAAGAGAAAATTCCCTTATTAACCATTAAATTTTTAAATCATGAATTCAAAGTTTGTTTGAAATGCATACAAATATTAAAATTACATATATTTCAAGCACAGTATATTCCTACTCAAAAGGTTATTTTTGGTATGTAACATTACAGAATATTAGTAATTTTGATTATTTCTTTGAAATTTAACATCCATATTAACTTTATACTTTTATATCTTATTTACATTATATGATGATGAAATATTTCTCCGATTAGTTGGGTTTCGACCAGAACAGTTTTTCCGAACAGAATATCCAGCTTTAGTTAGATTGATGAAGGTTATTGAACGCAGTTAGATTGATGAAGGCTATTTGAAGACAGATCGTTATATTGTATGTTTTGAATTCTAATCGGAGTGGAAAATATGCCCGTCTAGACTGGCTGTTATTCTGTTTAGATTTAGTGATGACAAATTAACTAACGTGTCTTTTAGAAGGAAAATATCATGCACATAAGCTTTAGAAATGTTTCAAAAATTATTAATTGAAGTACAATTTAGATATAAATTTATAATAATATAGTGTTTGTAAAACTTTTAGTTTTATTATTTTCCAATTTTCAATCTTAAATATATACAAAATTACTCATAATAAATATTATATACCACAGATTTAGTTAACCTATTATATGGAATCAAAATTTAATTTGAAAAAAAAAATAATTGATAAATTTGTGAAAGGAAATTTGAAAGATAATAAAATGTAGTTTGTCATTAGATACAAAATAACTGTACTGTGCAAAAATTATAAAGTATAAATTACGGTTATTTTGGAGCAGAATTCATATTTTTCAAATATCTTAGTGGAATATAATATATTTTGAACCCTGATGAAGTGAACATAAACATGAGACAATAGTGTAGAAATAAAATCGGTTTACATATACTGAATTATATATGTCTTTAAAAGAAAATTCTTTTTCCTTTCAAGTCATCATTCATATTTTATATGTTAAAGAAAAGTTAATTGATGGATTTACTTTGAATTTTTAGCACAAATAGAGCCATTTTTAGCTTAATTAATTTCAGTTTAGATGGATGCCCAGATGGTAGGGCATTGGATTCGCATCTCTTGGGCTGCGATTTCGAGCCCACCAGTCGAATTCACTCCGTGGATGTGACGGCTGACGCACGTTAAATCTCTCATGATCTCAAAGCTCTCCATATCGAGAGTAATACCACTAAGGGTACTGGATCAGAGTTGAACATTCTCTGTTCCAGATATAAATTACCTTCTGTGGATGGATGAATGAATGAAATGGATGAATGAAGGGTTTAAGGGTAAAAAGGGTTTGTGACGTGTGTGAGTTAGAATGCAGACTTCTGCTGTCGAGTGCTCAAGGGTCCATACTTTCAAAAGCTACTGCATCCCTCCTTCCGTTGTAAAGTGGAACACGAGAGCAACAACAGCAATTTGAGCTTGGTAAAAAAACATTAATAGTAGAAGAAAATAAAACACTGTCGAATATTACTGACATCAAAATGGTGGCTTTATTTAAATTGAGATTTTTTTAAAGGAAAAATAAATTGGTAAAAAAACGTTTCTGTCTGCATTAAATGTATTATAAATAAAAAAAATCAATTTAAAAAAAACAGCTGAAAGCAAGCAAAAAGGGAAAAAATGCAAAAGGCATTAAATAAAATTAAAATATTTGGCTGCTCTTTCTCACCCACCAAGTCTTGTAATGATTCAAAAAATAAATGAAAAAAAAATATCTACATGAAAATTAAGAACTGAATATATTTTAACTAAAATCCACATCACATGAGAAAAAGAAGCGGGGAAGAATAAAAGAATTCTGAAATTTAGTCCAAAAATGTGACTTTATTTCACGCCTTTGGTTTTATTTTGAAATTAAAATGGAGATTAACCTTCAATATATGCCAATATTGAAAGACATCCAAAGTATTTGCAACTGCCTGGTTCATCGGGAAAGCAATCTCAGCCCTACTTGTAATTGTCAGGCGGCTAAAAGCAATATACCATCCCCGTCCGACTTCTGACATAATAGGAGGAATGTTGCCTGACATAGTCATCCCCAGCCATGAGCTAATTTCTGGAAGGAGCAACTCTGTCATTTTTATTGTACGCCCTATTTTCCTCCGCGGAGCCCAACCGCGAATACTCCAGATAATCGATGGGATGACTGTAAGGCGGTCAACTGAATTGCGGTCGGAGGATTGGGGCATTATATTGTTTCGCTCGAGATTATCTCGTAGTTTTGTATTAAAATAGCAAACCGAATAGAATAATTTACATACTTTAGAAGAATGGTTATTCTATAATCGAAACTGCTTTAATCAGTTACTTTTACTTTCGATTAAACTTTCTCTTTTGAATTTGTACGACAGTTTATTTTCATTGTTGCTATTCGACATTAAGTTATAAGAGGGATTTCTGCGGTACATACGTTAATGTTTTATTTTATATTATATTACATTATATAATATATATGTTATGATATTTTAGGGCGTAATTTAAAATCCAAATTAATTTCCTAACTTTCAATAATTTAGACACTTGTAACTTCATTCTAAAGACATTTTCTTATCTCCTGATCCATTCCACTTCTTCTAGTTAATTAATTCAACAGATTCTTTGTAAAATTGCTGAATCGGATAAATACCGGCAGGTTCCCACGCTCCAAGTGAAAGGGTGAAAATTGATAATCTAAATGAAATACTTCTAAAAGATTCCTGTGTTTCCATTGCCTGATTCAGCATATGTCGTGGAAATTCCCATCAAAATCGCATTGTTTATAAGCACTATGAAAAGTTATTTCCCCTAACAAAATCTTATGGTATTTAAGACCAGGGATAGAGATTTCCCTTCCACTTTACGCAAATCTGTTCTTGTGCTATGCTGTGCTGTGCTGTGCTGTGCTGTGAGTTGACACGCCTTGTCCGTGCCACTTGTAAATAAATCATGCCTCCACAGGAGAGAATAAAAAAAACTTAAAAATTCAAAATGTAGCCTATGTCTTCGCAAAATGTAGCCTATGTCTTCGTTAAAAATAAGGCATTGAAATCTGAAACCAAGAAAAAAAAATAAACCCTTGTTGTTGTTGTTTCTAATGGCACTTGCCATTAGAATGCTCTCTGATGCATCATCGAATTTAAGTCGAAAGAGCTTCTCTTGTTTGAGGTAGCGCTAACTAAGACTAAAAGAACGACTTAGCTACACGCACATCATATTCGATTGCCTAGTTTCTTTTCACAAGAGGGGGGGGCGCATTCACACACCAGACTATAGAACACAAAAGGTGGACAACTATGTCCTCGTCGAGATTTGAACCCGGAAGGCCCAATTCAAGAGGAAGATTCATTACCCTAGTGTCAAGACGCCGGCATTAAACCTTTGTCTTTTTGGCTTCCATCATTAAAATAAAAATTTTCTTTTTAAATCACATTGTAAGCCCTCACAAAAGGTTTTCAATCACAGAAATAGAGATAAATTATTTTTCTAAATAGTTCAAATTCTAATTTTCCGTATTATTACAATATATAACACCACGGTAAAAAAAAATAGTATTCCATCTTTTTATGTATTTTATATTAAGTGATTGATTAATTGCATTTATCTAGATAATTTCAAAAACATAATTTAAGGCAGTGGAATTTTTATATGGATTATACCAGTCCTATTTTATATTCTTATTTCAAATAGTAATAATAAAATATGTTTAATTTCTCTAAGTTAAAATTAATTCTGACATTAAAATTATTTAATGTAAATACAAATGGGAATTCCAAAGAATAATTACCATTAGATTATCATTAAGATATAGTTAGATTTTTGAATGATTACTTGACAACTATTTTAAAGGCATAGTTACGCAATGGTATATTTAAAATTTCGGAAGTAATTTTTAAGCCGTTGACTTATGAATTTTCCTTTCCTAATTGGATGACACATCCTATATGGGAAATTTATTATTATTTTAATTCCTATAATAATATAAAGAGCTTGGTGATATTGAAAGATTTTTGAATTTTAAACTACTTAATACTTTCACTTTATTGCAGATTTAAAATAACAAAATTCAGTAATTTGATGCGAGCATCAGGCACGTCAATGTGTGCGAAGAGGTTAATATGAATGCATAAAACATAACGAAACTTCATTAATATTTCCTAATATAAAAAGGAATTTTTAATGAATATTACCATTGTTCATATGAATAGTACCATTGTTTCATCGGCTGAATAAAGATGCAATTCTACCACGATCTTAGGCAGATAAAATATTCAACCAATCCACAAGCTGAGCGTTATGTATGGTGAATTTTAGAAAGAAAACCGTACCATCAAAATGCACTTACCTTTACTTTTTATTCCGTCTCGAAAAATACGCCACGAGAAAAATTCTCTTTATTCGAAAGTATTCCGCGTGCCAAAAGATCCCGGCTTTGCTTTATTTTATATGCACATATAACTTTATAAACCCTACACCTTTTGGATTTAAATTTCTTTCGAAAAGAACTAAGTCACATTTTGCTAAGAGCTTTATTTCCCCGGAAGTACGAGTTTTGCATTGTAAAAAACGTTTTATGCGGCAAAGGATGGGTTTTAAGATAGGCTGCTGATATGTAATAATGCAGCACATTAACACTGAATCCTATTAAATGAACCAGAGGGAGGTGACTCTCGAAAATTTCTCGCATGCTTTCAACTAAACTTGCGTGTGTATTAGTAATTGTACTCCATTGGTAAACAATAGTTGCAAAAGATCCTGTTAAAGATCTTTTTCTATATTTTTTGGCGATTAATTGCCGAGATGCTATTAATACACAAGTATTAGAAAAATCTAATGATTATTTTGTATACATTTTTCTAACCAAACTTCAAATGGAGCTGAAATTGCAATCAAAAAATCATGCACCAAATTTCATATATTCAAATCACTGATTCTAAACTATCACGTCTATGTACTTGTAACAATACAGATTGACAGACGCTCAAGTCTATTATAAATATATCCAATTCGGAATCATATTTATCTCGAATTTAGACATCAATTCTGTGTACCCATTTTTATCCATCTAGCTTTCTTCGATTTGTAATTATTGTGCTAACATATATTCGGATAGTTGGACAAACAATCTTCCTCAGAATTTATTATGTTCAAATTTGATACAAAATTATAAATTTATAACAGAGGACATGGTCCATGGACATTTGAAATAGAGGATATAATTTTATCTCATTTTTATCATTTTTATTTATCATGTTTACTTGTCAAGAGAATTCATAAAATTTAGTTTTCGGTCAAAAAAAGATAAGCATAAAGATTTCTTAAAACCCTTAATTTTTTTTACAATAACTATGCATTCTGTTCATACCACTCGTATATGAGAAAATAAAAAAATATACTGCTCCTCCCTCAAGAATAAAAACCTGCATAATTGAATTAGATTGATTACTGGTTAATTGGATTAGATTTTGAAAACTAATCTTACTTTTTTTGCGTTAGCATTTTATTAGCTCGTGAAAGGTAAATTAATATAAGTTATTTCTATTAATATTAACAACTCGAGTTCAATTTTGAAACAAAAATTTTAACAAATAAAAGTTGACTCACTGTAATTTAAATATCTTTTAAGACATTGAACCGATGAATGCGACCAATAAGGCATTAAGTAAATTTTTCAATGCAAATAACTTTTAAGAGATAAAGATTTTTTATTCTGAATTTGTTTTGAACAAGTTGCTGATCGTAATTGTTAGTGATCTGTTTAGTTACCCTCATCCTTGTTTTTACTGTTAATTCCTACAGTTGATGATGTTCAATTCAATTTATTATTTTTTTCTTTTATGCATTTATATATACATAAAATTATTGGATTTTGAAAATTCACGACAGCTTAACAGTATAAGTTGATATTTTTATCCACATTCTTGGCTCCAGTATCAATGTCATATAGAAAGGTATGTGAATACGTCCGGGATCATTTTTTGAAAAATATTCAAAAAACAATATTTTTAAATATTTGCACAAAAAATAAATAACATCTAAGGAACAAAAATATACGAATTAAGTAGGAAATATTTGTTAAAAATTAGAAAAAAGGACTTATTTATTTGGTAAAAATCAGATATAAAGTACAAATTTTCTACTTAAGATGTTTATGAAACGATTCGCTTCTTCCCCCCAAAACAGATTTATAAATAGTATTCTAAAAATTTTATTCAAAAAAACCTGTTCAAAAAACATTAAAAATATTTTTTTCTTCAAAAAATCATGATTTCGCAAAAAAGAAGAAAAAAAAACACGATTATTTTGCTAAGCGTTTCTACTTAATAAAAGAACGCTTTATCTTTCAACATCGACCTTTAAAACTCTACTGTGCACACAGGCTTGTATCCTGATTTTAGGTTTAAAACACGTGTAATAGAAATTTTGTATCCAAATAATGCAAACACTCCTTTTCTGAGATCACATTTATTTATTTCAGCTTTCAATCTATATAATTACAATCTATATAATTTTTTCAAGGAATTTAACAGCCGAATGCAGTTATTAAAGTACTAAGAACATCGAATTACATTTTGAATGTCAAAAGAGTATTAAATCTTAAGAAACAGAAAATTTTATTGGAAACTGAATAATGTAATCTAAAGCGAGATTACATCAAAAGGGCTGAAAATGCGTTAAATATATTTATTTAATATGCATTAAGATTCCGCAAATTGTAAGAGGGCCGTGGTGGCCTGATGGTAAGGTCTTGGCTCGAGAGCCGTAGGGTTTCAGCTTCGAAATACGATTCCACCGAAGACTACCCGCGTAAAGGGGTTTGTTGCACATTAAACTTCCTCTCGTTGGTGTGGTGTGGTGTGGAGATAGAGGATGCCAGCTCAGGTGCCGTCCTTGTCATATGACCGTGGTCTATCCCAAAATAGCCCTAGTGTTGCTTTAAACGGGGTGATAATATAACTGAACTAAACTCAGCAAATTATGAACAGGAAAACCGCTTCTGTTAACTGGCGAAAAAATTAGCTTTCAACGATTGTTAGCAAACTGAAAGCGTAAGGGAATTAAAATTTAGTCTCGTTAAGATTTTCTTATTTGCCTAAAAAAAGTGATCATATTTTTCGGAAGAAAAATATGATCGAATCATTAAGATTTTAGAAAAGCATTACATTTAGTAAGTAAAAGAATAAATGTAAATAACTGAGTTGTTTTCAAAAATTAAAATTTTAGAAAAATTTAAAAAATTTAACTATTTGAGATTTAAAAAGAGCAATCCCAGAAATGGAAATATTTGATAATTGCCAAGAATTATAAATTGTAACTTACTGTAAGAATAAGTTGGAATTCATTATACTTTTAATTATGAATATCAGAAATTAGTCTACGTTTGCCTCTTCGGAAGTTGTCTCGGCATTGAATATACAAAATTCATCAATACTTTCCTTTGAATTTACATTGATAGCTTAACTGTTTTGTCCGAGTATCATACGTGCATCGATTTATAGAATTTTGATAGTTGTAGGCAAAGAATAAGCCATTCATAACGATTATAATTCAATATTAAAATTATTCAAAGACATAGAACCAAGTCAATAATTCAAGGGATTTGCATTTGAATGAAAATAAGAATTCCAAAATAGAAGGCGTCATCTTATTAAATAGTAAATAAAATAAAATAGTTAAGTGGTTGATCGAATGAAGACTTCTCGAAAGTATTAAACCGTTTTCAGACAAACCACGATATTTAACCAAAATATACATTATAATTGCGTACAGAAAATAAATAATTACTTTACATAGAAAAATTAAAATTCACTCACACTGGTTCACAGATTTATATCTCTAGAATTCAATTATATTTCTTCAACAAGAGAAGTAGATTTTTCACTTTTCTATTTTAAACATTCCAAATAAATTTTCTGCTTCGTTATCAAGGTAGAAATTAAAACTCTTTAGTTGTTATTAGAAATGTAGTCAAATTAGATATCAAGTTCTATTTGTAACGGGTTTTGAATCTTAAACTGGTTTTTATATTAATTTTGGGATATCTGGAATTTAATATACAGCTTTTCAGTTCCAAAGAATCTAATTTTCAAAAAGGATCTTGACACAATTTACTTTAGTCGTAATCTTTGCTTTTCTTACATTTCCGTCTTTATTGGCTTATTTTGATTACATTCTTTCTTTAAGACAATATATTTCCATACAAGATATTCTCATATACAAGTTCAAACCTCACATGTCAATTCGGACGTATTATGGAAGATATGGAATGTTAAATTGGATTCACTAAGTCGAACAGTCTATGGACATTCTTAAGGGCTGAAATTCATTTAATGCAAACAGGTGAAGTTTATGCTACAGCTCGTGTACTACGGATATTTTTTCTCTTTTTCTACAAGTTCACGTCCCTTTTTCTGTTTTGATTATCTCACATAGCAAAATTATTGTTTATCATTTAGCCTGTGAGTTTAAAAATTGACTTTTCCCTAAACTATCTTAAATAAATTATACTATCTCTTTCAGATAATTATTCCTCCATTACATAGTGTAATGATTTGAGCCTGTCTGATCAAATAAGAGGGTAGTGTTGAAAGACAACTTCTTTATTTACAGTTATATGTACTTAAGAACAACTCGTTCTCATCTAAATTAATATGATTGATAATATTTACATCAAAGTTGAAAGTTATACATGAATAATTCTTTGATTAATTTCGGATAAAGAACCTCGCAATAAAAGCTAATAGGCTTTTAGTACAACACGCTTCTACAAGGGTAGCTCTAGGAATCCACCGATCATCATCGGGTAGATATTAAATCAGAAGTCCAAGTAATACAAAGCTTCTCTCACATCTCCTCAAAACTACTCTCTCTCTCTCTCTCTCTCTCTCTCTCTCTCTCTCTCTCTCTCTCCTTCTCCTCTTCCAAAAATCTCGCATTTTATTTTCTGTCAAAATTTCACTTCTCATTTTCACATTGGTGCATTTGAGCTGCCTGTTATCCAATAGCTGTTCAGAATAAACCATAGTGCTCTCCAGTCGACAATGGTTAATGATCCACTCTCGTTCCTGAGCCTTCACTATAATAATAATAATAAAAAAAGATTTAAATCTGAAGGGTTGAACACTCTTCCCCTTTGAAGATAATATTTATTTCCTCAGAACGATGAAAATCGCACGTTTTGCCTTTATATGGATTTAACTAATGGCCAGAGGACTTTACTAGGGGAGAGGATCCCCCTTCTGTCAGTCTGGTGGCCCTTAACGATGGGGAAGTGTTACACAGCTAATGACACAGCTGGTCAGAAATGTCAATATAAAATCTGTTGCCTATATAAGATCAATAGTCCAATTACATTGCAAATAATAATAACGGACGTTTCCCCTGGTCTTGCTCGATTCAAAAAATCTGTGAATGAGAAGGAACTGCATATTTATCTTAACGTGATTTGTTTTTGACGAGCATTATTTTTTCAATCTTTCTTCAATCTTCCCATATTAATTTCCATATTGTTGAAGGATTTCGTTCTTTTCCCAATTGATAAAAAATAAAATTTGAATTTCGTTTAATAGAGATTTTGATGTGAAAGAAATCGATACTTTGATTAATTACGCGCTTAAGTGCTTTAAGAGCTAATTAGTTCATTACAAAGTAATGGAAGAGATCATTCCAACAAGTGCCAATTTTATCTTATATCAATCAATACTGCCTTTTCTAAAATATTTTTTAAAAAGTGCTGATTTCTGATTTAGTACATTTTTAATTATCTTGTAACTTAAAACTCGCAACTCTTTTATATTATATAAGAAATAATCAATTTTCCAAGCACCAAAAACATTAAAAAATTGCAATTTAAACTATTACCAAAACGAAATGGACAACTATAAAATTAAAAAAAAACACAAATGTATTTAGAAAGCGCTTATGTTGCTACTACTAAAGCATAGGTGAACAAAACGAAAGTAAAAAAAAAATACCAAGTTGATTGACGGAAAAAATAAAATAAGAAATCCGATGTATGACTTTTCTCAAGGGTCACCAATAGGCAGAGATTCCCCAAAGGGATTTTTTCTGTCAAGATTCTGACTATTTGTCCGCATATTGACCCACTTGTGACACGAAAATCCCCGTTATTAAGGCCTAAAAAATGCACCATATTTTATAAATACAAACATATAAGAAAATCAGAGAAACAAACTAAAACACTCAAAAATAAACTATTGACGAAAAACAATCAATTATTAAAAATAAAAAACAGAAACAAAGCGGCAAAGAACATACTAGTAATTGGTAAAAATATAGTGAAAAAAAGAATCGTAACTCGTTTTCTCATTTAAAAACATTGCTTACTCATTAGAGAATCTCAGAGCCATACAGTGAATTAGTTATATGTAAAGTAAGTTCTATTTTATTTTATTTTTGTAACAGTTTATTTTTTCAACAGTTTAGAAGAAAACCAGCCCTTTTTTAATTAAAATTTCATCAGAACATAAATTTCATCAGAATTTTTTTCATTCTATTTATTACCATCTACATTCTACAACATTGCATTCTATTTATTACCATCTTTTTTTTTATTAGAATATTCAGATCCTTTATTTGATTCAAAAAATGAACACAATTCATTTTAGAAATGAAAGTCCAATTTTTATTTTCTTTTATAACATTTGTCAAACCAAAAAATGTTTGAGTAAAAATTATTTGACACAAATGTTCCGAGTAGCATTTTTCGTTACTTCTAAATTCGCAATTATGCCCTCTCATTAAGAAGTTAATTTAATATATTGGCACTTTCGAGATATCAAAGAATAAAATGTAACAAATTTATCTCCTAAACATTTTAATAACATATCTTAAAATAAATTTAGTAAAATAAAATTTGTGGGAATTCTTTCTTTCTGCATATATCTTAATCTAATTTAAATCTTAATTAATTTTCTAATTTTTATATTAATTCAGCCTAACTTTATTTTAAAATACTCTCTTATTTCTTTATTTAATTCCCACTTTTAATAAAAAGTGGGAATTAAATCAATAATTCCACGTGTACTTTGTAAAACTGCTCAATTCAACATTTCTCATGCTCTTAGCAAAGGGATGTAACTTCTTAATACTTAATTATATTCTTTTAAAAGATACCTAGTTTTCCCATTTCTAAATCGATAAGTGTGAAAGAAAAAAATCCCAACCGATATCTCATTATAAAACCATTAAAGGGAAAAATTTTGATATCTTCTGCTCTTGTGTTGCAATATAGACAAACATTTCTAACCGCTTATTATTTGTACGTAAATTATGCCTCCCAGGGTGAAATAAATCGATGTTTCAAAATTTTAAAAAGTTTCTTCCATTCTGTCATCCAACTGCAAAACATATTTACATACTCAGACAAACACGCTTTATATTATTTATATATATATATATAGTGTGTGTGCGTGTATTAGTTACTCTTATTAACTGCTCTTAATAGTTTTCTTCAGTATAAGTGATTGAAGTCTGAATGTAGACTTTCTAAGAACAACAATTTTCTGAAAATGAATTTTAGGAAGCTGCTGAAAATATTACAAGGATTTTATTATCGATGGAAGATTATTTTCATTTAAAAAAACAAATCTAAATATCTTATCAAACTGGTTGTAAATATCATATGCATATCACATGCCTCATCTTTATACACCGGAAGTAGACGCCCTTTCCCAATAGTATCGATTTTCTTAAACACAATAAACAATAAACTTCTTCAACAAACATAATTTATGTTTAAGTGTAATCTATCAACGCATATCGGACATAATTTAAGCTCTGATGCCAAAACGTAAATAAATAACTCGTTTATAGTTGGTTTTCTTATTTTTTCTCGTCTTTATTTACGCTTTGATTTTTTAAAATTATTTTGGATTATGTCTGAGATGCATAACAATAGGAAAATCATTTCAATATTCCTTTCTCTTCAAAACAAAAATTGTCTTTTTTTCCCACGATTAATTGCCTTTTACAAAATTATTAACGGAAAAATGTCCTCTTTTCAAAATAAAACATTTAACCGTTTGGTAAAGACATCAAAATCTCGATTGCTAATAAAGCATTAAAGGTAAATATTTGATCGAAGTTCTTAAAAACCTTTAAATGTGTACTATGAATTTGGGTCAAGCAAATTGTTAGTGAAGCGTCCTAAAAAACTTTTTAATAGAAAAGTTTCCGTTAAAGGATTCACATGCATGTTTATCAGCTTTTCTTTTCGATCGAATCTTTGTTCAATCAGTGTAAATAGCTTTATCGTAGTTTCTACTTGATATATAAAAATATTTTAATGACCCCAAAATTGTTTTCAAAATAATTATAGCATTTACAAACCAAATATATTTACAAAATAAATATTACAATAATGTCTTTTCAATGAGACAAAGGGAGTAAAATTGGAGCGCCATCTAGTGTTAGAAAATAAATTTATAATTAGCATGTAAATAGCTTAGAATATCTCAGCAGAATACACAGAATTAATAATAAATAAATAAGTCGAAAAAAGAAATCTTAAAGTTAAAAGAGAAATAAAACTTGTATTTCTTATTTGTGAATTTAAATTAATGAAACCAATTATTTAATTAATTAATTATTATTATTTTTGTGGAAAAGCGTTTTTAGATATATTTTCGAAGAGTATCTGCTTTGAAGAAACTTACCTTCCCCCTTTTTTTTTTAAAGAAAAAACTTCTGATAGACACTAAAAATGAAATCACTGTTATTGTTTACTGCATTTTCTCAATACGATACTGACAAACAAATTATTTTTAGACATAATTATTATATATTAGTTATATATAATTATTAGTTACATATTATATATTATTATATTAGTTGTATATTATATATTAGCTATATACATTATACATTTTAGTTATTACAAAAATTATTTTTATCAACTATATTTTTAATTAATTATTATTTATATTACGTTTTTAAGATTTGATTTAATTTTTTTCCCTCAAAACCAAAGGTTCCAGTTGATTCTCCCTAACTAGTAAATGAATATAAAGCATTTATTTACTACGCAATTAAAACATTTGTCTTTTTAAAAATATTATCTAACGTATCATTAATTTCTGACCCTTATATCTAAAAATTTTTATTTGTAAAATTTTAAGAGATGAGGATTCATTTTTAATTTAATGATTTAATACTTATAAATATAAACATACATTACAATGATACACATTTATCAACTTTTTCAGATGCGTTTCCATCAAATTCACTACTTAATTCTACTTCATTTAATCTTGCATTTGGAAAGAAAGGAATGCGATCATACATTTCCATCACAATCAATTAATTGATCGATTAACCCCTTAGCCGTTATGCAATACACGGGCATCCAATTATCACTTCTTAAAAATGGAAGTTAAAAACTATTCAGAGATAATGCAATTCAAAAAAATTAATTATTTATTATATCTTAGTTTATTCCGTAAAACAGCACAATTTAGTAATCTAATTTATTAAATTAGAATACATATAACAGTTAATGTGTCAAGTTCTTGTTGAAGCATTAAAAGAAGAAGCGACTCTCTATTATGATCAAATGTCGGGTTGGCACTTGATCCAGTTTTTTTTTAAACTTATTAGTACATCAGTGAGTGCGGAGGAACTCTTTCTTGTAACTGGAAATCTGCTATATCTCTGGTTTTGAAGCCGAGTTCAGCAATCCAGCTGCCTACCCCCTCTTCTTTGCAGATATCAATCCATAAAAAAGTAGTCTAGAATGAATAATGGAAATATTTAATAAAATTTTAGATATTATAATTATACTCTGATAATTAACAAGTCAGGGGCGTAACTTAAACATTTTGACACCGAGGGCAAAGATGACAAATGCAATTTTTTCCATCAAGTTTTAGATTATACGTCACAAAACGTCAAAATACAAATAAGAAAAAAAGTGACATTCATTTTTAATATGAAATATAACTTTTTTCCATTTTTAGTAGAAAGATCATTAAATAATATCATTGAAGCCCTTTCAAGAGTGTTTATATTAATTTCTTGACATTGTAAGATTTCGTAGGATCTTCTTCTTAAGCAGATTGTACTTAGTAGGTAATGCATGTTTTGGGGATCTCTCTTTATCTCTTCAAATTTTAAATCCGAATTCTTTTCATTCTAATTTCCTTTCTATGTTAACAACTTTAAAAAACAAAATCTGTATAAAGTAGAATAGTCAAACATTTGATTGAAGATTACCTTCTTAGATCTGATTTTATTACATCATGTATCTGAAATAAAATTTAAAAAATAATTGTTAGAATAGATTAACAGGAAATCTTCTATGCATCTTTCAATGCATCATGTCGGAACATCATTTCTTGAACGGCCAAGCACCACGTGCTCGTGCAAGTTAAATTATATTTTTATTCATTTCAATTGTTTCATTGAATGAGTCACTTTAGTATTGCAAACCATCCAAAAAACTTTGTCTCCCATTTATTGTTTAAAAAGAATATCACATTTCTTATTTATTTCATTTCATATAATCACGCGCTTAAAATGACATTTTTCCAGGGTTTATTTCTGGTAGTCATTAACTTATTTTTTTTAATCAGATTTTTTTGTAAATGGGATGACATCACGTTATTAAAAGCTAATTTGTTGAGACGCTCGTGCAGATAATTTTTTTATTTTCGCTTGCGGATTTTTGTTGACATCCCAAACCTCAATCCCAAAACAACATCGTGTTCTGACATAAGAAAATCGTAAAATAAACGGTATAACAATTTTGGATTTGGCAGAAAAAACAAGTTACGCTGATTTCAAGGCATAAAAAAATCAGAAGTAATTTAATTTAAACAATTGTTTTACTTTAATTTGAATAAATCCCATTATCCGCATATAGTAAAATGAAAATATAAAATGCATTACACTGAAAGTAACAAAAGAAAAATTCAAAAACATAGGAGCTCCTAAGTAATCGCCTACTTCATTAATTTTAAAATCCGGTTTAATCTTATCGATATAAGATATTGTTTGATTACACTAGCTAACATATGCAATATACTAAACATATGTAATATATGTACTATCTCCATTCTCTCCATAGTAATATCTATCATGTTTTTTTTTATAATTACGATAAATATTACACAAGGAGTTTCATATCTAATAATTTCTTATGAACTATAATAACTGAAGTTATGCCCCATTTCAGTTTGATCTTCACGTGTGGCTTCAGAAATAAAAAGTTATCGGCAACCATATTATTTACTCTATTCAGCAGATTAAAAAATGCCATATTTCTTGTCGAGAAAACATGACTGGTGAAATCTTAAACTAAGGCCTTAAATCAGTTGCTTAGCAAAGAAACCCTTTTTCTTTGAATACCTATTTTATATAAAAAGCCAACAACACGGTAATCTTCATCATATGCCGGTAAGTTAACTCATTAATAAAAGAATAAGAATACTACTTACATAGTGCTAATTACTTGTGAGAGAAACAAACATTATTAAAACTAAACAAGATGAAATCTATTGAAAAGGTTTATGGGTAAACGCCCTTTCGGCTTAACTCGAAACCTCAGTTTGCAATCTGTACTGAAAACGCTCATCAAGAATGTCTTAGTGAATAATGAAGGTTTTTAAAATCCTTTTCAGCCAATGAGGATCAAATGTTTTCGTTCTTGTAGAAGCTACATAATTATTGCACATTCTACTGATCTCTTATTTTGAGAAGAAAAAAAAAATTTCGCCAGATTGATAAATGTTCGACAATAGGTACGTAAAAAATTTTAGTTCTAAAATAAACAGTCATAAAAAAATTGTATCAACTTCATTTCCACAGATACGACAATTATCAAGAAAGCATAAGTTGAACCTGTAGAAATAAGTAAAAACATCCAATTCTTGAGACGATCTGATTAAAAGTTCCGTTGAAAGGAGCTTAGATAATAGTACTGTCGGCATTAGAATCCAGTCACTTTTTGAATAGATCCAGAGGACGATTTGGTGTTGACTATTGAAAACAGAAGGCTTACCTCACTTCCTAGCATTTGAAATAAAAAAAAAAACTGTAATCACATAATTTTGCACGAGGTCGATAAATTTTCTACACCAGGTGAAGTGAAATGGAATATCTTTGTGATATTAATGTAACGATTAGTATCCAATTACTTAACAAATTTATCCGGAAAACGATTTGGTGTTGCCAATTAAGAATAGAAAACTAATGAAAGTTGATGCTCTTCATCCTAACTTTTGATACCAAAAAATCAGTCACTATATATTTTTGAACCATATCAATGAAGGCGTGATGAAATGTTAGATTTTTCTTATAGACTTCCTAGTAACGTAATGATTTAAAACGCATCTAACTCCACAGAGACAACAACATCAAGAGAATCTAAACCGAACCTGAGGAGATTGTCACAAAGTATCCATTTCTATGATTGATTAAATTTGGAGTTCAAAGAGGATTTGGTAAATACTAATATAGAGATTGGCTCCTAATCATTTTGTGAAAGAACCTGGAGGAGTATTTATTTTTATCCGTTGAGAACAGAATTAATGGAAAACAATATCTTGCTACGAATAATTGAAAAAAAAGGTACAATTTGTGACCATCTTCTTCTTTTCTGAAAACCTAAAATGTGGTTAAATGATTACATTTAAAAAAGAGGGGGAAATATTTGGTGCTTTATTAAAAGAAATGTCTTGAATAATCTTCCAAAAGACCGGGGTAGATTCTGCTGGCCGGGTACGTCCTGTAATAAGATGCCCAAGACGAGCTTTGGATTCGAGAGGAATCAGATGAAAAGCAGAAGGGTGAAACCTCTGAGATAGGATGTGCGACAGAGAATCACTTAAGTGACCTTTAATCCGTCAAATGCGATCTTAATTTGGTAAAGAATATGAATAGTTGGTGCACCAATATCGTTCTCTTGTAAAATTTGTTCTCAGCAAGTGTGATTTGGACATTTGTATGTATTTATGCTACTGAATACAGGAGAAATAATGTGGAAATCTGTTATCTCTGATGTATTTATCAGATTCCCTGAAAAACATTTAAAGAATATAAAAATATTTTCCTCTCTTTAAAAGTAATCTATAAAATTACAAATTATTGTTTTTCCAAATTTGAATCACGGAAGTAATCTTTGAAACACAAGATGCGATTGTGCTGCCATCTAACGGGAAAATACAATATTGTCTAAAAATGCATCTAATCTGGCAGCTCATACCTTATTTCCGATAAAAATATTATTCCTAATTCCCTTCCTTTGAATATTCATAATTCTCTATCATATAAACAAAGTCATTTTAAATTTAAGTCACAAGTGTTATTCCTTTCATGCAGATTTTTCATTCTTCTTGATTTAATCTCAAGATTCAGATGAATAAAATAAATGTGAATTTTATAATATTTTCATGAGATTTCTAAGCTGTTTTTTGTTTTGTAAAAAATTGACGAAATAGCCAATCTATTATGAAATCTGGTTAAAATTCATTTGAATATGTTTAATTTCTAAACTTTTTATTCTTGAGATGCAAATTCCATACGCTATATTTTTATTTTTCTTTAAAATAACTTTTGAATAATTCCCTAATTAATAAATAGAACAATTAGTATTTTATATTTTTAAAGGATATTTTTAAAAGGGATAATGTTTTTTAAAAAATAAGCATTTATGTTTTTCAATCAAATAATGTTAATCTAAAATCTAAGTTTACTATTGATTTTTAAAATTATATTTCCCGCATTCATTTAGTTAAACATGCAATTACAATAAAAAATGGTGAAAAATTGGAGTAAATAACTATAGCTGCTTAATATTTATATCATTTCAACCAGGATATTTTAATTGTTACTAAACCGGCGTCTTTGAACAGGATTGTCGCGTCTTCCCCGTGATTTGGCATCCTGGGTTCGAGTCTAGGTTCGGGTATGGGTGATCTTTACCTGTGACTTGTTTGAATGTGCATCCCTGTGAAAAGAGGTTGTGAAAGTGAATGGGATGCGTAAGTAGCTAAGGCGTACTCTTGGTCCTAGTTGGCGCTACTTAAAACAAGAGACGCGTCCTCAGGTTAGAATCGCTGACTGTGTAAGTGAGCTTGGGCATGGCAAGTGCCATTAAAAAAAATAACAACAAAAAACTATTAAAGACTTCTAAATCACAAGTACAAACGGGATTTTTGACAGTGTTATTCTAAAAATTCCCTTTAAAATTTTAAAGTTGCGGTGCATACCTAGGATTTACATCGATTGATTTGCATGAATGTAACAAACGATACGCATAATTTAATTTGTGTTTGTAAATTTTATTTTCTACTAAATTCTTAAGATTGTAAATAATTAATATTCAGAGGTTTAATTTTAATTTTTAAAATGTAAGCCTTTATGGTTCTATATATTCAGAACTTAACACATGCATGATGCATTTACTAAAATTACATATCCTTAACGGTAATCGTTATAGCCATTATTTTTATTGATAAGCTTCTATATTTTTAAGAGTCTTAAATCACTTAGAGATTAATTATTTGCTTTATTTCATAAACAAAGAGATATGTACTCCAGAAGTTGATAAATGTCTGCGACAACATAGGAAGAGAGTATAGCAGTAGATGTGTAAACAGAGCGGTTACAATTTCTTTCGTCGTAGTTGTTATCAAGAAATCCAGCATAAACATCCAGAAGTATTCATTTGTTAAGAGGTGTTTATAAGAATTACGAAAACTGGATTATGCAGATCCTGCATAAAGGCGGACATTTTTTATAGATTTGTAATATAATTTGGAACCATCTCACTTTTGTTGTAACAGTTTCACAGAACGAAATACTTAAAAAAGATCTTTTAAAGGCTTATTTTGTTGCAATAAATAATCGAAAATGTATTAAATTATCTCAACTCTATTTCAATTTCAATAAAAATTTGAAATAAATTTTAAAAACTGTATAAATTTAACACATTTATAAATGGTATCAATTCTGTCATCAAGAAAACTCGCCTTATGCTGCAAGAAAAGAGAGAAGAAGAAAAAGAATTGCATTCAGAGGACTTGAACTATAATAAAAATCTGATCAATAAATGAAGGGAGACTTGCCTTTATAAAAAGTATTCCAACTGCTTAAATTTTTCAGAATATGGAAGCATCAGTTCGATGTCATATCAGTAAAAATGAGCAATGGATTATGTACCTTTTAAAATAAATTACCCGTATTCTAAAGTCCTTTCAATGTTCTAGATATAATTTCTTTTCCCTTTCATCGAACTTGATTTTTGACATCTAGTAGATGATTAATCCCGTAATGTGAATTCTGTGATTAATTTACAAATAACTATTTTAATGAAGAAAATCTAATAAGGATCTATACGAAAGCTATTGATGCCAGATATTTTTATTTTATCTTTACTAGGAATAAAATGAATATGCAAGACGACTTCCTAAAATATCTTAAAGATTAACATTAATGACTAATTAAAACAAAGTTCTTTTAATAAGGCATTTTACATTCCAATGTTAATTTTTAAAGTGGCTACAAGCTAAATAAAATGACAATTAAAACTTCACAAATCCTTATTTCTGTGACAAAGTCAAAAATCTATAACTGCATTAAATAATATTTATTGAAATTTGTAAAATTCACAGAAAATTAGCACATTTTATTATTTAAATACAAATCATTAAGAATAAGGAGTCGCAAAATAAAATCTCATTTCAGAATGTTTTATAATAATGACTGTAGATGGCGCCATAAACTCTAAATATGTGCTTGTCCTTTCATCAACGGTTTTTGTAAATTAAATAAAAGAAGAAATTCTTGCGACTTAAGTTTTTATCACTTTGTATTTTAAGTTTAATTTTCAAGCTAAACATACCATAATTTTACTATCCGAAAATTATTCAATTAAAATACAATAAAAGACGAATTTTTAGAGAAAACCGTCATTCAAACAGATGAAATTATTAATTTCTAATATATTTCCAATAATATATATTTGCCTTAAGGAAAATTTTCAAACAAAGTAAATAATATTATATTTTATATTTTTATTCTTTGTAATTCGAAAAGTTGTCCAGATTCTAAAAATAATTTTTATCTGCTATTGCAACGGTGCATCGAAGTTCACAGAAAAGACACTAGATGGCAGCTCGGTGTGTTAAATGGAAAGAAAACCAGCAAAAGGAATGCTTAATTTAAATAAATGTCTAGCTTGGGGGAAAAAATTGCGTGAATTAACGTCCTATTTCTTTAAAGAGCCTTAGTCAGTTATGGTTTCCGATAACAATAAAAACGTATAGAATAGGAAATTCTTAAATGTTTGCTTTATTTCCAGTTTAGCATGTACATCCCTATAAATAAATACGAATAAAGCATCTCTCATTTTATTAATTGTTGCTCAATTAATTGTATGCTGTTGCAATATACAACTGCAGTGCACCTCACACTGATTATGTTCGCAGCAATTTCAGAAAATTTTCGATATTACAAATAATTTATTTGATATAAAAATGGGAACTTCGTCATTTTATCGTATGTTAAATTTATCAAACCTCACGTGTGTTTAATTTGTCAAAGCTTATATAAGCTACAATAATTTTAGTTGTTTTGGTACATACTGATAGTGGTTTAAAATGACGTATATCATCATTGATTTCGTCTGTTATACCGAAATTTCATATGTATAGCTGCGGTTTTTGACAGACGGCAATTGGATACAACTGCAAAGATATATCACAGCCTATTCCATTGATAAACAATAAATATAATCAATATTTAAAAAAAACAAATTGTTTTAAAGAACTTCGCAAAAAATATTGCCCCACATAGTTTATCTTTATTAATAATTATAATTTTATGTTAATTCCACTATATTCACCATAAATGTAATTAATTTATTTGAAAAATAATATTCACAAGCTATATTTCAAACAATCAAACGAACTTTATTTTTTAAGATAAAATGAACGGAGTTCGTTATTAATATTTTTCTTATCTTTTTTAAATTTTAATAGATTTGAGTGTTTTTTATGACTTAGTTTAACAAATTAGTGGATGACATTTTAATTCAAATGTTTTCATAGATTATAATTCAGAAACGAAAAATTAAAGGAAATTCATTGTTATTATTATTTGAAGAAAAAGGGAGATTTTTTTTAAAAAATGATTGTATGCTTTTTTTAATTTATAAAATATTGAGTTAAATTAATTTTTAATCAATCATTTTAGAAAAATAGTGATTTTTGATTCTAATCAAAGTTTAATATCTAAAACGAAATGCTGTCTAATAAAATTTAATAATTACCTTAATTTTTAGCTATTTATTGAGTTAATACATTTTAGATTTTTTTAAATTTAGGGTATTTAATTTCTTTGAAAAAAAGTTTCAGTTAAGATAATTAATCTTTATTCATAATTTTTAGAATCCATAATGTTGGATTTTTTTTTCAAAATTAAATATAGTCCTCTTATATATCTTTCCCAGTCGAAAGGCAATGACGTATCTCCGTTGTAGTATCAAATTACTGGCTGTCAAAAACCACAACAATGCTTATGATTTCGATAAAACTACTTATATGATGATAGAAAACTACTTAATAATGATATATGCATTTTAAACTACAAAAAACAATAATTGCATATCAAAACAGCAACTTAAAAACAAATGAAGCTTATGCATGCTTTGGCAGATTTAACATACGACGCCTTAAATTAACAATGACTACCTTATTAATTGTTCAACGCTGACAGATTATGACATTCTGTTGTATCATATTTCATTTTTCACATAGTAACATTCGTAAAAATAAAATAGTTTTTTTGTGTGGGATTTCTTAAATTACTCTACGTTTATGTATATTGTTTTTTCAAAATTTTTTAAAAACGTGTTCAAGTACATGCATAGATGATATTTTTATAACATCAGCCTATTAAAATCATTTCAAAAATTCACTTGAAAAACCACTTTCTTTAACCTCAACAGGGGTATTGATAGCTACAAATTTTCATTACGATTTATAAGAATTAAATGGATTCTTTTTAAAAATGAATTTCAACGCCAGGTCTTTAACAATTATGTACCATTTTCAGCAAAATATTTATTATTAAAAATAAATACTGTAAAAGTTCAAAGGTATCCATACATGTAATTTTATAAAGTACTACTTCCAGTGAACAGAAGAAATTTATTTTAGACTTGAGTTAAGCATATTGAAATTTATCAGTTCTAGAGTGGCTTAAAACAATTTCCATTAAAAAAAATTCAACTAAATTTTCACAAAACATTTATAATTTAAGTTTCATAAAACCTTTTTTTAAAGTTAGGATAATGGTTTTTAATCTATACTTTAGTTTTACTGTTATTTAATAATTACTAGAACTTTTTAATTCAATTTTTTATTATGATTATTGCGATTTATATATATATATATATATATATATATATATATACAACTTATAAATCG
>JAOUZG010053171.1:632981-752431 GCA_026289955.1 Argiope argentata | reverse complement strand
TGACCTTGAACTGCCCACAGAAAATAAAGAGACTATAATGATTTCCTTTTTAATATCCATATTTTTTATCTAAAGAATTCTTTATCTATATTTAAAAACAAGTTCGTTTGTTTTCTCATTTTATTTTTATTATTACCTAGCTTTTCAATTTTCAGTATATTTCATGATAATTTGTAAATAATCTTACAATTTCATCTCAAATTCAAAAATTGACGATGCCTCTGAAAAAGAATCAAAATTTAATAGAAATTAATTGATTAACTGATAATTGAGCGCGAAGATGTTAAAATATATTACGGTTAAGGCGAATACACAACTGTAAAATTTTCAGAACTCAATCAAGTTAAAGTTAAGCATGATAGAAAAAATTGTTAAGGGTTAATGTTTAGCTATGATAGACCGCAAATAAATATCACCTTCTTACGTATGAAGTATAGAGAAAGTATTATAATCGTCAAAAAATATTGAATTGAGATCTTGGCAAATCTACGTCTCAGACCTCCTTAAAGTGTATTCGAAAAACATACTGTTGGCATTATATCTGTCAGTCCGTCAGTGACAAAGATTATTCATAAACACTTTAAGCTAGGAGAACGAAATTGTATACACCGTCTTTACACTAAACCTATAGATTTCTATCAAATTTTGAGCAAAATCCATCCAGTAGGAATCTGTCCAGTAAGCTAACACGAAAACTTTAAAACTAAGACAGCTAAATCGATAAAATTCAGTTCAAAGATTTAACATTTATCGCAGAGACACCTAACAAATTTTGAGCAAAATTCAACAAAGATCGTCTGTCGATCTCTAACTTCAGAACTCGTAAATGTGATCACTCAAAAACGGAAAACTTAAATATACCAAATTTAATACGTCGTTTTATGATCACGACTGTAGTCCTGCGTCAAATTTTGTAGTCAATCGGTTGGAAAAATTGCTCCTTAAATACAAATTCTATTTTCGGTTACCATTAACTGCTTGTCAGAAGTTTATCACACACAAAAAAAATCAAAATAACAAATATGTACATTTTTCTATCAAATTTTGTGCAAAATCCGCTCCAAGGAGGTCTGTTAGTCAGGCTGATAGGTCGAAAATAATTTAACACAACTAAAAAACGGTGAGGGCTAGATGGATATAACTCGATACATAAAATTAATATCTGCAGTCTATAATAAACACCAATGCAATTATAAACCAAATCCATCAAAAGATTAACCATTTTTCAGTCTGTAAGTAGCATGTTAACGTGCTAACTGAAAGTTGCAATGACGTTAATGTATCAAACTTGTTAAGTGATTTTATGACTATAATGCCAAATATTTATCTCAGTCAGTTGAGAAAAACGTGTCTAAGGGACAAATTGGATTTTCGTATATTATTAATCACATTCCGGGGATTTATCGTCAAAAAAACTCGCCAAGGACGAAACGATAGATTCTGTAAAAATGTTAAATTCACGCCAAGTGTTAGTACTTTTTAACTATTGTACGCCAATGCCATGTAAAGCACTCTCTGGGATAACTCCTTTATTAGAGAGTATGTGAGAAATGTTTAGGGGATACCATTCCCATTGATAATAATTAACATTCAATCAATCATAATAATTGAAATAATGAGTCAAGACACAAAATAAATATGCGCGATAAATTTATTTCAAAAGCTTTTTTTTTTGTTTCCTTCTCTTAATCTTACATAATTTTCATATTAAGACAAAAGGAATTGTAAGAGGAGATTCTTATACATCTTGAAGAGACATGGAAGAAAAAGCACAATAAGAGGAGATATACAGGCATCATAATATATATTATATGTATATATGTACAATAATGCCAGAGAATAATATGAACGCCCAAATATTTAATATTTTGAGTTCATCGTTCCAATCTTCGATGCACTGGAGGGGGGCGTTATGGACGATGTCATCTGTACGACCACCTTGGAAAATCGTGTTTTTTAAGAAGGAAGCTCAGCTTTGTATTATTATTATTATTATTATAGATTCATCTTTGACCGTCGTCACATCGTATAAGCAGTGTTATATATCACAAAGCAGTACATGGGTAATGGAGGACCCATATGTTTGAAAGCTTGAAGGTGACAGGTCAGAACAACACAGAGAAAAACAATAAAGAATTCAGGGTTTTGTGAAGATGAAAAAAGGTGCAATTGGTTGATTCAAAGCTGTAAATAAAATAATTTACACATTTTTTTTCAAGAGTTAGGTTTAGTTTGTGATTTGGAATACCAATTGGGTACTTTATATTGGGAAAAATATCCACATTATTTCCGGCTCCACTTGAAGTTATTATAGTTTGAAACGAAATAATAAAAAACTTTCGATGTAAAAGTAAGTGTTCTGATATGTAATTGATTATGATTCTTTTTTTTTAATACAGCAGTTTACTGTTTGAGAACGTTAGCATAATTTAAATTAAAAAATGGTTCAAAAATTTGTAAAAATTTTGGTTATTCTGATGGTATTAGTTGTATTAAAAATATTTATATGAATATTTTCGGTAGGTTTTTCGAAACAGATATGTATATATTTTATATATTATTGCATAAATGTGTATATTAATATTCTTATTATTGCAGAGCTAATCAGATGTGATTATTTGGGATATAGACGGTTTAATTGAAGAACACGTTTTTTCCACCGTTTTTCAAAACGAAGTATCATGAAAGGTAATTTTTTTAAAAAAATTAAAAATGGATATTTAAAAAATAATACATTTATTAATTTAGAATGTCAATTATTTTTTTTGAATCTAATTTGTAATAGCAAAATTTTATTTAATCACTGTCATTTTTTTACAGTAAAAAACGTATTCTACAAATATTATCTTCCCAAAATTCATTTCAATTTGTTTCATTCCTACATTGAAATCCTTATAAAGGAAGAGAAAATATAAATTTGCCTTGAAAATTTCAAAAGTGAAGCTATTTCATAAGCATGTAAAATATTTGCAATAGAGCACCCAAAAGTAATCCAAGTCACAATCACACATAGCAGTTACCAATTAAATTTATAATGTTTCGATTTTTTTAATTAAATTTTCTGATGCAATTATCATTCAATAATTGTACAAATATTACCGTAGAAATACGTTCAATTCCATAGAAAATCGTTTCTATTTCTTTACATTTATATAATATGTCCAGTTGAGCGATACAAAATGCTTACAAGTGAATAGCGTTCAGACAGCAAATGAAATAAAAAAGCATCAAAATGTGTGAAAATTTAACTAGAACTGTAATATTTACTAAAACAAATATGTCTCCATCACGAAACATGGCAAAATATTTCTAAAATGAAATCAATGTACTGCTTTTTAAAAAAATCCTTTCTGAATATATGAAGTGATGAATTCATTTAATGATACGAATGACATAATTCATAAATGGAAGATGATTACATGGGCGCAACAATTAAAATCTGATAAAGCTTTTTTAAAAAAAAATGCAACTTATTTACAAACTTAGAATTAGCATACTTAAAAATGAGTTTATAAAATAATTCATATTAAAGCAATAACAGCTCTAGTTGAAATACTGCTAAGAATTACATTCAGAAATCTTTATATTAATAAAAATGAACAATAAAAGCATAAAAATTAATTCCATAATTTTCAATAATATCAGCTGACTTACGAATAGATTAGGAAAAATTCATCCTAACACTTGATTTTTTAAGAATACATTTTTAAAAAACTCATTTGAATCGAAATAATATATATAAAAAAATTCATTTGAGTTTCAATTTATGCCCCAACATTTGAATATATAGGCAAGAAAAAATTAACAGCCAGTCAAATAATATTCTTTTGTACCCTTTAACATGATGTTGATAGATCAAAATTATTTTTAACTGGCAACATGGAAAAATCGAAGTACCTTATTATTCTCTTAATAATAAGATTCTTCGATTATAATATGGTGATGTCTTAATGATTATTAAGCCCTATTTTAAGCTTACAATAATTTTGAAGATTTTTAATATTATAAATACGTAATACATACGTATTTGTATCTTTTAATTGCCTATAAAAATAAATAATAAAGAATTTGCTTAAAATATATCGGCTTATGACATAGCTAAGTCTTTTAAAAACATAAAATGTAAACATTATATTATGTGTCAATGACATATTAACAAGCTTTATTATTATTGTCAGCTTTTTACTGTTACAGACAAAACATTACAATCTGCGCTTGAGCAACAACTGCAGATGCTATTTTGAATGTTCAGGAGTGTTTCTCATAAATTATGTTTCTCAAAATCAGTTTCAGCTTTCATACAACATTTTCTGTCTGAACGCTTCCAAGGAAAAAAAATATACATCGATCAACATTACGCCACTACGATCGCGGATGATAAAAAGAGAAAAAAAAAACTGTCAGAAAGCAAAAAAAAAGGAACAGAACTGGCGTACATTCCGATTAAGTGCTAACTCTGAGAGTGTGTGTAGTCATCATCAGTGCAAATTGTACCGTGTAAGGCTAAAATTGTTATGTACTTAATTAGCACCTTATTAGGTAACTGGAACAAAGGCTGAAAAGGCATCATTAAAGGAGAATTCTATGACTAGACAATTACATTGCTTCTAGTAGGTGACTTCGCACTCTACTTTAATATTGATGGCATTCGACACCAGAAAGTTGGTGACACGACTATTTTAAATATAAAGATAGATCAATGCAGAAAAATGACTAAGGGAAATTTGACCACAGTATCGAAAATCTACGATATAATAAATGCAAAAGTCCAAATCCTCCATCATTTCATAATTATTGCACTAGCGACTCAATAAAATAAAGCATATGAATAATTATATTATGCATAAATTTTTAAAAATTAATCCCACATTTAACTTTTAATTAATATAATATTTACATATATAGTAGAACATCAATAATTCAGTCTCACTAGTTTCTTCAAAACACACAAATTTACTAGTTGAAACTAGAAAGTTTTATTAAAAATAGTTGGAGTTTTTTTTTTCTTCAAAATATAAAAAAGCGCTCATTAAAACTCATTTAAGAAGTTTATTTCAATTTAAGATTTTCGAATCTTAAATTTACATCAAAGAATTTTAATTAAAAAAAATTATGGAGGTTTTACATATTTTGAAATATATATATATATATATATATATATATGAGTTGAAATTTCAATTTTTCAGATTATCTTTGCTATCTATAGCTGTCCGTGCTAATTTATGTAGCTTTGAGGTACCTAAAAAAATTACCAACTCATTTTATTTAAATTTGAAACAAAATAAATATAATTTTCAATATGTTAAAAATAACTATACATTCATCAAATTCTTAGTGTATCGAAACATATAATAAATTACAAATATAAATTAATGCTAAAGTAGACAATCGTTCAATGATATTTAATTTCATAGTAATGCAAATATTTTCTGTTTTAACATATTATATATACATTAAAGTATATAATTTATTATATTACACTTTACAAATATAATAATACTGTTTATATAGTGAGTGTTTAAATTACTGATGCTCTTCCGTTTTCTTTAATTCCACTTTTCCATTTTAAAAAATTTAATACTAAATAAATATAAATAAATTTATTTTCAAAACATTTACTCTTATGACTTAGCAAATAGTAAAATAAACAATCATATCTAAATAATAAGAAGACAAAATAAAATTGCACGTTACCCTCGTTAAAAAAACTTTGGTATTTCATTTCCCCCTTAAAGATGCCAACAACCTCTGCTCCGCAATGAAAAACAGACAGCAGCAAAAAGTCATACCTGTCAGTGGACGTTCGAGAATGGTGGAAGAAAAAGGGATTGGAAGATTCAGGTGTTAGAAAAACGATACACTTAGTGGTGAGAAAGGATCACACATTCAAAATTCACGAAGAAAGGATGTAATCGAGAAAAATCTACGTGGTAATAAAATAGAAAACATTCAGATGCACTGAAAAAGGACTGGAATGGGAGGAAGCAGAAATATATATCTCTCATATTATATATATACAACGACACACTGGAAGGTTACAAGGGTAGGAAAAATACAGTGACTCCACAGAAAGAGTAAAGAAGAAATGAAAGATTACAGTTGGCAGGCAAACAGGGCAATTCTCATTAGTTGTAAATTTGTGACCGATTAACAAGTGAGACAGGAGTGGTTTTCTTGGAAAGAAAACTACTCTGGACTACGTTCGTCAACAACCTGTTTACAAAGTGCTTTTACGGTGAGATTCATCAACAAAGTGCAACATAAAGGACGCAACAAACGAATATTAACTCTAAATACTATAATATATAAAACTAGACATTTTTTTTTTTCATTTGGCTTTCAGTATTGGAAGCTCACTATATGAAAAAAAACATATTCATACTAAAAAATAAATCTTTGGCATTTAGATAAATGAATAGTTAACTTATTATTGCCTTACATATTTTTAAAGTTAACAGATTATTATCATTTTTTATAGAAGTCTTGATGCTTGAATTTTATAATAATCACACTATGAAAAAAATTGCAGAAAATAATATCTGAAATTTTATATTAAATTTAATAAAGCTCAGCTTATATTTCTTAAATATTTAATGAATGTCTTAAAAACTTATTTCACTAAGCATTAATTTTAAAAATCATTTTAACATATATTTCATACTGCATATGGATCATTATTATTTTATTAACTATTATTCATCCATTATATTTACTCATCATTATTTATTCATTGTTTTAAATTAAAAACTTTTAAAAATATAAATTGGATAAAATAAATTAGTTTTGGATTTTAAAAATCACTTCAAATATTAAAACGAGCATCAAGGCTTCCAAAAAGAGCTTAAAATATTTAACAGTTAACTCCAGACATAAGAAAACCATAAGTATTGAAATATGATCTCCTGGTTCATTACCGATAAAAATAGGATAAGTAAAAGTGATATGAATTTATAATACAGATTAAAATATTGCACTTTTGATTCTAAATAACTATTTAAAATAATAATTTATACATAAAAATTTTAACACAATGTTAGCATTCTGACTAGAGGTTTAAAAATTAAAACTGAATAGCAGTTTTAAACTTTGTAATAATTAAAATATTGAAAACTGAATATATTTTATTTACAACTAAAAATAATGTATGCAATTTGCAACAGAAAGTTAAAATTTAATTTAATTTACATAAAATTAATAAATAATTTCTTTAAAGTTTCATAAAATACAATATTATGGTTTTCTTCCATATCTGAAGTTTTGCATATTCTGAAAAAGAGATGTAAAATATGACTAGCAAAGAATGAGTTGCAAAAAAAGCAAGCCCATTAAAAACTATTTTGACATCTATTCTACAAAAAGCACCGTTGTTGATAGAAACGTCATTACATAATAATATATAACTTTTTTTTTAAGAATCGGCATGGCGAAAGCACCTTTTGGACGATAATGGCTATATAACAGCATTCGTTGCAAATAGAAGCACTGATCATGTCAACATTATTGGCTTTTGCACAATGGCCAAAGTAATAAAGAATGACTTTAAAAAATATTACTAGTACAAAACTGCAGAAGCTAAGAAACTACTATTAACAGCAGTACATAATATTATTACCATATCATTTGGGTACAGAAAAATATTCCTTACAGATATACAAATTGTACTTGTTGACAATTTTAAAGTAGCATGAATCATCCCTGAATGAATTTTTTTAAATCTGAACTTTAACATTCAGAGACATAACATTTACAATATATCACTACTAATTGTTCAGAATGATTTAATAGAAAAATTTCTTATACAACAGAAGATGATTCAGAAGCGTTAGTCTGGAAAAGGGAGATAAAAGAATGAATAACATTAATCAGGTTTTATCATTTCGGAAATTATTGATTCAGATGTGCATATTTCAAACTTGAGAATATACATATACCCTCATGCCAAATATGCATTCAAAAAATATATTACTGTCACCACATATTTTGGCCTCAGACAAATCAGTAAAATGTGGTTGAGTTATAAATCTATTTCAAAAAAACTGTTAATGTATATATAACATAGTTAACTTTGTATATCTTTATACATTTGGCACATTTTTACAGTATGCGAGAAAAGATGCTTTTAAAAACTGATACGGGTCTAACAAAATCAAAGTTTTGTTTTACTTTAACATGTGCAAGTAGAGCATAACATTTGCTTTAGTTTTCTTTCTTTTTTTGTATTTATTGTTGAATTTAAAATAAATTCATATGCAAGTAAGATTAGATAGATACAATATGATCTCATATAAAAATATTACAAAGATTTTACTTCATTATTGCTTATTGATTCATTGAGGATGAATTTATAGAGGACTTTAAAATATCAAAACTTCTCGATGGGAAATAATAGAAAAGAAAAGTTAAAAATCTCGAAAAGAATGGCTAAAAATCTTCCACGTCAGAATAAAAATGAGAGGAGAAAGAGACACTAAAAGATAATCTTGAATTCAAAAATAAGAGGGAATGTTACATCAACAAAATAACTAAAATATTTTTATATAAAAAGATATAGCAACATTCACAATATTCAAAGAGCTACATTATAAACTAAAACAAAAGTCGTTTAAAAAGGATCTTAACAAAATGAAGCAACAAAACATACAAATTCTTTGGTTAAGTCATTACACAACTTTCTGTACACGCAAAAACGTCCTCGTCGGACACATATAAGTTCAATATTTCCTTTTAAATATTAAACAAATACAAAAGTATAAAGTCTTCATACACTAGATATAGTTTAGACTAAAGTGATATATTTCATAACATGACATTCAATACAAGTTAACAATACAAAAATTGCAGAAGCTTTGATTTTATTTTCGATACAGTTTTTAGCTGTGTGAATCACAAATTAGAAGGAATTATTCCCTTACAAACAAAGGAAATATCGCACATTTCTTTTCATTTTTTTCTTCGAATTCAGTTATTTAAATTCACAATTTTTTCCCCGCTGTCAAGAAAAATAACTCTGTCTTTTACAAGCGCACATTTGATACAGAATCAAGGAATACATAAAATGCATTATGTATATCTGTTTTTAAACTCTCTGAAATATAAAACAAAATATACTTCTAAATAATAATAATTAAAAAAATGCGCTGTGAACTTGTTTGGCAACCAGTAAATATATGAAAAGACCATATCTGTTTTTGTACAACTTGGAAGAAAAAAAATTGGCACATGATTCTTTGTCTTCGTTGAAATGAAATATTATATTTTTTTTCCATGCTAAAACATAGCATAAATATAATTGGAGAATGTTTTGCTTTGTAAAACCCGATACAAAGCTCATACTGATGATGAGAGTGGATAAAAAGAAGCGGGCCTGTAAAAGAGCTGTCTCTTCGCGGTTCACAGTGAAGACACGAAGAGACGCGTCACTTTGAGAGAAGCACATATCAAATTGATTAGAGCTGATGATGTAGTGAAGGATAGATACGTAGCAAATGTGAAAGATACAGGACAATCAAAAAGAGTAGGAGACTGGGAAAGAGGGAGATAAAAAGGCTGGAAATCACTCATGGTAGGGCTTGCAGTAACTGTATCTGTGGTTCATGTGCTGGCTGTAGGATCCTGAGTGAGAGAACCTCTTGAGACATTTCTTGCACTGGAAAGGTTTTTCACCACTGTGCAGTCGCTTGTGCTCCGTTAGGTGGTGCTTGTGCTTGAAGGCCTTGCTGCACACATCGCATTTGTGAGGCCTCTGACCTGGAAAAGAATCGAACTTAATGTTGCACATTAAATTAATCATTAATATTAATAAACAAACTTTTAAAATGAGCAAGACCCAACAAAAGAAACACATTTGACGTTGATTAATGTCATCGTGATTAATATTATCATTCTCTTTATACAATCAAAAGCCCCTCGTCTTGAAGTGACGTGTTCAAATGCATGCAAAAATATCTGTTAATTGTGAGAACTATATCATTTGATGTTATTAATTTTGAAATAGAGAATTGATCACCCATCATTTCAAATCAGCAATAATGATTAACACTCATAAAATGCTTTGTTTCTATGAGTTTTACTTTAAGAAAAAATTTGGGAGCAATTTTTCCCCCAAAGGGATTCACAATCTTCTGCATAGACCAGAGCAGACTGGACTGGAGAAAAAGGACAGATACGCTGTAAAGCCTGGCAAGAAATTTGTTAAACAACAATAAGCCATCATTGTTGCTTATGAACGAATTGTGAAATCAAAATGGTAATGAGGAAAATTTATTAGAGTGTTAAAATCAAAGTTGTAACAGAACGAAAGTTCAAATAAAATGAACCAAAGCAACACTGCTGCGCAGTTGAAAATTTCCACTCTATTACTTAAAAATTATCAAAAACAGTGTAAAATTATCAAAAATAGTAATCAAAATCAATGAGTGGATGAAGATTCCGATGGTGGCGAATGTGCTGAAGAAAGTATTCTAATGAACACCAAAATGAATCAAGCATTAGAAGTTTTGAAATATGGTATATAAATCGTTCAAAAAAGGTTCACATCATAGGTAAAATAAACAATTTTTAATTCATAATTGCCGATAAGTAGCAAATAATGAATTATTAACTATTAATTTCTGTAATTGATAATCTTAAGGAGGGTTTTTTTATGAATAAAAACATAGTCCATTTTACATGCTTAAATTACTGTTATCGATCAAGTAATATCAAAATTCTGTGATGATAATGTGAATTCATGTAATAAAGTCTGTGCGAGATCACTTTAAGCAGCAATTACTATAGCATCATCAACAAAGGGCAACTTACTGGTCGATATTTTTTGTACAAACACATAAAATACAGACCGATTGCAATTCAAGAAGAAACGGATGTATTATAGAATAATAATAATAAAATAAAAATCAGATTTTTAAAAAAATCAACTACACGCCCCGGCGGTTCAAATAAGAAGCTGGAGTTTAGCTGATGTGATTCGTTGGAGGATCACCAACTTGAACTATTTCGAACACTTGATTAAGATAATTTGGGCCATATAAACATTTGTATGGATAAATGAATTAGGCAATGCCAGTTCCTAAACACACACACACACTATATATATATATATACATAGATATATATATATATATATATATATATAAACATCGTTTGAGGGAAAGATAAATAATTATAACTAAATATTCCACGTAGATCTGCATTTTTTTTTTTTTTTTTTTTTTTTTTGTAAATTATTTGAAAAGATAACGAGCGGAAGCTTCAAATTCTACTGCAGATTATACGTATAAAAAAATTGAAACAATAAGTATTTTTAAGAAGTTTAGTTCCAGAAAATGGACGCACACATAAAATTATTTTTATTAAATTAGTTTAACTTTCAATAAGTAATTAGCTTCATTTACAAAATAACCACCAATGTAACTCCCAATGAAACAAAACTCAGCTGTTATAAAAAAAAATCACAGATAATTTAATATCAATGAAATTTTTTTTAAAAAAAATTCTATTTAAAAAAATTGATACACACGAAAATAACGCTCACCTGAATGCTCATATTTGTGTCTGGCCAACGAGCTCTGCTTGCTAAACATTTTATCACACTGGTCACAAGCGTACATGCCTTCTTCGCTCTCGACTTTGTGGAGTTTCCAGGATTTCCTGATCTTGCCCGAGCCCCCGGAGTCGTCTTCGGCACCAGGGCATTCTTCCAGAGTGCTCTCGTCGCCTTCTCCCTGGTGGGAAAGGGGAAAAAATATGAATATTTGACCACAATCGAATGAATTCAACGTTAAATCCTGTTTAACCAACTATATTACTGAGCTGAAGTTAAAGTGCCAAAAGCTAATACATTATATTTAATCTTAATCATAATTCTTTCTATTTTGCTACTTCAATTGGAAACGAATGCGACTCTATATCGTATATAAATATAAATATTTCTCATATGATAAATATTTCTCCTTATTATACTATATAATTATTTATAAAGCTATATAGCTTTAGAAGATGATGAAAATGTTTCCTTATGCAGGCGTCACAAAAAATAGCACAGAATTGCATAATTATTATAATATCCATTTGTAATCATTAAATAATTGTAATTCGACCATTTAATTTTTAACCAGAAAGAAACAGGAAAGTATTAACAAAATAAATGTATTTAAAATAATGAAAGACAAAATTGGAGATTTAATCATTAAATACGCTTTTCTAATAACAGTATTAGTCAAAATGACGATAGGCGAACCACAAAGCTAATAAATTAAAAGTGTGCAAAACACATTTAGTAATTCTAATATTATTTACGAATTATATTCGGAAAATTAGATAACTTTATAGTGGAAGATTAAAAAGACAATTCACAATTAGATCAGTAATATAAATTATATCTTTGAATTAACTTCAAAATAATTCATCATGCACCTTTTACCACATGCACTCTTAAATTTACAATTCCTTATAACACATGTAGAGAGCAAACATTTCCTTTTCAAAATTAAGAGCATTCAGGAATAACTTACCTGATTCCACAAACGGGACTTTTTCGCCCCACTGGGACTATATGGGTTTCCATCTCCGGGTTCATCGGTGTGGCAATAAGAGCCAGTTGTGCCACTGGGACTGCTACTGTTGTCAGCATAGCTGGCTCCACCCGGTGACGGCATGCTGTGCGGTTGCTCGGTATGGGACGGTGATTTGTCCGGTGAGGACGGCAGAACTGTCACAGGTGATTTCGCACTCTGCGATGGTGGCCGGTGGTTGGAGATGCCCATCTGCATGTACTTGAACAGCATGGATGAGTGCACATTATTGTTTTGTGAGGTATCTCTTGCCAAATCCTCGTGCAGCTGGTGTGTATTTCGGTTGTTCAGGACAGAGTATGGACTGGATACTTTTGGAGGCGTACGCGAAGACCTCTGGCTGAGATTGAGTACTTCGCTGTCACAGTGATTCGATGGCGGAGAACGCGGGCTGTCGTTCTCGTTGTCACGAAAGTGGATGCCTTCTTCCCGTCTCATCTTGACTGTCAGATCAAGAGGCTGATCATCATCTTGGCTAGGCGGTTCCACGTGTGGTGATCGCTCGGCGATCGGGCGAAACGGCAAAATTGAATTACAAGATGAAATAGCACCATTGTAACTAGGTACGATAGCTGACTGGTACGTGGGTCCATTGCAGTGCGGGACAACTGTTGAAGGAAACGGAAGCCCCAAACTGTGCTGGTGTGGCGGAGGACTGTGAGAGAGATTTCCATTCACAGGCAAGTCTTTCGATCGCACCTGCTGACTGTGGAACCACTCTTGGACCGCTCTCGCAGAACATTTCAGGTCACGAGCTAGACGAATCATTTCTGATTTCTTTGGACGAGGATTCATTTGGTAGTGGTTTTTGAGTGTCATTACGCACTCCACACTGAGGGCGGATGGAGAGGTGCACACTCTGCCTTCTTCGCCAGACTCCCCATCGCTGCCATTTTCTGCTGTCAACTGTGGGGAGCCTGATGAACCGGACTTAGTTCGAAGTTCGGCATTGAGGGGACAGATGTATCTCTCGTGCTGGTGGAGATCGACCTTGCTGTCGAAAAGTTTAGAACAGAACCGGCATCGAGCATCTATGCAAGTACCAAAAAGGGGTGGGGATTTTGCTGGATGACTGAGTAGCTCTGACAAAAGTCCGTTCTTGGGCCTTGTTGGTGACTTCTGCTGCTTGGTGACGGTTGCATCGACAATTTCTAAGATCCTCTTCACGGCATTTAGCTCGCCTTGTGGTTTTGGACTGGTCGCAGGAGAGATCTCTGATTTCTCTAGCTTAATTGAAGAGGAAGGTATCAGATGAGGTGGAGGCTGTGAATGTGTAAGATGATCTGACTCGCTTTCATACCTGCCAATGAAAGTACAAGATCGTTATTGTTTAAAACTCGGAAATAAGGTTATAATATTTTTCTTTAAAAAATTCCAAAATTTGATGATAGTAATTTTTTTATGTAAATAGTCTTGAATATCTTACCTTCGCTGTTGCTGTTGCAGGAGGTGTGCAACTTCCGGAAAGGGCCCAAGGGGCATGTGAGGATAAGGAGTGAGAGGATGGAAAGTGAGCGGCATAAAAGAATGCTGTGCCCTACTGGAGAAGTTGGTGAACCGTTCGGAAGAAGGCATGTATCCTGCGGGTATGAGCGGCATGTCTGATGCAGTGGGAGATGCACCAGAGGATCTATACTTAGGAATGATTGGGCGGAAAGAATTGTTCTGCGTAGTTCCACGACCCCTAGGCGAGCGATTATCCACTTTGCGCACCTGCAAAAAGCAAATATGAAATATGAAAAAAATATAGATGTGAACTATGTAAGTTTTAAATTTACTCATTTGAAGGTATTGCTGGTCATTTAATAACAATAAAAAAAACACTCTCTCATTTGTACAATCAGTTAAATTTAAGAAATAAAAATTTAATCCTCTGACCTTGAGGTTGACGACGAGGCACTTCTTGCTGGTCATATGTGATGAGTATGATCCAGAATGCGAGAACCTTTTCCCGCAGTTGGGGCAGACGAACGGCTTTTCACCGCTGTGGATGCGAATGTGCTCCTTCAGATGATGCTTGAACTTGAAGGCTTTACCGCATTCGGTGCATTTGAATTTGCGCGTCTCATCGGTCACCGTTGAACTCTAAGGGGACAGAAACAAAAGTTCACTTTTAATTAAAATAATTTACTTAATAAATAATATGCATATTTTCTAATTAATTAATAAACCTTTTGAAATTGTGTTTATTATATTCGATATTTTGACTGCACGAAAGAAAATGGCGGATTTTAATGTTTTAAAATTTAAACAAGTAGTCAATTTAGTTTCACATTTCAACACATTTTTAAACTATTTAGTATGCGAATTATTTATTTTTCAAAAATAATTTCAATTATTAACCTATTTATCAATTTACCATTCTAGCTCTTTGTAATCCACAAAAGTTTAGCGAGTCTGCATGAAGTTAATAATGCGTTATAAATGTGTTTGCAGTTATAGTGTCAAATTTAGTTCAGTATATTTTAACGATCACATCAAGTTCAAATAAATGCATTTCAATTTAAAAGAAAATTAATACACTGTTATTTTTGAAAATTGTACTATTACTATTGATTGCTACTTCTCTCAATTCCAAACATAGATATTATGATTAATTTTTTAGAGAGCATTTATTATTTTTTAAACAATTTTTAGCCTTTTTTTAAAGCATGACATATAGATTAAGAATTACAAATGGTATCTATGTAGCAAATACTTATTGTTCATTCGTTTCTAAAATTAATCTATTAACTGTTGTATATATACTACAACTCTAATTCAAAATAAATCCATATTAAAATAGTAACTTTTCAAACTATTAAATATATATTAATTTTTATTTTATACGTAATATCATGCAATACAAGAATATGTAAGATGACCACAATCATGTTTTTCATACCACGGCAACAAAATTTTTCATAAGATTCTTTTTTCTCTAAAAATTTAATTTTTCATACTCAAAATTGAAGGGAAGTGAATACCTGAATTATAAATTCTAATTTTAGTAAATGTCCTTTTTTTTAAAGAAGTTACATAATAATTTATATTATCTATAACGCCTCTTCAAAAAATTAATTATCTTAAATAACAAAAAAAATCTAGTGATACAACGATCTTATAATCTTTTTCCTACAGAGAAAATAAAGGAATAAACTCCCACTGAATGCAAAAAATTAGCATAACTCCACCTTAATTAAAAATTAAAGAAATATACCAATGGTCTTACAGCTCTTAACTAACCAGTTGCTATAGCGACTTCCCTACCATCTGGTGATAGGCTCAGGTAGATTGAGAAGGCGGTCTTACCTGTCCGTTGGCATTATGGAGAACTTTGTGTTTGGCGAGGCTTTCCTTGGAGGGGAAAGAGGAGTTGCATTTCTGGCAGGTGTAATTGGACTCGGGAGGGCCGGCCTCCTTGTGGGAGTGGGACAGGTGCTCTTTCAGCTCGCGAATAGCCTCCTGGCCGGAGAATACTTGCTCGCAGTGAGTGCATTTCAACAGGTATTCACGGGGCACTTTGGGCTCCTCTGCAAAAGAAAAATTCAGTTATTTTCAAATTATTCTTTAATTATTTTCAATTGTGTAAGGTACAAAGAATTATTATAAATGAAATTGAAATGCATACATAAGTGAGTCTCAATATTTTATATGAATCATTTTTAAAAACTTCATATAGATTTATTATTCAATTTATCAAAATTTTGGCCCATACCAATAATGAACTATCATTTTGCCATAAGGAACATTGATCTAGGCCTTTTTAAAAATTTTAAAATGAATTCTAAATATACGTTTTCTTATCAAATACGTATTATTATGAAACACAATAGAAAACAAACATAACATTGTGAAAACACAGAAGAAAGGAGAAAAAATTACTTAAAGTTGGTTTTCATTGTTTTGATCACAGTATAATTATTTTAATGTTGCAAAAACAAAATAATAAACGCTGTTGATGATTAAAATTCAATACTTTTAACTTTGTCAGAAAAAAATGATCATGCTCTGTGATCATGGACATTATTATAATTTCGTAACATTGCTACAAAAACAAATATCATTTCCCCAATCACATACACTACTTCAGTTAAGTTAGTATAAGTTAGATCGAGGGTTCATGTGATTTTCTATCAATTGTAAATTTTTACAATTGATAGAAGAAAATCACAAATACTTCTTTATGAACTGTCAATACTTACATTTTTTTTTTTTACATTTTGAACCATTTTCTGTATTGATAGAATAGATTATATGGTACTAAATATTTGGTACAAGAATTTAATTTTTAATGGCCTTTCCTGAAGCAACACGTAATACAATTATCATAATTCGATACATTTCCTTCAAGTCCTCCCAACAATTCGGTACAGACACGCATACACTTAAGGAAGCAAAGAGTCAATGCAAATTAAGTAAATCGCAGCTTTATTTGCTTTTGGAAAATTTGCCGTCATTTTTAATTGATTAAACACAATGACCAGATCCAATGCTTTTGAAAGAGCTTAATAGATGGCAGCACAACACTTACACTCAGTCTAGAACCTTTGCTTTTTCAAAACGGACTATTCCCAGTTTAGTATCCCTATCTTATTTGCCGTAGATTTTATGACCCATGCCATATCTTGCTTTCTCATCCCACCCTCTGGAAGTATTTCTGAAAGTCTTTTACTGCTCTAGACAAAAAAAGATACGATCTTCCTCATTTACATGTTAATAAGTACGGAGGGGGAGAAGTGCTGGTAATGGAAGAATGTAAGGGATAAGGAGGGACTTTACGAATAACTTTTGAATTGTTTTTATAATAGCCTGTTGTACTCTTGGGGTAAAAAGAAGATGCAAAGATAAAATGTTAGATGACATGATTTTAAAATCTAGTCTGAATTCCTACGACGCCAATCCATTGTCATGCAGCGCATGAGTGACTGGCGGCTACAAATGCAATTATATGCAAGAAATTCTAAAATAAAAGTCAATAAAGTAAATTTTCTTCAATGCACGTAAATATGTTAAGGAAATTAAGTCGCTGATTTAAGAAGTAAACATAATACCACAACAAGATAAAATATTAGATGACATAATTTAAAAATCCCGTATGGATTCCAGCGATGCCATCCATTATAATGCAGCATATGAATGAGTGGCTTCTACAAATGCAGTTACAAGCAAGGCATTCTAAAATAAAAGCCAATAAAGTTAATTTTTTTTCAATGCGAATGATTATGCTAAGATATATGAAGTAAACATAATATCACCGCAAACAATAATTAATTAACATAATTAAATATGGAACATTATACAACATTGTTTGTTTTTAGCAAAATTTTAATTTACAGGTTATTGAATTTAGTTTCAAAATCAAAATTTCAAATAACTAATTCATATTTGCTCAGGTGAAAATCAAAATTCCAGAATACAAAAATAGTACGGGAAAAAAAGGCATAAGTTATTCGTAAGCACGTTCAAAATATATAGTCAAAAAAAAAAACTAATTATTGCAAATTAATTATAGCATTAATACATAAGTAATTATATAATTACTGAATCATGTAAACAAACGTTGACTTAAAAAATTAATCACAAGTCATACATCAGAATTAAGTTATCAATTTAATGGCCACGTCAAATACAATCAAAACAATACACCTATATAATATATACATCTTGATTTTTAATTAAATAAAAATAGAAAGCACAGAAATCGATAACTAATATTTTTAGCATACCAAATCGAATGATTGTTGCTCCAATGTCAAATTCAGTGGAGAGAACCATCAAGGAACTTTCTATACAGACTTTATTGCTGTCAATGCAAACCAGTCAACGGTTTCTGGAGACGCAAAACCTCTGAACAGGATGTCCACCTCAAGAGCAGAAGGTCCAAAGCTTTACTTTTACAAAAATATTTGCCGAGGATGTCTCTTCAGGGCAAGAGGAAAATATTTCTACAAAGGCCAAAAACCGGAAAAGGGCCTAGTAAAATACAAAAGCTTGAACGAACCAACAAAAACAAAACTATTGTGATGGCCGGGGGAAACAAAACACGGCAATTTCCCTACGAGAAGGCTCGGTTTGAAATATAGGGATTGACTCCCAGAGGAAAGATCTTCCCAAACCACAGACTCTGGACCAGGGGGAATTAAATAGATGGGTGGAAGATGTCGGCATGCCAGTCACGTGCTCCGGATGCTGCTGGACGCGGACAGAGAGGCGGTTGCCATGGAGATGGCAGCGCCAGGTACCGAGGGACTATATACCAAATCTGCGTCTCACCCACTCGCATCTTGATTGAACGACAAGCGATTTATGAAGTCCGGCATCCATTCAACCGTGCGCTTCCCGTTAATGCTAGATAGTTTTAAAGCAGCAATAAAGACTTTAAAAAAATTAATTAATCTTTTCGATTGAGCAAACTTATTGGCATCAGCACAACAAACTAATGTTTTGAATAAAGCCAAGTGTAAGTTAATATCTGAAGTTAGGAATATTGTATCATTCGGGGAATTCATTATCATTCAACAACCAAAAGGCAGTTTTATCAAATCATTGTAATGTATTGCAATGTTATCCAAAAATGCATCAACCTTAAAAGTTATGAATGTATTTTTATCGTCTTTAATTTTAATTATGAAAAATAAAAGTGAATACCTGAAAAATGAATCAGTGACAGCTGAATATAGAATGATGTTTGGAAAAGAAAATTGAAATGATCAGTAGAACTGAATTATTGAAAACTTCTCAATATGATAATCTTTAAAAATTCCTTTTTAAGTTCAAAATTTAAACGGAAATTCATATATCGAATACTTTTTATATGTGGGTTATTACGCCAGCAAAACGAAACATATCAAATTAAATTAAACAACTCTATGAAATGTCTCATCGAGGAGAAATTTCATAAGTTTAATCGATAGTAAACGGAAATAAAACCACACAGGAATCAATTAATATTAAAAAAGTAGATAATGGTTAATCTCACAAAATAAATAACAGTTAAACAATCATTGAAATTGAAATCTTAATGCATCTTAAGAATTGAATTTATGTTGGTGTTTAATATTTCGATATATAACGAATAACTTAGATATGAAATCATTTACTTTGATGATTATTGAGATTACTGATAAGTACTTTTCTTTGTTCTACAAAAAAGACTTTTGTAATTTTGTCTTAAGGTTTTAGTAATAGCTTTTTAAGAATATTTGAACTAACTAAATCACACTATTCCAATCAATAATTTCTATTCTAACTTGGCTGTCTTCAGACAAAGGCAACCTCCAGATATGACGACCACCACCTTATACCCTTAAGTTCCACCCTCCCTCCCCGCGTGCTAAATATCGGTGACATATTCATATATGCAGTAATGGCCGATCATCTCCTCCACACCCGAAGACGTCTCTTCGACCAGCAGCTCATTTACATGCAGCCCCCCTTCAGCGCACATTGAAAGCATTGCCCTCAAAGACGCCTTTCCACAAGATGGATAGATAGATAGATCGGGAGGGGGTGGGGTGGGGTGGCGTCGAGACGGGGAGAGTTGACCAATCCAAGAGCCCCCTTCAATTACCTTAAGTGCATCGCTTATAATAAAATGATGAAATTAATAGGAACGGGGCCACCTGCTTAATGCCCGGCAGCCAATCCTGCCGAGTGGCCATCAGTGTCCACTGGGGATGAGCCGCAGCGCACACACCACGCACTTTAAGTAAGCGGTGGTGTTTGGCCTGCGTATTATGACGTCAGCGGCAGAGGCTGTGTTTTTTCTCCAGACGCATACCGACGCTGCCGTAAGGATTTGTACTTGAAACAGAAACTTCCTTTGCTGCTTGGATAAAAACACAATTACGCTAATAATATTCCGTCCGATTTTAATTCTATTTGAAGCCATAGATTCAAGGATTCAAATATAGTCGTAAAAATTCTTAGTCATTTAGTAACCCCCTAAACAATGAATGAAAGTTAAACAAGAGAAATTTAATCTTATATATTAATATGTAATATGAAAAATAAAATTTAGTGAAATTCAAGCCGATTTCGGAAAAAAAATATTTTAATACAAACACTGTCACTGACGTTGCCCTGGTTCATTTAAAGGCATATACTAATAGAGGTTGTAAATCATATCATGGACTTTAAAAAACCCCTTGTTAAAAGTTGAAAATGCAAATTTCTAACTAAAAAAGTACATCGATGTAATTGCATTCATTTTCTTCATTCGATTCTATTCTTTCAAACGGTTTAAATTCTATTGAATCAAATAAAAAGTTTTTTTTTAATCCTAATATTGCTTTAAATATAAACATGAACACCTCCACCATAACAGATTGTATAAATTTTACCAGAATACAGATGGAATTGCTTTCAGCTATCGATTTGTTATGTAGCAATTTGTCACAAATATTAATTATTTTCTACAAAATATTTCACTTCCTAAACAGAAACAACTCGTTTGTGGATGATGAAAAGGTAGAAAACCAAGAAAGAAAATTGGGAAACCAATGCCGACGTGTCACCTGCACGAGCTTTCATTTCGTCCCCTGGAGAATTCGCAATTATTCCAGTCGCCTAATGAAAATCCTATTCTGCCACGCTTCTGTAAAGGTATTTAAGCACCTCGGCTAAAAGTCACAGCTACTTAACCAAACTGAGATAAAGACTGAAATCAGGTGAAAAGTGGTGTGAGTCACTTCACCCCTAATGATGAATTGATGGCGGTGGCATTATGAATATCAAGATCAGAAATAAATGATGCATAGGGTAGGGGGCGATTTATACCTAATTTCCAAACAAGAATTCATAAAACATCGATTAACTTCATGGTCAAGTTTCAGACAAATGCTTTCTACTGATTTATCTAGTTAAAGTAAGCATTTCTTATTTTGAAGAATATGATACAGACATTTTAGAGAAGAAAAAAAGCAAAGAGAAACTAATAAATAATAATCGGTCATTTTTTACCTACTTGAATGTTTAATGCAATCAACTGTAAACATATTAAAATATTCTTACAAATCCAGATAATTTAATTAGAAAGGTACGTTTTATATTATAATCACAAATCAAATGTAACGACGAGCCTTTTTTTTTTTACTAAACGTTCAAGAGGTTACATTCAGAATATGGAATAAAAGATCTTGATAGTTAAAATTAGATTGGCTAATTTTTTCAAACAAACAAATTAATGACTTTATTTAACAAATTTAGGCTATTTTAAAAATTTCTGAACTTTTAAAGAGAAATTGTGATTTGTCACAATTTTCGATTTGGAATCAAAATACTTAGCTATACTAAGATAGTGAAATAAGAAAACTATATATTATAACTGTAACACAAACATAGGCGATAAATAACACACGTTTTATTATCATTATCAAAGCGTGGTTTTTCGATAATCGAATGATATATCTCTATAATCGCTATTATTATGAATCTGAAAGAAATGTTACATATTTTTGGAGCCATTTATTATTATTTCAATCAATATAAAAAAAAACATAAAAAATATCGGAAATATTTATTCGTGTGAGACGTATTCAAGAAATGCTATCATTTAAAAAATGTTGTTTTGAATGAATAATTACACATATTCAAATTCAAATTTCCGTAATTCGATAGGATAGAATTATGGGGAACTTTGCATACAAAGCATATAAAAATGAATTTAAAGACACTGACACTTGGGATAATTTCTTTTTAAAGTAAGACAAATTCGAATAATGCGTATTAATAGTCGGCAAATATTTTCGTCCAAAACATATTCAGCATTAGAAGAAAACAAAAATTTACTCAATGTTTGAAATATGGCATAGGATTCAATCTCTTTCTTTGAACCTACAGTAAAATACGAGACAGGAACTTGTGCAAGAAAGGGATTGCACCACTTTGCTACCAAGATACCGACAGACTTTCTCTTCCACACCCACTTCGAAACTCGACGTTTAATCATCGACCCCCGAAGCCCCACTCGACTTTCCTGCAACGTCCACCCGTCATTGACAAGACGATGATTTATAACCGGTGGCCCCCGCCGCAATTTGTATTGCTTTCAGGGCCTTCTCTCCTCCCTTCTCTGGGCTGCGGAATCCTCCTCCACCCCCGCATCCCCCAGACCTAGGGAAGCTCAAGATGAATGGACGCGCGAGGAACCGCATCCGGGCAGTCATTAAAAGGGGCGAGAGTCGCTTTTGAAAACGGGTCCCCGTAACAAAAGGGGTCCCCCGCCGAATATGGACGCTGTTGGTCTTTTCCGAGGTCCTCATTGAACTCTAGCATGCCCGTTGAAAAGTTAGGAAAAGGCTGGGTGCCTCCTTGTATTTCTTGACCAGAGCTGCAAGGGGGTGGCTCTTTCAAAGATCGCGCTTCGGTTGGACCTTTGGATCACAGGGCCATTCATCATAGAAAAGGAAGGAAATAATAAGCGAGAAATAAGATGACATAATCGGGCGTGAAGCCTTTGAATGAGAATAAAGGATTTAAAATTGATGTAAATATTTAAGAGAATACAACATTTATTTGGTGTGAAAGAAGAATATTTAAATAACAAGAAGTTAACACCTAGCAATTTAGGTCTAGTCAAGAAGGTCTTATTTTTATTTATGACAGTCAGTGAAAGGGATTGTCAGTGGATTGCACATTTTTTTCCAGTGAGGTTTTCATATATCTTACAACTTGATTTTGTTCTTTTCAGTTAGCGATGTATGTATTTATGTTAGTAAAAAATAAAGTTACAAAAAAATCCCAAGAAACAAATATCAATATAATATACTTTTTCAATTTAAAGACTACTAAATTTCAAAACTCTATAAAATTTCATTTTTTAAAAAAGCGGAAGCATGCATGGATTACTTTATAAACAAAAGAACTGTAAATAATTAAATATAGAAATATCGAAAATAAGATGCTGATTAAAAACAGGGTATCTAAAATATTGTAGCATTTAGCAAATAAGATTAAGTTAAATATTTTATTTAATAAATATTAATAATAACAGTATTATTAATATTTAACAAACATTAATAATAATTGGCAGTTAAATATTTCCGTTTAACTGCCAAGGTATAAATGTGATTTAATTGTTTCAAATGCAAAGCGATAGCAAGCGATTTGCATATTAATTTATGGGGATTATTCAACAGAAGCTATTATGAAGTTCTCAATAATCATATACCATTTTCATGGCGAGGGTTCGAGCTTAGCATATGGCTATGCTATGTAAAAAAAAAATAGTCATCCGTATGTAAAACCATATGCATTGTCAAATGCATTGCCTTTCGCCAGGAAAGCCGAACCAAGCAATTGATCAACTCAATGACAAGGAGATTCATCGTCATTATAAGAATCAATATTCAAAAATAAGAAAAGAAGGAAATTCCTTCTGGTCCGCACAAAAATTTATCTTATACAGAAAAGAGAAAAAGCCTATTATATACACTTTATCCAATACAAAATAGCGCAGCTTTTGTAAGGAAAAGTAATGGAGGTAAAATCCAATAATTTTCCGAAGCCGACTGTCCCCCAGCAACGAAATCAACCAAAATTAAATTTAAATCCCAGTGAACCACCCCTTGCACTTTTACGACCTTTAATCAACCCAGTTTTCTAATTCTAGACGCAACAGGTTTGCCTCGTCACCCAAAACCTTCGAATCGCCCCCGGAAGGCATGCATCACAGCAAGTGACCCCCACCAGATCCTAAATTCTTGAAGGCAAAAGGAAATGAGCTACTATTTGGAAACGGAACACCCCAACACTGTAAGCATGGCGCAGAAAACAATCCCCCAAACTACGTTGGTGGCTAAATGGCGGGAGAGAGAGAGAGTACAAAATAAATAAATTCCCAAAAAGAAAGAGAGAGAGAGAGAGAACAGAGTCGATAAAAGCGGCTTAGACGGGGAGTCCCGTGTAATTAAACAGGAAATTACAATCGGAGTTTCGGAATAGGATTAGAGGGAAGCCTTTAAAGGCGAAGGATTTATGAGAACCGTTTAGGAGCAAGTACACAGCAACAAGTGTGAATTTCGGAAGGACTTTCCTACCTTTCGGCAGACGCCGTAAATTAAAGGGGAAAGGATGAATGACGTTTTCTTTCTTTTTTTAGGTGGTAGGTTTACAGTGGCACCGCAGGGTGTGCGTGCCGGGAAAAGGGAAAAGTTAATATCAGCTCTTTATTTTACCTTCCGGATACGCTCCGCGATATTAAAAGGATTGTGGAAGATTTTTGAATAGAGGTTGACACACTTTTCAGAGAGAGGGTTTTGTTTTGTTTCAATATGCGCACTACAAGATGGAGCTGACAACTCGAGACATTAATCTGGTCTGTAAACCATATTAGATTTTGTTGGTAGAAAAAAACTTCATAAGAGTTTGTTGGTATATTTTTGATTTAAAGTTTGTAAATTCGACGTTTAATGTATCCACATAAAGTGGTTCAGTTTTGAGTGTCATCTGAGTATTAATAATGTTGAGGTATAATAGTTTGTTTTTTTAAAGAAATTTTTACCGAACTTTAGAGTCGAAAGAGAAAATGCCATTACAGAAAGCATTTCAAATATTTTTTTAAATTATTTTTTGACAAAATTTCATTTGCTACAAAATGATGAAACATGAAAATGCAATTTCTTTTAAATGTGACATCATTTCTGAATACAAGTTTAGAAATACAATTTTACTAATGACAAAATTCGATCTGCTACAAGATCACTATTTTATATAAAGCAAACAGAAGAATACATAATTTTTATTTTCAGTACAAATAATGTTCAATACCAATAATCTAACATAAGTCAAATGTTATTTTGGACATGTAATATTATGTAGGAGATAAAAGTCTTTTTCACATGACACAAATGACGGCACTTTTCTTGGCAACACAAATTTATTATATTTTAAGGATTAAATGATTGAAAACTACTTACAGATATCTAATTTAATTCCAATTTAAATTTAAATTACTTTCTTGGAATTCTCACCGAAGCTCACAGCAACACACACACTATCACCGGTATCAACCACGAAAACCCGCGCAATTGTTTCGCTCTCTTCACTTTGTCAGGGACTCAAAACAGCTATATGAAGATTAGAGGCTTGACAGTCTCGGTTCCCACCCTTTTTAAATGCTGATAGTTAGATAACAATTTACGGAGAAAATAATCAATTTGATATTATACTCAAACATGAAAATAAACTTTAGGACGACCTACAAAAGTTTGATTTATAAATTATGGCATGCAATTTGTAGTCAAATTAACAAATCTAGATTCAGTACCATTTAATTCAGATTACCATACTGATGTATGGTAATTATGAGATTCGCTTTAAAAAATTTTTTTTATTATATATATTTTTTCAAATTGTTTCATTCTCTAGTTCACATTAGTTTTTAAAAAAGTGTCTTATATATATCGTATTTTAAAAGATAAAAATTTAGACAATGAATATCCCTATTAGATCGCGAAATGAATTCAAACATTAATGTAAAACCAGTTAAGTTACTTAAAAAAAAAGGATTGAATTTTCAACTAATAGCAAACGTTGCATATCACAGCTATTACCCAACACGGATTGGCATTTCTACTTAATTTTGTTTAATCATTTAATATTAAATGTTATAAAAATCATTTAATTTTGATTATAAAGTGGAAAGTAATTTATTTCTGTAGTTCTGTTCGTTAGAGCATAAAACAAAGTAGGCCATTCGTAGATGTTTTTTACGTAAAACTGATATGAAAATAATAAAATAAATAAATAAATAAAGGGACGAAAGTCTTTATAACTTCATTATGAGGTAGATGAGAACCAGGAACAGTAGTTTAATTATTTTTCAGATTCCACATTTCACAAGACAAAACAAACATGAACGCCAAAATACCCGATAATCCCACAAAATACAATCTAATAATCACTCCCAAGAAAGATCATGGGAAATATACCTTGACGTTAATAAAGTAATGCCATCTGTTGTATCAAAAGAGAAGATAGTAGAGTTATGTAACCGCTACAAATAAATTCACTATGAATATCAACCCCTGCTACAATAAAGAAGTATTAGAAACAGACATTACTTCAAATTAACGAAATTTAACTCTCCGTCCACGATATGGTAAAAGAAACAAGACTAGCTCCACTGAATGAAAAATAACACTTTAAAACTTACTTACAATCCAATGTCTTACTAAAATCACATCATTTAGAACGAAACCTAAAGTCGCAAAATATAATTACACCGCTAGCCACTTAGAAACACCTGTGTTATCTTTAGACCAAGACAGATTACTATTCCAGGCGCACAATCCTGGCGCTGAAAAATGCAGCGCGTCACCTTCCAAACTAATCCATCACTTCACACAGACAAACAAAAGCGTGTCGAAAAGAACTTCTTTTTACTCACCCCTCTCAAACCATTTAATCACCCTTTTCCACACACAAGTATTCCCCGGATCCACGCACTTTCAGATTGAAACAAATAGCCTCCTTCTCTCGGAGTCGCCCCTCTTTGCATCCTTGGAAGGGATTGGGCATGCAGTATTTGCTTGCACATCTTCTCCCAGGGGGATAATTAGGTTGATGTCTAGGCGTCGTCCTTGCTTAGGAATCTCAGGTGCGAAGGATGTTCGAATGCGGATGTACAAGAGAATTCTTTTTACGACACGCATACCTCCTTTTTTTGTTTCATTTTTCATGCTTTACTGGCATTACATACATTTCTTCTGCGTCGGTAATTTAATTTCGCAAACACCTGCGCACGGTGCAAGGAAATTGATAGAGATGGAAAAGGCTGCAGAGGAATATATTCTACAGGATGCACCATTTTAATAAAAAAGTAGAACCATCCCCCACCCACCGACATTTGCGTAGGTTCAAGACATCAGAATATTATCTTGGAATTGAATACATTTACACAAGTAAGTAATGTGCTGTTTGATGTACACTGTCATCCCTCAACGCGTTTTATACAAAAAAAAAAATGTCAATACCCTTTATTTCATAATAAATATTTGCCTTCGATTTAGAGAGAGGGAGAAAAAAAAATCGTGAAATTTTTATTTGCAAATAAAACAAATAATATTTTTCTTCTTTTTTTTTCAAGTAATACTAAAATATATTTCATGTTAATAAATGTGCAAGCGGTTAAATTATAACAGTTCCATTTCAATATAGTTAAATCATAATGGAACCAATGTGCCACTGTTCGTAATAAGCTTAAAGGAGGTGATTTTCCATGCTAAATATCATTAAAAAATAATAAAACATGCGCATGTTACCTTAAAACACAAAATTTTTAGCTGAGTTTTGCATAAACCACAGCTTTCTTAAATTATAAAAACACAGCTAAGAGTTACAAAAATCTTTTCTAAGAAGTAAATTAAATGTAATTTTATTATATTAATATAAAAAGCCCTCTTAGCAATAGCATAGCCTACATAGACAAGAAACTACTACCACGTTTAGTATAATCAGAAAGGTAAATTAAATTATGGATAAATTAAATGAGAATGTCTGGTAAAAGCGTCTAGAAGGATATGTATTTTTATCTAGGCTAAATATTAATTCGTAATGCAATGGATGTGTAGAGCTGTGAATATTATTTTGCAGTGAATTAGTTGGTCATAATTCTTTAAAAAAAACAGAAAGAGAGAGAGAGAGAGAGAGAATTACCCCCAAAAGAAAGAAGTAATTATTGGATTTAAAATGAAAAAATAGTTCATAGCGGTGCATTAGTCTATCTATTTAATTAACAAGGTAATAATAATTTTAAAAACATATTTCTTTGATAAAAAAATAACAAAGATCACGACAAAGATATAAACACAAACCAATTGAACAATATTAAAGCTATGCAACTAGAGATATACGACTTCTTTTGACATTGTCAAAAGTTATTTGTATTCGGGTGACAACTTTATGAGTGGGTCCTCCGAGCACGGGAGGAAAAAAAAAAGATGCATGGCAACTGCAAGAAAGTACAAATACCTCTTCCATAACAAAATTAAAATAAAAAGACATAACCTTTCACGAAAAGCCCCCTAAGATATACGCAGCAGCATTTCAAGGATTAAAAAAAGCAAAAGAAAATGAGTGCGTGCGAGCAAGAAAAATACCCTAGGCAGTTCGGCTAAATAAATTTGGAAACACCGTTCGAGAAGTTTTCCTTTGTTTTCCGAAGCAGCGGTGACAGCAGTTTCAGTCTGTCAATTAGCATCCGCGAATCCGTGGGCCGAAAGAGTACAAACAGTGACACCAAGGAAAAGCGTCAGAACACCTTCCATTCCTCTGCCGTCATACCTTGTTACCATTAATACCCCGGGCCTGCGACCGAAAGTGCATCCAGGTGGTTAATAGCAATGATAAATGATCCTCTGGCGAGGTATCTCGGCCGACAGCTTGTCTGGCAGAGTGAACAGAAACATTAGTTATCCTCCAGACAGGTAAAGGAGGATGCGGTTCAAAAATACTTCTTCTTTGGCGAGGGCCAATGACTCGTGAAAGTGATAACGAGACGCCAAAGCTGCCTTTCGGATTGAGTACTGCACCCTTGATGACTGGGCCTGGCATCAAACTAAGTAATTAGTTGGAGATGGCCTGGATAAGGAATGGGGAAGAAGAAGAAAAAAGGGCGTCCTATTGTTTCAAATGACGGCGGCTGCTAAGCGTGGAAACAGCAAAGGAGAAATAATTTTTAGAGGTGATTTTCTTCGGCGTCATGAGAAATTTAATAATCCGATTATGTCACAAGGGAAAAGAAAGGAGTTGGACAGAAAAAGAAGCCATTGTATTCTTAAGCTTATTATAAGACTCAGCATTTTTTTTTCAATTACCTTTATGTTATTCCCCCTTTTCTCCTCATTAGTAATCTACAAAGTGCCTTTATAATAATCTGCACTATTAATGTTCTTATATAATTCTACATTATTTCAACTAAAACAGATCTGGAATATAATAATAGAAATTATACTTCTTCAAAAAACTGTATGATCCCCATTTTCCAGAAAAGATCTAACAATCAAAAAGTTTCAAATGAATCACAAGACAGTTATTTTTGTGTACAAAGTTAAATTAAGAATTCGTAAAGCTTTTTCTTGCAATTCAAAGCAAAAACAGGAGAAGGATTTTTTAATCTAATGCCTAGAAACAAAAATTAACTTTCATCAGAGTGACGAATCCTCAGCAATGAATCAGGTAAAATGCTTCATTCGTATTTTAAAATGTTACTATAAAAATATAAATGTATCAAAGTAACTTTGGTTTGTGCTTTATTATTATATTTCAAACTACGGATAAAGTAATAACTTTTGAAAGATTTCTATAAAAATTCAAACCTTCTTCCTAATTAGTTTCTGTTGCCAATAGGAGTAAATATTCAACCAATAGGAGTTAAAAGTATTAATTACTCTTATGGCCCGCACTAAAAAGGGAGTAGCAATTAGGAAATATTTTTTTAAAAAATAGAATTTTTTTTTGTACATAACAGTTTTTAATAAATTTTCCACAAAGGAATTATTACAGAAACAAAATATACACCAGTTATTACATAGTCATAATTAGTTCGATAACCCATAGTGGTTACTAGCCACTTAGTGTATTTACAGTTTACTTTTTGTATTAATCACCGTGAAATAACACATCTAGAAAATGACAATAAATAATTTGCACTTAAATTAATTAAATGAAATTATTCTGTCACAACAATTTCAGCTAAAAGAAGAAAATTAAGCTATTATCAAAACAATGTATACATTTAGCTAATTTTTGTTATTAACTCCCATGCTATGATGGGAAAGATCCTGAGAAAAGACAGCTACACCTCAAATGCAGCAATATTCCAGAAGCTAACTTACAAAAGGATTAATTTCAATAGACACAACACGCATGACAGACAGGCATCATCCACCCTTCCACCCATGACACCTTCCTCAAGCACAACTGTCGACAAATTAAATCCACTGAACGAAAAGCCCAACTTTCTCACGGGGATCGACCGAGCCCCCTGCACGTGGATAAAAATATCTCAGTCCCATCCCATTCAACAAGAAGAAAAAGTCACCCAGATACCGATCTCATTTATTTCCCGTAACCGAATCTAGTAATTCGTTTAGTGCCGCTTTCGACTTCAATTCGATATGCTTCAGACTTCTTGATTCTGCACGGCATGAGTAACCGATTCTACGAGCAGATATAAACAACAGTTGAAGTTTATGACTGACTGTAGATAAACTGCCGCTCCTGTTTTTATCTGCATACGCGGAACTTTTTCCATATCGCGACTCCCATGAAAAAGCGAAGAGCTTGTAAAAAATGTGCAATAATTTTTGCGGGCTTTTGACTTATACTAACGTCGTGAATTTGAATATACTGAAACCATGAGAATATATTTAAATGTTAGGAAGTTTGAAAACACGGAATTGGAAATTGGCTGAAATATTTGTATGTTAAAATAATGATAGTTTCGAAAGGTTCTTGTGAGATTGTAAAATTAATCAATACTTTTGGACTGGTGCAGATGACAATTGCAGCAGTAAAAACTTATGTCTTACTCAGAATTAAGTCTTTTTCTAAATTATAAATCATCAGCAAATATTAGGAAAAATTATATTAAAAAATACATCTGGATATTTAATCTAATTAAGTTGGGTGAAATTGCATATACCACATTGACATAGGTATGTTCATTAATTATGTAATGAGTATGCCCCTATATTATCATTGCCTATATTATTATGAATTTAACAAAAAAAATGTTTATGTTAAATAATGATTATTTGAAAATATGTGAAATAAATGTAAAAGATGTTCATGCGAGATTGTCAGTTTGATTTTATATATATATATATATATATATATATATATATATATCAGAATGGTTTTCTTATTGAGTCAAAAAAAGAATTTTGAAGAATTTTTTTATAAGGCTTAGAAAATATTAATTTTACTTTATTCTGAAGCCATATTAGTATGCAAATTTATTTCGAACGTAATACGACATAAACACAATATTTTCATATATATGTCTCATTGCATATGTAGGAAATACTCATATATATGTAGGGAATGGAACCACGAGGATAAACAATAAAAATTTTAACATTTCGGGTAGCAAATTTTATTTCTAATTAAAAAATACAATATATCATATAAAAATATCTTCGTATCATTGTTTTTCAAACCACAATGTCTATCCTTTATTCTTCAATAGTTAAAAAGATATAACCAATTTTTTTTAATTATGCGAGTCTTATATTCGGATTAAAAATGGCACGAAATATTTCCCTTTTTATTTTCTACATTTTAGATTCTGCTCAATTTCTGATAAAAATACTCAATGATATCAGGTCAGCATAACACCTATGCAAATCCGATACATTCGTTCGCATCGAGCTATAAGTCTTTCGATGCATGCACGTGGCGATTATCGAAATTCTATAATACAGACACAAACACCGCCAACACTGGCTACTGCGCTGGTAACATCCCAAAAGCGTCTCACAATTTGAAAGTCTCCTGCACAGTATCAAAACTTTCTTTATTCACTCCGCAATATATAAAAGAAAAGAAGTAAGAAGGAGATGGTAAAAGTAAGAGAGCAAAAAAACACCCTGAAGAAAAACCAATATCACCGACCGATTCTTGTTTGAAGAAAAGAATAAAATAAAATAATCCACTGACCGAGCCTCCGCCCCTTCGCATTAATTCACTCGGAATTTCAAAGAAATTAGCATCGATTTCAGCCCAGGAAACTCGGAATCGTGGTCTTTTATGAATATATTACACGGTTGCTCATCTTCCTATCCATAACATCCAAGTCGAATTTTTTTCCTTATCGACATCGACGTTTCAGGGACAATGGACCATCCTAATATCGGCAGGCGAAATCTTCAGCAGTTCTTGCCCCCTCGTCTATTGAGATTCGGGGGGGGGGGTTGCCTTGACCGCGATACCATCCACAATGAAATTGCTTATGTATTGGTGATCGGTGGCCACTGCCTTACCCCCAACGCGCTCTAATGTATATAAATCTACGGAGATGTGCCTCATGTATATGCATCGTTTGGAATAAGATGGGGCGCATTTGTACATTGAGGCGGATACAGTGGAGCTGCTCTGCTTAATATGTGGCAGGGTATACATGCCATATACATATTAGATTGAAGAAAAACAACAGCACTTCTGGGATTTTACTCCCCTAAAAATACTTTTGCCCTGATTTTCGTCATGCGTAAAAGCTCAGTTTTCATAACGCGTAGGATTTAAGCACTAAGAGAAACACATCTATAATAGGCCTAAGGAAGTAACTAAAAAGAATTTTAAACGTCTTTAAATGCATATACATATAAAAAACTACTTTGATGTTCATAGGAACTCAAAAGAAAAGACAATTCTCATTCGACAATTATATATCACTATGTCAAATTTTTTCCTGAAAACATCATTTTTTCGAATAAGAAATTTTAATTTTTAGAATAAGAGAAATTGATCCTTAATTACGTTTAAATTTGTTAATCGTTATTGCTTAAAAATTATTTCTATGATTGTTTTTTAAGAAAATAATGTTGAATTATTCTTGAAACAAATCAATTATTTTTCATAAACAATTTTAAAATATAATTTTGATAAGTAACAACAATAAAAAATAGTAACATTTTTTTTAAATTTTGATAATCAAAGGACTTTTTCTTTTTGCAAGAATTAATATGCTTAGTTTCAAAATAATCATTTGGGTTTTACGATATGGTTATTCCCCGTAGATGAAAATAAAAATTAAAAATAATATTAAATGATTAGAAGCCTTGAAAATTGGCCTTTTTCCCAATAGTTTTTGATAATAATATGAAAATATTTTTCAATAAATTACTCACCAACAATGCCTAAATAACTTCAATAAAGAAAAATTTTCTAGTCATCTTTCTGCCCCTTGTTACAAATAAAGATTAACAGGAGAATTAAGGGTGTAAATTTTTCAATAAGATTCAACACTTTAATAAAATTTCACTACCCCTACTCATTTAACAAAGTATAAAATAAAGTTATGCATAAACGCTATAAGTCGATATAGAAACATTTTTTTTTTATCCTTGAGCATGAAAAGGCGGAAGTAAGCAATAATAAACTATCTCATTTTGATACAATTCATTGTATTCATGCACTTTAATATAATTAATAAACGGATGTCTATTTGCCTATTTTATGCAAGAAAGAAAAACACAGAATGATTGAAAACAAATAATTCTATTTTCCTAAATAACTAGGAGTCAGAATTTTATATGTCATTTTCTGCTTACCCAGTGAAATTAGTATTTAAATTGTCTCAAAAGACAAAGGAACATCGTCAATTAAAAAACATTAAAATCAACTTATACAAAACTTGCAGGAAAATTCGATAAACAAAGAAATTTAAATGGCCCTGAATTTTTATCTAAAACATGTCGAACAATAGTAGTTTTTAGATTTATTTTATTAAACGCGAATCGGATTTATATAACAAAAAAAAAACAATTTTCAACATTTTAAAACGTAAATAAATTGCACCTCTTATATTTATCTTAAAACATTTTAAAACAATAATTATTTTATTTTTAAAAAAAACCAGGTTTTTTTATATATATACTTCTGGTTTCCCCAATCACCAGTATAAATGAAAACTAAAAACCTAATATTACGCAAGCATGGAAACAAAAACATTGCCACAGAAAATGAGCAATCAATTTTTTAATATATAAATAACGTAAGTTATATTTCACAACAGCAAATATTAATTTCATCCGTTCAGTAAAAATCAAACATTTCCAGAAAAAAATAATGAAACGCATCAAGACGGCATAAACAAAAAGCAAAGGTATATTTAGCCTTCCACAAAGCCCCCCGTAATAGGAAGCGCTATCAATGACATAAAATAGATTACTCCTCCGTCTCACAATCAATATCTGATCTATACGTCTCCCAATCGGTAGGAATTTACCGTTAGTCCGTGCAGGGAGGGGGAAATCGCATTTACTTTAGCCAAACTCTCCCTCTTTCTGACTCTCGCTTACACTTCTTATATCCAGCGTCGAACCATTAACGGATTTCTCAGCATATAAACCCGATACCATCTTAATTCGTCTCGGCCACTGCCTGCAAGAGAAGAAGCGAATAAAAAGAAAGATCTGTCCAGATTCTTATAGGTCAGACGCCCGCAAAAATGCCGGCCTGATGACCCCTCGGTGCGTCGTTTCAGCCCCGATGCCCTTTTTCCTCCAGGACCCGAAACCTCATCAATGGGAAGGAAAGAGCAAGAAAGAACAAAAAAATAGATTTCCTCCGCATAGGTTCTGTCCTTCTCTATTGAAAACCGTTTTCCTGGATGGCGATTCAATGCGCACGGCCATGCCAAGGCAGTTGGGAGCATTAGGACCCGACTTTGATAGCGCGTGGTATGGGGGCCCAGATAGCTTCTGGCCCCCACCCTCGCCAATTCCGATCGCATCCAGGTTTGTACATGGGCGGCCATCAAAGCTTATCTAGCGGATGGGCTATCCATTGTGGCGGTTGGCATCCATTCGGAGATGGAAAAGTTTCAACTAGCCGGCGTCGTTGAAAAGGCCTTTTCCGCTGGAATTCTTCCTTTCCTGGCGTGTACCTACACAGCGGTGGCGTAATGGGACAATTTATCGACTGTCTCCGCGCTGGCCTGTTTAGATTTTATTGCCTCTTCTTAGAGCTCCGTTAGCGGTTTTTATTCGGTCGAGAAATGCATGCAGGTATAGGTCGGGGATTCGCCGGAATGGGTGGCGATACGGCTGGAGCGTTTTTCGGACCTAAGTGCATTCAATGGAATTCTATAAAAGTTATTTCCTTTATAATGGCACAAAGGAGGCAGATGGGAAACAGGGTTGTAAGGTGAAATGTGTCCACCACAAAAAGGCTGAATTATTCATTGGAAGTGGTACGAAAATATGAGTTTGCATCGGTTTTACGGTCATTTGTTTAGGAATCTGTTTATCACGCTATATTTTGCAAAACATAAAAATTTCCAGAAATGCGTGCTTTATAAATGTTGGACACAAAATACGATGAAAATTTATCTATGCTTCGAAATAGATCTTTTGATATCACTGAGAATTTTTCATAATTATTTTTTTAAGTTAACGATAGAATATAGAATCAAAACATCTTGCTTTTTCTTTTTCTTCTTTTTACTTTCTTTTTAGATGGGAAAATTATAAATAGGTAAGTGCAAATTTTAGAGAGCATTATTATTCTGATAATAAAGATACACCCCCACAATAATAATAAAAAAGCTATTTTTTAGTACCTTGCAAAGAATTTTTGGAGTTAAATTTAAAATATTAGTTATTACTTTCCCTTGAATAAGATAAATGAATATTTCAAAGAGCAATATAATCACTCCTAAAATATTAGTCGGTTTAAACACATGATTATATTATATGATACCAACTTATGCATTTATTCAGATTTCTATTGTTGAATTCATTTTTAATAATATTTTTGAACAATCTGATAAATATTAATGCTATTACTAACATCACAGAAATTTATAAATCAACATATTGGATGAAACACCTTTTTTTCCCCTTAAAGATATATAAAATTCATTTACCTTTTAAAATAGTTACCTTTAGTTGTAAAAGAGTCACGAGCTAAATGAATTTCGATTTTTAGATTTCCTTAAATGTCTTTTTCTGGGTAAAATGAATACAATACTTGATTTTTTTTTAAATTCACGTGATAAAATTATTATTGGATGGTGTGAAGAAATGTGAATAAATAAATATAAGCAGCAAACTTCAATACTTATCTAACATTTTATAATTTATATTCGATGCTCATTCCCAAAATTTAAATTAATTTGATGCATTTCTCGATGTTAAATGACGGATACATAAAAAGATGCATAATAAACAATTTTGATTATTACAAATTAATATCTTAAAAAAATAATCAAAAGTATTACTTCATAACGACGAAAACAATAATTAAATGTAATAATTTATAATAAATATGAAAAAAATCATACCTTTACTGTGTAACAAGAATTTACTATGCATTTTTATATAATAAAATTTTAACTGCATGGGCATAAATTGCAAAAAAGTATTTAACCATCGTTGTGAGCGCCGACTGTCTGTAGGAATAAAGTATAATATGAATTGAATTAAATTCTTACCGGGTTTTTTTTTTTTTTCCATAATAGACTATAACTGTTTTGTCAGAAAAAGTTTTTAGCCTTTCATCGTTCTTTATTTAAAAATGAAAGAAGGAAAAGAGGGGGAATTCTCCTAGCTTTTTAGGGGGAGGGGGATCAATTTGTAAATTTAAAAAGGAATGAGATGGTTGTGAATAATCGAATTTTTGCATACATTAATCATTAGAAAAATTATGAAACCTTATTAACTGATGTTAAATGGCGTATAAATATAAATAATGCACTAATGAGAAACGAATAAACAGCTTTTTACTGCCCCGTCAGGCACCTGGAAGAAAACGCAACATCTTTATTAACAATCTACGAAGGAACGTAAAAGATTTATCTACCCTATCTTTGGGCGGCATAGGTAACAACAAAACATTTTAGGTAGAGATTTATTTTGTACGGTCACTTCTTTTTTAGTGTGCACTGTTTCTCTTCTCCCGTGTCAGGAAAGGTCCGCTGATATACGCAGGAACATCAAGAAATGCGAATGGCCCTCAGACAGGTGACTTCTCGATTCCCTGGTGGACCATTTCCGAAAACCACGGTTTTGTTTGGACAACTCGGCGTCCAGGCACTATGGATGGATCCCTGGGGAGGCACTGGTCGACCTGTCCTTTGTCCCTTTTCCGTTGGCCCGAAATGTTTCAATTGACCGGCACTTTGCAACATCCATCTCTCGGTAGTCGCTTGATTGCTATCCTCGTGGGCTCAATCGGCCCAACGACAAACAACAACTTTGTGGAACGGTCGGCGTGTGGAAATATCGCCGGGAAATTTACTGTCGGAGGAAATACGTTTTGGTGTTGTGGAAATATCATTTGTTTTTTTTTTTTCATTTATTTTCATCTGTTCTTTTTGTTATACGCCAATGGCGAAACCTTCCAGTTAAAAAAAAGAAAAAAAAACTGAAATAGATGTTCGGTTTGCTCGTTTAGTCAAGAGAAATGGCTAAGAAGTGACAAATTTAAAGTTGATTTGAAGAATGTTTAAAGAATAATTCTTATAGTTTTTGAATGAGTTTTAATATAGCATTATTCAAAGGGTTAGTTGATTTCAGATAACATAAAACACATGAATTTGATTTATTATTACTTAATATTCTGAGATAAAACCACAAGGAAGAATTTTAAAAAAAAACCTTTGCAGTTTCATATCTGTCTACAAAATAATAATTATAATAATTCACCGTCAGTAATTTAATCTATCACTACAGATTTATTTTCTTTAAATCTATATACAAGGTGCAGATATAAATGTAAATTGTGACGCAATTGTACAAGATAATAATTATCTACAACAGCATAAATGCTAAAGATAAAAAACACGTTTTCCGTGTATTGTTGTTTCTAGTCAGACTTCAAAATAATACTAATACTAATCTAATGTCAATTATTAAATCTTTAGATTTATTTTCTTTGAATATAAACACAAAGGGCGGATATAAAAAAAACTGTGGCGCAATTGTATAAAGATGATCACTGTTTCAACAGTAAAAATGGTGTGATGAATATAAGATTTTAGAAATGAATATTCAATTTTCCGTAGGACGGATGGCACTGCCTCATACGGGCAATCGAAGCCTATAAAGGACCGTTAAAATACAAATATTACAAGAGTTTTGAGAAAAAGCGGAAATGAGTTAATTTATAATGGAACAAGACGTTAATATCAATATGAGAAAAATTATAACATTGGGGTAAAAAAGTGTTCATATAAAAATAGCTTAAGTAATCAGAAAAGAGTTTTCTAATTTTTCGGTTCAAAAAAAAAAAAGAAGAAGAAAACAATAAGATATTAAAATTCAAATATAGTCAAAGCAATAAATAAATTTATAAAAACTACATAATTTAAGTAAAAGCTCTGAAACTCAGTAAAAACTTCTTTTTTTTTTTTCATATGCAAAAACCAACATAAGTCAAAATAATAAAAATCTATAATTTCTGATGAAATGAAACGAAAGAATCACTTACCTATTCATTCTATTTTTTCAAAAAATAAATTCCTCAAAAATGAAAATAAATTAAATGACTGACAGCATAAAAAAAATCAGCTGCCGAAAATGAAAAAGGAGAAATCATAAAGAAACAGGGTCAATTCTGCAGAATGGAATCGACTAATTACAGCGTTTAAAAAAAGGTACAATCGTGGCACAACGAAAATGAGGTAACTTTCTTGCGAAACAATAAAAAGAAATGATACCAAAAAAATAAAATAATAATACTGCTTTAAGCAAAAAGAAACAATGAGAACTGAAAAAAAAAAAAAAATGCTACGCAACTTAACTGTAAATTTTTTTCCCCTCACTGTTTCTTCCAGAAATCGGAAAATAGCTAAACACAGGGTGCGATCACATCGATAAAAGTAAAAATGTTACAAAGAATGACGCTTAGTTAAAAAAAAATATATAACAATAATAATAACTGTAACAACAATAAAAATACTCAATTACAAAACTGAGTTGAAGTTAATATCGACCGATAAAACGCGTTACAAGGAAGACTGAAAAACTCTAAACAAAACAAAACAGAAAAAACGATAAAAGCGTCATTAAAGTTAAAACTGCCTCCCGATCAAGCGATCACTAATTTGTCTTAATTCTTGCCCGGACCTCTTTTCTGTAATTAATATCTTACTTCGGAAGACTTAACAACAGAAGGAACTGAATGAGTGGGGTAGGGGGTAGGCAGAGGTTTATAATGAACCGGTAGCAAATGCCAAGCGGGGGGGGCGACCTTTATTTTTAAGAAACGGTGTGATTTAACGTCACGGGTAGCGATAAAACAGAGGGTGGGGGAGGACCAGAGCGAGCAGGTCAACGGAAAACTCACGGCAGGTTCCCGCGCGCTCAAATAATAATAATTTAGCGGAAAAGCCGGCGCTAAAATTCTTCGAGTGAAAACAAAAAGGCAAATCAATTAATCTAGGGTTCTGGGATACAAAGCATAGAGGAAGGACGGGGGTAGCTAGGAGGGCACGGGTTGGGGGGAGGGGCACTGGAGCGAAACAATACCTTAATGGAAGATTGATTGTTCGACGTTCGCTGTTTCGTTGGGGTGCAAGGTGGGGGGGGGGGGGGCAGTATGTAATGCAGTGTAAGTCGGAAAGCACGGATCGGTTGGGGGGGGGGAGGTGCAAGGAAATGGCACCTTCTGGGAAAGGCTGAAATATTAACAACGGTGCATTGAAGGGGAAGAAGTTTAAACTTTGTTCAAAACGTCGTTCAATGAGTTGAGCGATCACTACCCCCCACTCCCACCTAGGATTCGGGTGCCCCGAAAGAAGTATAGGTTACGGTACAACAGAAGGCGGGGGATATGATGTAATTTTGGAAAATACACCCGCCCCCTTCGAAGCAAAAGCATGATGATTTCTTCTTTTTTTATATATATATATATGCTATTATTTTTATTTTATTTTTTTCCAGTAATTTTATTTTTTGAACTTACTTTTTTATTATTTCTTTTCTTTTCCTTCCCCCACCTTATCCATTGTTATTATTATTCTCCATTTTGAGGAAGCCCTTTGCCAGCGCGGAAAAGAAAAAAGAATTGTTTCTCGGCCCCTCCCCCCCTCTACCACCACCTAAGTCGTACGTCTTTTAATGGCGAAACTTTATTAAATTTATTTTCGTAAACGGTTTTTAGTTCCGACTTGTTACCGGTGATTATACGGAAGGCGAGGTCCCGGAGGCCTGTTATTAAAAGCGATTTTTCTCGGGTTTTCCGATGATGCATTTCTGTCCCTTGATTATATCAATTAGATGTTGTGTAAGCTCCCGAAGTTGTCCCATTATTCACCGGACGCCTCCCCCTTCCAGCACGTACAAAACCATCCTCCGCCGAGAAACTTTCATCAAATCGTTGAGTCCCTCGTTAACTTTTTTGCAACCCTTTCCTATGCATAAAAGAGGTGTTTTTAGGGAAACATTTAATCACTCCGGAGAACATAGGTTGTTGCAAGAACGTAAATTTGCATCGTGGTGTAAAATAAAAAGGCACATTTGGGTCGTCACACCTCAATTAGGGAGGTTATTTATTGGCTCGAGTCGCGTTTTTTCATTCATAATTATTAATAACTTCGGCCGAGAATTGCGGAGAGGGCTGCATTCTTTTGTAGGAAGGGTCAGTTTTGAGATTTTTATTAAAATTATATTGCTCTGAAAATAATTATGATTCCTGATGAGTGATTACCTTTCACTAAAAATTTTAAATGACATGGAATGAAGTCGTTATGAGCTTGTATCAAACATAAGAGTCTCCAGTTTTTTTTTCAGTCTATATATTAGAAGTTCCCTAATCGAGGTTTTATTTATTTATTTTTTTACAGAAATTTTTAAAGGTATGTAAAAATGGTTTTGATAATAGAATAACAGTAAAGAAAAGGGAAGACAGAAAAAAAAAGAGTACGTGAAAAGTATAGGTTGCCAAGTGAAACAAATAATTTTAGAGAAAATGTAAAATATACGATAATAATTTAAGTAAATATCTAAACTTTATTAATAAATAAAATTTTGACAGCATATAGCTAAAAAGCAATGCTATGGGTTGGATAAAAGCTTATCGAAGAATCTCAGAACTTAAAGCATTTTATTTTAAATTGGCACTGACTTCCAAATAAAACGATAAATGAGGGATAATGGATTTTATGGGGAAATAGTTTTATAAGTACAGCAGTATATTAATTTTATTAAATAATAATCATAATATAGGATATAAAACTTCCCATTAATGCCTTTATTTAAATATTTAAGAATTGATTTACTTTCCACATTGTATTTTTATCGATGCTAAAAATGTAAAAGGATACAGTGTGGTTAAAACACGATTTTTTTTCTTCAAGAAAGAATGGAAAATGTATATATAGAGAAAGATGAAATGACATTAAGTAATAATAGAACTCATATTATGTCTACCAATTAATGCGTTTAAAAGAATAAAATATGTTTTTATAATGAATCTGTTAAATAAAATTCATATTAAATCTTGATATAAATAATCCTATAAACTGTAAATCTCCAGCAATGATCAAATATATTTAGAAAATAATTCCATTTATGGTAAAAATGTTATTGGCACAATATCATTTCGTGAAATTCCACTGGACAAAAATTATTATCTTTTTTACTTAATTTAATTTTTTGCTTAATATGATGATGCATAGAATTTAAGAACAGTAATATAGATTCCTGAAAATTAAATTCCACTTCATTTAAAAAGATAAATTCCTTTTTCAACAAACTTAGCTATAACATTCAGTTTGGAGCTCCTTTTTAAGGCTCATTAATTATCTGAAAAATCATTGCTTCGTTTTTTTTAATCCTGTATCAGAATAAGTCAATAAACAAGACCCGCCACCACTCAGAACGATGGGGAAAGGGGGAGGGGGTCAAGAAGTTACAGAATAGTTAATCAACATTGTAAGCTAAAAGAAAAAATGCCCGATAAAAATAACGAAATTCGGAAGAAAAAAAAATCCGCTGTCATCTTTCAAGATGAAGATGAAGTAGAAATTAAATCGCAACATTTTTTTCTGATATTAATATATATAAATCAATATATTAAATGGAAAAAAAACATAATAACTAAAACCTGAGAGTAATAAAAAAAATGCAAATAGTAAACTAAAAATAGCACCCTTTCTATCTCAGTTTGCCTATTATAAAAATTAGATGATATTTACAGAAAATCAAAATTTTGAGCAGTAGTATAAAGAAAACTATAATGAAATTCTGAACAATAGTATATTATAATCTTTAAAGAAAAACTTTCTATTTAAAAGATATATTATTCTTTTCAATAATAAAATAATTCGTACCATCATACATTGCGACAGCATATCCTAATTATAAATGCTGGAGGAAATAAAATATATCTATATTAAACAATTCATAGATTTCAAATGTTTTATTTTCTAAAGAAAAAGAAAAAATTAACTAAAACATTTCTTTAATCTTGAAAATAGTCGTGTTAAATAAATGGTTTAATCTTAGAAATAGTCGTATTAATTAAATGTTTTAATCTTGTAAATAGTTGTATTAATTAAATGCTTTAATCTTGGAAATAAATGTTTTAACTAAATATTTTAATATTGGAAATAGTCATATTATTTTAAAATTGGAAATAATAATTGAATGATAATAATAATAATAATAATATACTCCTTCCTTATTGTTTTTAATAGTAGAAAAATGTATTTGTACGTAATTTATAAATTTTAAACGAAGAAATAAGGAGTTGTTTAAAAATATAGAGGCAAGAGTATGGTTCTCTCTCAAATCATTATTCACATGAGATTTAATAATAATCACTTTGTATATACTGTGCATTACTTATATATAATATATTTCTTTTTCATTTATTTCTGGATAGCTGATTTTGTCTCCGTGTTCAGTTGGGTCTTGACGTGGACAACAGGCATGAATTTTTATAATTAGAAAAATAATTAATAGAATTAATAGATGTTATAGGATTAAATAGATTCTATAGAAATGGAATTATTTTTTTGAAAATAAATTCCATAGTTTTCCTTAATATATAATAACAGACAGCATTAGGCATGCATTTCCATGTGTGAAATTTTTACATATAAAAATTAGCGAAGGCTCAAAAACAATATAAGCCAGAACATATATCAAAACTATTCAATATGTGATTCAAATTAAAATTATAAAATGAAATAAATTAATACCCAAAACTGTACGAAATACTTCCGTTTTTAAAAAAAATAACATTCCACTCTCGGGAGTTTTCTAACAATCCCAAGATTCATATCTTCCCGGAGGAATCAAATCGTAATTTTGTAATCGCTCCCTCGCCGCCGTAAGAAAATTAAATTTAATGCCATCCGGGGAATAACTTTTTAAATATATCAAGGGGAGGAAAAACTACTGACTGCGAGGGAAGAAGAAAAATGTTAGAAGAGGGGGGCGTTCGAAACTTAATTGATGAATTTTTAATAGCACCCATTGGCAGGGAAGGGGAGAGGGCTTGGAAGGATAGGGGTTAGCGAAACACTTTTTTTTCCTCTGGTGCAATCCTAACGGAGGAAGAACAGATTGAGGATAAGACCTGGTAGTACATAACATTTTCCTTGTTTAGTTGCTGACTTCAACTTTTTTTTCCTGCCCCTGGCAATCTTTTTTCTTTATTTCGCCAGTGTGTTAACGATCCCAGGCAAAAAGCTGCAGATTGTGATGAACAGATGTTGTAGCCAAAAAGGTAAGAAAAATACTCTGATCCTAACTGAATTTTTTTAGATGTGATATTCATGAGTTATACAGGTCCAGCAGGGCTTGGAAGAGCTTCTTAAGTTCCCTATAAAATAAAGCTTTACTGAAGTACCAAGTTGTCGCATATGGGAATAATTTTAGGCAAGGGTGTACATATATTTTTTTTCACTGCAATTATTCATTTAGAAATAATTAATGAATTCCTTTTGCTTGTAAAATAAAGATCTCCCTCCCTAAATCAGAGCAGTTAAACGAATGAACTAGCATAGTCATGAAATGTTAATTTTAAACTGGTTAATTAATTTACAAATACGAAAAAAAAGCTCTTTTTTCTGAAAAAGTTTAGTAAATACAGTAATAAATATTTACAAATTCAGCTGGAAAGAAAAAAGCTCAATTAAGCTCATATTCATTATTCAAATGCTTTTAATAAGCACTATAAAAATACACAGTTTTAATATATAATTTTGCAATTTAAGACAAAGCAGCAGATCTACATTTGTTTATTTTTCTCCAGAAGATCACGTGATCCAATTCACACTCGGTGCATGTATTAACCGAAGAGTAAAATATCATATGATCGTTTACTCTTTGACCAGGCTATCTTTTGCAGGTATCCACATAACTAATAACAATGGAATATTAACAATGCAAATTAAAAATCTACGTTTTTATTAATCAGCGCAATAATAAATATAAGTTATAAGAAACAAAATCTTATTCATTGAAATGGAAAAAAAAAGGAAACGAGGAATAAAGATTTTTTTTAAAAAAAATTTTTAACAACGGAAGAATTAAAGCACAAAAAGCTAATTTTTCTTCTCTTTTGCGTATCTTTATAGAATATAATAACTGCAAAATTATGATAATGAAAATCGTTGACAAGTAAGTAAAACGATAAACTTAAGCACGCACGCATACACAAATACAAATAGTATTTACATTCTCATTTTTATATAACATATTTTAGAAAGTTTTTAGCAAACGATATAATAATTGAAAATTGCAAGATTTGTATGTACTTGAAACCAATTAAAAACAAATTATATTAAGAACGAATAATAAATATAAGCAAGGTTTAATTTTTAAAAAATCGATAGCTGATTTATATCAAGAACTGTTGCATTTGTAAATTAATTAAAAACAGATATCTGATTTTAATTCGAATATTTACATGCACAGACAATTCACTTAAATTTATATAATTTAAAATAAAATTTTATTATTGTTGAAATTATAATGAAAAAAGTATTGATATATAATGATATAGTTTATATTGAAAAAAAAAGCGCTCCATTTAAATTGTCCACATTTATCCGCAGAATTCAGACGATTCAAATGAGGCAGCGGAATCTCAAAAACTATTAAATCATAATCGTGCCAGATTGGACATTTATTCATATTTTTCTAAAATATTTCAATTTAAAATGTATTTTAAATGCACGATTGCGAGCATTATTTCTGAAAAGGAAATAAATAAGACTGCGATATTCGAAAGCAATACACATCACTCGCACAAAGAAAGGAGGGAAACGGAATCTACATCACCCAAAAATAAACTGATGGTGGAACAAATCTTATCTTTTCTCACTCTAAGCGCGCAATTCCCAGGTAATGCGTTTACTAACATACTTCCGGACTATATTCTATTTCCACGTGTTGCAAAAGCTTTTAATAATGGTACCTTCGCAATTCTTTCACTTTTTTTTTATCGCACTCCCTCTCCCTGACGAAGTGATATATTTTTTTTTTTTACTTTTTTTCCGACTCGACGTTTCATTTGTGTAAAGCAAAAGCGGATAAAATTTGAATAACATCGCAAATGTAAATTTCAAAGCTCCCCGTTGCTAGGCTTCCAGTAAATGACAATTCAAAACTCGTTACGACTTTTTCATCGATTTCTTATTTTATTACGACTCCCCCCCCCACTCCCTGCCGCATACTTTCCATTCTCCTGCGTTGCACCTACGGGAGGATAAAGAATGCCAATATACATACAGAAGAATGAGGGGACGTATTAAGAGACGTTTTAGCGTTCCTGTCATTTGCTGTATCTAAAATAAGAAAAATATAAGGGGACTCAAGACAGGGGCGAAATTACAAAAATACCACGAATTAGGAAGTATTGAGTCAGTTTTTTTTAAATTTTATTTTTGCATAATTTAGAGGAAGTGTAAGAATTAATTGCAAAGTTAAAAAATTCGAATATGCTCGATAAAGTTGGATTTGGTATAAATGATTAGATGGATGTCGATCGACTCGAATATCTTTTCATAGAGAAATAATTATTTCGTTGTGGTTGTTTTATTCTAAATTTTAAACACTTAGGATTGCATTTAAAAAAAGTTGCGTAATTTATTTTTAAAAATAATGTCAAAGCAGTTATTTGTATTTTATAGAATTTCAAAAGAGAGAGAGAGAGAGAAAATAAATTCCAATTGTAGAGGGACGAGGCTTTTTATAATTATATTATAATATAGTTGAAAATAATAGACGGGATTCAGGAACAGTTATTTAATTATTTTCCAAATTCCACAATTTCCAAAAGAAGGGGGGACACGAACGTGAAAATATACAACACTCATTAGATACAATCTAATTATAACCTCCTCGATGGATCATGGGAAATATACCTCGATGTTAATAAGGCAACGCCATCTGTTGGATCAAAAGTGAAGATATAAGGGTTATGTAACCACTACACATTTAATTTTAATTAGGCTATTTTTTTTTCAAAAAAAACTGTTATCTGTTAAGCATTTAAATATACTTAGAAATAAAATTATCAGTTGTACAGTGAATTTATAACAGAGAGTTGACTTCCTTTCATATGAAATATTTGTTATGACATTTAAGTTATTAATCAGATAATTTTTCTCCCACCCTGTGCTTAAACACCCCTCAAATCCTTTTGTATTTCATTTTATGTATCGAAAAACCTTTTACAAAAACTGTTTTATTACGTGAAATACAAACGAAGAAGTTCATCAACAAAATCTAAGTAAACTAATATTCTTAAAAATATTTTCATGATTGCCAATCCTTTCTTGATTAAACATGATCTACCGATCAATAGAATCAGATAGCAATATCAAAATAATTGGAAACTTCATAAAACTAGCATTACCTAGATAGTTTTCTCAAAGCATGCTCTATTCAACAGACTCCTTTCAAATTTCAATGTAACCTGCAACCGACCAATCAGTGTCCCCAGCGCCTCGGCGACTGGTCATCTTTAATCAATGCGATTCCTTTTAGTGCGGGAAGGAATGAAGAAAGGCTTTTCCCCGTGACTCACGCAGCGACCTTAGCAACAGTCACAGTGAAACAGCTATTAGCGACAGAGAGAGGCAAGAGAAAAGGAATTGTCTACGAAGCGGTGATTACTAAGATCCTAATGAAGAGCTTCGATTCCAGGTCGCCTGTAATTGAGCGCCTGACATTCTCAGAGACATTTGTTTCGGAAGGGAAGACCCAAAGGCTGTAAACGCCTCGCCGGATTGAAAGATGCATTTCTCAACACGAAATAGAAACGGCGATACAAGCTACATCCTTCCCGACGAACCACAAAATTATAAAGACGGCAGAAACCAGGGAAAGAAAGCTCATAAATTATTTACCTGTATACAAATTTATATTTACATAGTGATAGTCATTTTATGAAAGAAATTATGAGAGACAATAAATTTCTAAGCTAGTGAAAATCATGAATCTAATGCCAATCTATGCCTCAGGATGGTTTAAAGAAAAAGTCCGCATCCTCTTAATCTGCGTCATTATCGGATGTGAAATATAAATCTATTTTGACACCTGAGCAACTGGCGCCGTTTTTTATTTTATTTTATTTATTTATTTAATTTTATTTTATATAGTAATAGTTATTTTATAAAGGAAATTATGGGAAATATTAAATTTCTAATCTAGCGGAAATTATAAATCCAATGCCAATCTATGCCCCAGAATGGTTTAAAGAAAAACTCTCCACCCTCTTAATCTGCGCCATTATCGGATGTGAAATTTAAAACTTATTTTGACACCTGAGCAACTGATGCAGTTATTTATTTATTTTAATTTTCTCTCTAAATTGACTGATTTACAGGGAATACAGCAAAGTATGAATAAAAATTGATTTTTGACATTTGTTTTCACATTTTGTTTGTCTTTTTTTAAATGCTGGATTGTAAATAAGGTTAATAAGAAAAGGTTTGAATTTCTCAATACTTCTTTAATTACTTAGTGTTCTTTTGTTTGATATTTAGCATTATACTATTATATTTTTATTTATTTATTTATTTATTAAACAGTCACATTTATTTCGAACCGATTTTAGTCATTAGCTTAAATTTGAATTGTTCGCTAAATTTAATAGAATAATTCATAGAATTTCTAGCCTTTATAGCTTACTTCTACAGAGATTATACACAAAATTAAATTAAATTTGTAATATTATTATTATTAAAGTGGTTTTTATTTTCTTTCTTTTTACTCGATTTTCTACAAGTTTTACTTAAATCAGCAAATGTATACAATAAAATTGACAAGAAATGTGTTAATTCTTTAAATTAGTAAATGAATATAAAGCCAGTAAAAATTAAAGGATCTGATATAAAAGTCATGACTAATGTGAATAACATGCCATTATTAATATTAAAAATGTTTAAAAAAGTTAGTAAATGACATTAACAATATATACATATATAGCAAATTTTGGATAAAATTTACTCTAAAAGATCGATATCAATCTCCACCCCTAAAAATTAGAAACTAATTAAGAGAGGAAAATTTATAATGTCTTAAATATATAGGTAATGAATACCTTAATGCATTTTCATAAAGCTATTGCTAAATTCTGAAGCATCATTGCTTTTTATATCTTCAAAACTAATATGCACAAACTTAATCACATTTATTAATAAGACAAAAATTAAAAGCTCAGACGGCAGGTTAAGACGAACGCATCTTTCTTCAAACCGCGAGCCATTTCACAAAGAAAACAATGTCTTTCACTTAAAGGTGAGATTCCTTCACACATCCCTTTCCATTCCTTTCTCTTTAAAAGGGAAGCGAGAGAAAAAAAAATGGGGGGGGGACTTCAAAAAACTTCCTCTGGTCCTTTTGTCACCTGACCCAAATCGCAATTCCGACCAAACATTTGCATTCGATTCCGGTGAATAGATAAAAGCATTGAGCGGTAAAGAAACAGAGGCACGGGGAAAACAGAAGAGAGGTAAGAAGGAAAAAAGAGTAAAAATAACAAAATAAAGAGAGAGTCGTACGGAGAGTGTAAAAAGTGGAACTCTCCCCCCTTCTTTCATTCTATTGAAGACGAGAGTCTATTATATCCGGCCTCTTTCTTTGAGAAGAGACAAAGGTAGTAATTACTGGGGGCACCTCCCTTACCGTGTCTCCGGATAACCTCCCTGACAGTCCGGGAAGTGCTGCGCTAATTGACGAATTCCACTCCCCCAGAGAAAGAATCCATTTATGTAATTTGAAATCGAGGAAATCAGATTTGGTAATGTTACCGGACAGGTGGTTTTTACGTCCATTAAAAAAATTGGATGGTGTTTTTTTTTCTTTCAAATTAAAATAATTATTTAAAGTAATGTAGAAAATTTTCTCTAAATTACAGCTGGAGAAGAACTAATGACTCGATACAGGTATGAAAAGCATCGATTCGAAATCCACAGCGTATTAATTCACTGGAAATTTAACGTTTTATGCTATTTGGAACCTTCTCATGGCGGGTATTAAAATTATTGCATTTTTACTTTTTTGTATATGAAGTATACAAAAAGCATTGTTAACGTCAAAAAATAAAAAAAGTGAAATTTTCATGCTTCAAATCTTGAGTCCGGAAAAGAAAATTTTGACAATATTTATATTTGTCTGTGAACGCGACAAATCAAACACACATTGAACTAGACGAATGGAATTCAGTTTCTGGTCTTGATATAAAATTTGTAAATTTCCATCAAATTCTGAATAAAATCCCTTCAATCTTAGTCTGGCTCTCCAAATATAACAGGATAATTAAGAAATAAAAAGGCTAGATCGACAAAATTATGTACACAGTCTTAATATCTAAAATGGAGGTATGCATCAAATTTGGAATCATATGATCAAGGGATTGACCATCTGTCGGTCTGTATTTTCAGACACTCAAATAAATCAATGGGTTAAATATATATAAAGTATTATGCCGTCTTCTCTTTTTAATTGTAGTTATGTGTTATATTTTAGTTTCAATCGGTCAAAAAAATAGCCACTAAAATACACATTTGGTTCTCTGATATAAACGTATTGATCTGATTCAAGCAATTAATGGCAAAGATCGTACGCTATCAGGCTCTATAGTAACTGCTGTTCAGCAACTCGTCCCCTTTATAATACGCAAGTAGATTAATCAAAGATAATGCGAGAGAGTTTCGGAGAGACCACTGCGACTGGTTTCGATAAACAAAGGAGTGATTTTGAAATCTGCGGAAAAGGCGATTTTCATTAGGTTTGTTAGAACACAAATGCTTTAATTCTGATGCAATTTGAAAAAGAAAAAAAACGTTTGGATATTTAAAATGAAATGAAAAGTTATTAATTTCACATATATTTCTTCATTAAATGATGAGAATGTCGCAATCTAATGGTACTATGTGCAGGTATAAAATGAATTTTCCAAACAGAAAAGTATTGAATTTTTTAATACACCCAGGCTTACACGTATGGCGTAAACATTATGCATTACCACGTAAAACAAGTTTCTTTGCGCATACACCAAAACACCTTAGTCGCAAAGCTTTAAAAACTTTTCTTTTGGCACTTTATTTTAGCTATATTTAATGAATTGCAGATAAAGATAAAAAAAAATATTGCTAAGCAAGTACAAAATTTTTTCTCTGTCAATTTCTGTCCAAAAAAAATATTTAAATACGTGAGTAAAAAACATTTAAAATGATGAAAATTGGTATAAAACCGATTCTCATCACTTAAATGTATATTGTTAAATGCTTATAAATGATAATATAAATAAGTTAAATGTATATATATTAAATGTATATAAAAATTATTTTCAACAAAACAATCTTTAAGACGGTGGCTACTAAGTGACGCTTGTGATTCATACTTACTATCCAATTAAATTATCCGAACTACATATATCAATAATGTCAGTCAACATGTTCATCACTTTTCAGGGCATATATCATAATAATGAGATAAAAAAAGAGTTCAATCATTTAATTTATATTTTATAATCAATCATTTATTTTTTAGTCACTAAAAATATAAATATAGTTAAAGCTCTAATAATATAAATATAGTATAGTTTTAGCATTTAGTATATATATAAAAGATTATTTTTAGTCTCAAGTAAAGTTTTTGTCTCACAAAAAGCCGATGTATTTATAAAAAAAAAAAAAAAAAAAATACTGAACGACATGACCCGAAATATACGTAATATGGCCTCGATAGACATAGGATATTGTAGGCTTTCGATTCTCGTGTACTCTAGGTCGATGTAATTGCTTTTTTTTAAAATAAGCCCCGGACAGAACCAGTTTTTGAATAGATTATACTTCTATCATAAATGCATCTGAGTAAGTAATCTTCGTCTTCCATCAAAAATTACGTAGATATAGCTCAGACACAAATCTTAATAATCACGTCTGAAACTGTATTTTTAAAGATTACCATGTCTAGTTTAAAATTGTCTACCTTCGATTGTGATTATATTAAAAATATGAACTCGTCTACGCAGCAGAATTAGGTATGCGTAATTCTTTAACCATACGAAAAAGACGGACATAATACTCGTAGATCAGGTAAGTTTTTCTTTCGTCTGGTCAACGGATGCGGGGGGGGGGATAACAAAGAAAGCCCAGATCGAGACGTAGTTAGCAAAACAAACTGATTTAAAAGACTAACACTCGGACATGCGGTCGCCGCTCGAAACCAATCCATGGCTTAAATTCTGATTATAAATATTAACTAGCAAATCCCATTCAAAAACAGCATAAATACTTTCAACAATAAAAGTTTTTTAGATTTTTTTAAAACAAATTTACCGTAATTTAAAAGAAGGATTTAGTTTTCAAAAACCGTCCCAACAGGAAATTATATTTATGAATATATTATTATTCAAAGATTTAATTCCAACAAATATAATTTTTTATAAATATATTTCAAATACGGAAATGAATTTATAATTTATTACATTTATTTTCATTTAAAAATACATTTTAGAATTTTTAATTTAATTACATTTTTAAATTTTTTCCAGATCAATTTAAAAATAACTAGCAATATTTTAAGTGCGATTCATAGCAAAGCAGACTAAAATATTTTTCCACTTAATAAATATTATAATAAAAAAGAGCAAATGGCTTAACTTAATCGAATGTGTTTATATTTTGATAAAGTTTTATTTTAATAATATTTACTTTTATTATATTTCTTGTATATATTTATTTTTATTATATTTTGTGTGGCAACCAATTTTATTTCAGTCGCCATCAAATTTATATTTTTATGCATGGCAACATTGTCAAAAGAAAAAAAAATCGGTACCCATATCCGTTTGTACTGCAGGCAGAATGTTCTGTATTTTTATTTATATACCGCACCCGTCTTGAATGTCAAAAATAAACTGTTTGCGTTTACAATAATTTTTCTTCTTCAGTCGAAAACGATCATTTCTATATGAATTATTAATCAAAAGTTAAATTAACATCTGAGATATAGACAGTTGAAAAAGCCTGAAATTGTCTAAAGTAATCTTAGCAATATAGAAATAAATCAAAACATCATTATTATTTATTAAAATACCATTATTTATAATTTAACTTCCATAACATTCGCAACTTATTAACCAATAACCATTTAAAGTTAACGTTTGAATTGCTTTGATATTCCACTGCCCAGTCAGACTATAATAAGGGAAGAAGGAATGCTTTAAAAAAATATTTTGCTATGTTAGAGGATGCACGAAGAAGTAAATGCACACGGACATACCATCCGAAATAAATGAAGCAAATATCCTTCACTCAGTTACTCTTTAGTTTTTAAAGGTTAAGAAAGAGGTAAACAAAACAACTGGCCAATTTCACTCACAGTAACAAAAAAACAAAAAAACCACCACTATCAAGAGAGGCTTACAAATCACAAAACGACCCCTAAGGGGAAAGTAATGAAAATAAAGAAAATGTCCCCCCATCCACCCTGGGCTCGCTGTCAGATCTATAGCTGAAAGTTGAGGGGGGTGGAAGCGGATAGTTGGGGAAGGCAGGGATAAGGAAGATGAGAGATGTGTCGTCCATTTCGTCTGCTCTTTTGTGATCAACCAATTCGGTTACTTCCGCCTGATTTACAACCCCCGAGATCTCCCGATGTCTTCCCAACCCGGGCTCCTCCCACCACCTGCAAAAGACGCGTCGCCTCTCTAACACAGGATGGAGGGAAAAGACTCGAAGTGCACATTAGATTTAGGTCGGTAAGTTTGCTTTACTTCCAGACATCACGACCCACCGACAAAGCTACGAAGTTTTTGTCAACATAGATTGAAAAAGAAGACCCGATCATTTCCCAATTAAAACTCGCCAATACCGTTCCTTATTTGGATCATGGTATAGATACTGCTAAATGCAGCCATTTTCATGTCTATTCTACCTGAACAGTATACAACGCGGTTCTTCATTAATAACAAAAAAAGTCAACAGGAGGTTAAATGAAGTATAAATGCATTGGCAACGGCAATAGTAAGGAGGTGAAACCATAATTATAGCTTAAAAACACAACAAACTATTTATCAATATAATTTTTAAAAAGATAATTCGTTAGCTGGAATTTTAAACTATAGATATGCCAAGGAACAATTTCTAAAGACAAATGCTTAGTATTATAGAGTTAATATATAAAGCTACTTAATATCTAACCATTTAAGAATCATAGTTAAATTCACTTTTTATCAATGCCTCTAAATGATATAAAAACTTTATTTTCTAACAATACGAATAAAAAATCAATTTGACTAATTACATTATGAAATTAATCGAAAAATATATTATGAAAATTTAAATTTGATCAGATAATCATTCATCAATTCCTTAATGATGTTCTATAGTAATAAAAATAAAAAGATCTACAAGAATAATATTAAAAAATTCTAATGATTATTATACACATCATAATTAACTGCTTAGGCAATATAACCGAAATTTCCAAAATGAATTTATAATTCTTCGTCGATACAGTCAGAAAGCCATAATGATAGTCTAAATAAATTAAATAATGAAATTTTTGCAGTCATATTCTCAAAATTTAAAATGAGATAAATAATCCTCCATCTTAATCTGGATTTCGCTACTCAGAATTAGCGAATTTCTGTTCTTGTTTCAACCAAAATCTGTTTTATACGACGGAGAGGGGATTCCTACAACTGAATGCGCCCTCAATTTGAAATGTAAGAAATATAGTTCAATACCATTCAGAGCCTTTTTATTGCCAATTCATTTTTAATCATTAAAAGGTATTCTAATAAACCTATAAAATTGGACGTTATTATAACGCATCAAATTGTAAAATATTAAGAAGTAAACGCTGCAAAGAAAGTAAATTATGAAAAATACCCGATAAATAATATACAGAAATAAAAAGAAAACTTTTTTTTCCATTGTGTACATGTGTGTGTGTGTTTGTGTCAGAATAAAAGAATAATAAGAGATAAGAAAAGAGCAATAAGATTTAAGAAAAAGAAAACACTAAGATTAAGACGCGGAAATATATCCCATTCGACCTTACAGCAAAGTGAAACTTCAATTCCAATTAAAATTAAGGACAGGTCCACCTTATCCAGCCATCCATCCACCTGAAAACAGTACCCCCCCCCAAGTTAAGTCCACCAGCATTAAACAAACGCAATTACTAAGCCACTGGAAGATCCTTATAACAACTGCATAATCAACTATATTATACATCAGGCGAACCCACGAAGGGGAATACTCCAAGTTGCACAAGTCAACATGCATCTTCTGTGACGAATATCTATGGACCCTGTCTACCTAGAGCGCTAAGCCTCCCAGCAGTGGCCATTATTAATCATGGACGGAAGGGGCCTTAACAGTAGATAATAATTGGCTTCCTCTCGTTTCCATAGGGATCCAGGGGTAGATCGGGCAGGTGACACCCAAATTGGGGCAATTACCTGCGACTGACGGATCCTATTGTTCGGCCTCCAGGCATTTACTAGCGTGATGAATAGGTCGACTAGAGACAGTTAAGTGGCATCTCCTCCCGTCAATCACGCGCCTCGCTCCGCCTACGATTCGGATGACGTCACCGATACTCGTCGGTTGTTGTTGTTGTTGTTATACCTCCCGTTTAGAAATATATCAAACTTTAACGGTACCGAGAAAAGAGAAGTTTAAATTGGGCAGAAACACAAAATTAACTCTTTTGATACTAAGCCCAAGAGACTGATTAAAGTATTAAGTTATACACATACACCGAGTCCTCCTACACGTTAAAATTAAAGGGTGTCTTCTATTAATTTATTAAAGAACGAAATAATTAAAAGTTTAAGAGATAATTGGCATAATAGGAGTAAAGTGTACCAGGTATGGTCTTTCCTATACAGCTCTTGGCTTGTAACTAGAAGGTCGATGAAGCAAGAAATTAGTTTCTCTTTTATATAATGGCGAGGTTTTAACTATTTTAGAGATTCCTTTCCAAAATGATATTATCAGATATTAAAAATAGGAATATCAGAATTAAAATAAAAACACTGTGCATTTTAAAACTACATGGATTGAGACAATTTTCAATATTATATTTTATAGACATTTGATTTTTAAAAACTATTTTAAAGCAATTCCAAAGCAGTACTTTACCCTCTTCAGTTTCTAGCTATAAGAACACTCCAAAGATTAATATTATTTATAAGTTTAATTTATAATATTGAAAGATAAAACGTCCTTCACAGTAACATGCAGTTGAAAATAAACAAAATTTTACATTCCATAAGAAAGGAGGGAGGGGGAATGCAGGGAAATGGAGGGGGGACTATTTTGATAATTTTCTAATGACTCGTATGACTGTTAATAAAATTAACAAATGATATATACGTTTGCAATATTATCGGAATTAGTGAAGCAACCAAATCTCACACTAAAATATCAGTATCCATGATTACAACACAAAGCATAACAAAGGAAAGAATAATCTATAACGTATGCAAATCATCAAAAAGCCAGTACTGGATTTCCGGTCTCAATGCACGGTTTCAAAATCACTTTGCAATTCAAGCCAAGGAGCACAACTTTGCTTCGCAGTCGGCCCCTCTTCCGAACATACATCAACTGCGATAGAAGGTAGCAGATAAAAATGTCAAGGTGCGTCCCTGAATATAATTCAGGATATAAGTGGGGGTGGACAGGGAGGCCGGTAAGAGGCTCAGGGATTTCCCCCCACTTAACTACTCAAGTCAAAAATATCCTATCGCAGCCTCTCCTACCGACTGGGCTGAAATCTTGGAGAGATCAAAATGACACCTTCTTCATGGAGCCTACCTCTTTTTTAAGGGAGACTTTACCTTTGCTGCAGGGCTGCACGGAGCCAACTTGCTCGCCAAAATCACAGCCAAGAACATGAGGCTGAACATGTTAAGAGACTCGTGGAAATCAAACATTCAAATCTGAAACAAATATCTCAAGTTCAGAAAGGCATTCGAATTTAAAGAATCTGGATGATTAGCCATTCTTGTAAGTCCATTTCAGATTAATAAAATCCATTTAACAATTTGATAATCGAAATGCTTAAATTATAACCCACTGCAATAATGAAGGAGATAAAAATTTGTTCCCTCGGGAAATAAATTTTGTAAAAAGTTAGTTAAGATCACGGATTTTTTTTTAACAGTAATTACGAAAATCTTAAAATTTACAAGCAGCAATAATTGTATTTAGTCGATCAGTAAAAAATATTTTTAGTAACACTTTCATTTTTTTGCTATAGAATTAAAAATACTAATTATATAATTTTTATCATCGCAAATAAAAATATTTTATAAGTATTTTTTATGCCTTTAATTATGCTAAAATCTAAGCAAATACATCTACAGTTTACCTCATCAATTTATATTAGAGATCGCATTCATTTAATACGACATACACGTGCTCCCTTGAAAGAAAAAAAAAAACCCGACCCAGCGAGACATTCAATACAAAAAAAGGGAAATATTTATGTAAAAATGATATTAGTCTGAGGCAGAATGCCAATCCCTATTTGCTGTAACTAGGATTTTCCAGATTTGCGACCTATAAGAAGTGGATTGAAATTTAATACGCATAAACGTCTAGACAGATTTAATCTTCAAAGAATTTGAACAGATTATCTTTGAAGATATCTATCAGATCCACAAACTCAGGTAAGATAATGTGACGGATAGGGTCAAGGAAAGTAGGAATTAAGCCAACTTTTAAATGATGTAAACAACACCATTAAAAAGAACGATTGTTTTTTTTTTTCAGAATTTTTTTTTTCTATTTTGATTGAAATTAAACAGCCTTTTAAATTGTTTCATTATTATAACAAAAAATTTAAATCACTAATTGGGAAATGGGAATGGATGGTTAAATTCGTTTTCAATTCTATCAATACCAGATTTAAATTATTGAATTTCGAAATATAAATTGATATGCCACTAGAAATTGTGTAGTTTCAATTCGTAATAGATCTAAATTTCATATTCGATTTTGAAATAGGCCTTTTCAACTAAAAATCCTTTTTACACATTTTTCTAAATCATTGTTTGAATCTTTAACCTCAATTGAAAATTATTATCTTAATTTCCTTTTTTTTTTTAAAAAAAAAAGGTACAATAAAAATGAAGATTACGATAATTCTTAATTGTATAACTAATTACAAGGATCGCCGATGCTGTTTGCTATAAAATTATATAGTAATTTTTTTTAGGATAAACAATTTTATATTACAAATCAAGTCACATTTCTATTCTTCTTTCATAGAATTTATCGCCAAAGTAGCCATAAAATATCGCCGTGAGCACCCTTTTCCTTTTTCTTATCCCCTTGAAAGAGGAAGCCCGTCTCGTCAATCATGTGCAATGTCAGTAGCAGAGGCTAGCATCCATCAATAGAAAGCTACCTGCCTTAAAAAATCACCCTACAAACCACTTCACCCTACGGGGCAGCCACTTTAATGACACGGCTCATGCTTTGTTTAACTCGCTGTAAAAATAATAATACATGTATCATATTTAATCGAACTTTTTCGTGAAAAAAATGATAATTTCAATAATTCAGAATAATTTTATTTACAATGGATTTAAAATATTCTACGCTGAAAACATTATTCTGAAAATTATTGGAAGGGAAATAAATCAGAGAAAAATAAAATTTGAAATCAAGAAATGTCATAAAACATACAATTATAAAGGATTTCCTTTTGATTCTTTATATATTTTTTTCAAGTTAAATGGTGGTTTAATATTTTTTATTTAAATTTAAAAATACATTTTAAAATGGAAGAAGTTAATAGGCTAAGAAGAGTTACTTAATTTAATTAATTAAAAAAAACTAGAATCGGGCATTTTTTTAAAGAAAATTAACCATAAGTAGCTGTCGTAATATTATATTTGATTCGTCCTCAAAGAAATTCACTGTAATATATAATTTATTATAAAAGAACTGGATTTACATTGTATAGGGATTGTACTACACATATAAAATTGTATACGGAATTGACTGTAAAATAACTTAAGCTTAAATAAAGCAATTCTTTTTTTTCCCTCCCTATCTCTCCATAGAAAAAAAATTAAATTAAATTAAAAAACCTACATTTTAAAAAATGGCAATTTTGTTGTTACTAATGCCACGGACAAGAGCGTTGACGGCCGTCAGCGATTATAAGCTGAATCAGCCTCTCTTGTTTTTCAAGCAGCGCCATCTAGGGCCAAGAGTACGACTTAGCACAACACTCATCACATTAGCTTGCACAGTCCCTTTTTACATAAGGACACATTCATACACCTTATAAATAGTACACAAAAGAACAACCAAGCCCTAACTGGGATTCTAACCAGGAACACCCAGATCACGAGGAAAACACGCTACCTCTATGCCAAAACGTCGACAAAATAATAATATTATACAAATACATAAATAAATAAAACTGTGTTTCTTAAAGTGTATACTTATTGAAATTCCTTTAAAAATGTTTTAAAATATCATGCTAATACGATCCATTTTAAGTGCTGACGCGCAGAAAAATCACTTAAATCTTTTCAGTGATCTAATCTCATTAAAGCCACCATTTTAATAAACCCGGTGAATTCATTTGTTAATTTGGCAGCAGCAGCAGCAGCAAATTACACCGAGCAGACGTGTCGTAAAAATTCAGGATGTTGGCGAATGAAGCTTTATTGGACACACAGCGATAGGGGCCAATAAAAATCCGGGATCCATTCTGGACGGAGTAACTCCGAGGAGATCAGCTGTAGCTGCTGTTATAGCACAATAGATCTGTTGGTGCGAGACCTCGTCACTGCGAATCTGTCTGAGGAGGACATCCCCGACTTCCGGTAGAAAGGACATTCGACCGGAAGCTGATCTTCCAGGACGAAGTCCTGCAGAGCTCCTAACAGGAATATAAATATTTCATCGCATTAAGAGGCCGTCTGACAGTCTGGGAGCTGTAGGTGAGAATGGCAGGCGACGGCATACACAATCCTGCTTACCACCTTGGCTGACATGTCGACGCGAATTTCGGGGATCAAAGAGGTTTTAGGAACGTGGGAAGAGTGATTTGTTTCATTTATTTTGGCGGCTAGTGTGGCCTTAACAATGTTGCATAGAGTATTTAGTTTTAGCTTCACCATATATAAATCGAAACTACAGAAATTTGATAACACAAGAAATGGAATAAAGATATAGATAAATATACCCTGAGATACAGACAATACAACTAATGGGAACAAGGGACTATCGTTAAGATTTTACAAATGAGAATAATTAAAATGAAATGGCAAAAAGCCATCTAGTTACTAACGGGAATGGTGAAATCTGATGTTCTATCCAAATTAGTAAAGATGCGGATGACCATACAAGTTATTTTTAAAAGAATGGAAAAAATCGTTGAATTATAAGAATAAGAAAATAACAACGAATAACATTAATTAGAAAACTTAAAATATATGAAGAAATGGAAATCTTCGATCGATAATTTGAAATTTTGTGAGAACATTCGTCTTTATTTATCTTAATTAATTTTGTCATTAACCAGTTTAAATCAGTTTTAAACTATCACGAAACTTTTCTTTAGGTCTCTATCTCCTCCCCCCTCGCTATATAATTTTTAAAACTTTCATTTTCCATTTTTCTACCTGACAAACAAAGTTTTGGAGTTGGACGGATTTTGAAACGAAATAACAGCCATGTCATAGTTCTTCGTCAGCCTTTTTTTTAAAAAAAAGCATCTGCTGTCAATGAAGCATACGTAATAATAAAGCAGGACTGGTAAAAACAGGTCAACTTTTTAAAAACGCACCTTCTTTCAAAGAAGTATACATAATAATAATACAATGCTGGAAAAAGCTAAAAATATTTTTGCCCGTAAATTTTGTAGACTTTGAAACCAAATCTTAATCAAAACATCATGTTCTCGCGTGATAAAAATGCATATTTTTTTTAATTTATTGATTTTTTTATAAACACAGCTTTCTACCTTAAACAAACAATTATTTACCATTAAAAATTACATCTTCTACTCAGGATTAACTTCTTTATTTGAATGAGACAATATTAAATGAGACAATATTTATTATTGATTAGAATTAAGAAATTATAAATTACAACCTCTATGAGGCACACACGAGAGCCATGATTCCCTCCCATTTAGATAAAAAAAATAATAAAAATAATTTTAAGTTAATTTGATTAAGTTAAGTAGAATAACAATTTAAAAATTTAATTTTTAAATTAATAATCAATTATCATTCGCTTTCTTGCTTGATTTTAAATTAAAGATAGAGCAAGGTAGAAAAAAATAAGGTAAGGTAAAAAGAATTCCCGAAAGTTTGTTAAAATATGATTTTTCTAGAAAACCTTATGCAATAATTATAGTACTTCTTTTTTGAAAATAGTAATACCTATATTTTGTTTATTGTTTCAGAAAAATTTGGCGGGGGCGGCATTAAAATATTTATATAACTTACAGTACAAAGAGTATTCAGTACTCCTGTTTTTTAGAAAAAAATGCTAATTTCAAAATTTATTGCTAGAAAAACAATATAGAAATGACTATTGAAATCGAGTAAATAAAAAAAAATCCAAAAATTTCTATATTAATGGCATTTTTATATAGCTCTTTCATATGAACGAAACGAATCTAATTAATATTTCCGAAACAAGTATAATTCATGCCATTTGAAATTTTTTCTGACCTATATACCTGATTTTTTTTAAAAAAGCCTTATGTATTTTGGATTAAAAATAGCGAGAAAAAAATTCATTTAACTTTTCCTATATATTAAATTCAATAAAATATTTGCAATAATTTAAAATATAAGATTAATAAGGAAGTATGCATTCCATATAATTCTAATATTCTAAAAAATTGCTCCATTCGATGAAATAGGGAAAACAGGTTAATCAAAGATAGAAATATATCAATTCAATATGCTTCTTATTAGCATTTCTGGAAATCATCTGAAGATGAAAATAACTACGAAGACGAAAAACGCAGACATATTTAGCCATCGAAAGTAAAATTGCTTTTAAACTTTGATATCCAACAGCAATTAAACAAGTATCTTTTTTGGAAACAAGTATTCGCATCTGGTGATCATGATCAGTAAGTGAAAACTACTTCGCTAAAAGCACTTAGTTTTTGGAAATAATTGCCAAAACAAAATAGAAGAAGTAGAATAGCTCAACAAAGTTTTAAATAAAATTTTTAAAAAATCAACAACATCCGTGATTAAAACAATGATGGAACTAAAAATCACTTCTTTTAAGCATCCCAGTGAAAAGGTAAGTATCATGAGGAAAGAGCCAGGCAATATCAATTAGATCGGATTCTTTGCTCTAAGTGAATTGCTGTCTTTAAAAGTTCATTCGCCACTTCCACGTAAAAGAGTGATTTTCAATAAATGGCATCTTATCTCTCCAATACGAAAAGAAGAATGGACAGAAAAATACAAACTTTTACCGATCTTTTAAGTCCTCATATCCGCACGCGAAAAGTTACAGAGAGCGAAGCGATGATTTCTCTTCAGGAGAGAAAAAGAAGAAACTCTGCCATTAAGTGAGTACGACTGAGCCTAGAGGAAAAGCTGATATTGATATAGATATACAAATAATTTCCCTTCTTTTGACTTTGTTTATGGTCGAAGGGGCCCGATACGCATTATTATCAGCTTCTTTAATTTCTGCGACGGAATAAAATCTCCGCCATCTCTTTTACGCACGAAACGATGGCAAGTAATTATGTTTCGATTGCGCATTGAAAGCGACGAAAGTAAATTTAATAGTGATTAGGAAAATTTAAAGGCACAAGCGAGCAGTCGATGAGCTTTTTGGGGGGATTAATGAAGCTACGAATGGTTCACTTTTAATGGATCTCTCGGTGTCGCCATTTTGGCGACGATTTTTGTGACAAGATCTCGCCGGTTTAAGAAAATGAAATTCAACTATCACGTTAATATAAAAGAGCATTTCTTTTTATTTATTTTCCTACATTTGATAAACATGCTAAAAGTATTTTTTTTTTCATTTAGATTTAAAACTTTTATCTGATAACTAAAATACAATTTATAATTTCAGAAGAACAGATATAGTAGCTAAAATATAGTGTAGGTCAAGAGGTCCCAAACAGTCTATCACGAGAAGATCTTAAAGGTATACGATTTTTTTTTTCAGTTTGTTCGAAAATCAATGGCAGATTGTACTTTAAGGCAGATGATTGTGGTCGAAATATCAAAGCAATAATCTCACAAATTGAAGAATACAAAGAACAAGTCTCACAAATTGTTTCGGAATACTATAAAAAATTAGTGGAATGAAAAATGTTTAATTTTTTGCACTTGTTCTTAACATTTCATTTAATAACCTGAAAACCCAAGTATTGAAAAAAAAAAGTTTTAAAAAATCAAAATATATTATCTTATAGAGTATGGCTTCCCAAACTATGGGTCGCGTGCCATTTTCTAAAGGCTCAAAACAAGAAAAAATGTTTAATTTAACTGATGGCTCGCTCATGTATATAAATCTTACCGTCATCACAATTTGTAAAATTGTGCTATGGAATTAAAATGTTTATCAAGCTCTATACCAGAATTTTTTTTTGTCAAATTATATTTAATAATAAATGTATTATTATTATTATTTGGAAAGAATGCACGCTATTTGCCTGGAAAAATTTAATAAATCAAGAATGAAGTAGTGCCCTATAGATTCATTTTCTAAAAAAAATGGTTACCATCCTTTCAGAATATCTGGTATAAGTAATTTCAGAATATCTGGTATAAGTAAAACACAATAATTTTGTTCTAAAACAATTAAAGAGACTATTAGATTAAGTATAAGTATTTATCTATTTTAAAAATTTAACTGCTTCTGTAATTCGCAAAAGAGGAAATAACATTAAAAATAATAAAAACAGTTATCTCAAAGCTATTGAATATTACTAATAGTTTATTTTAATAGCAAATCAAAGACGATTAGAAAAAATATTTTCAAAAACAGCTCTTTAGAAATAAATTATTCTAATCAGATTAAATTAAAACACCAGGAAACATATATTTCAAAGCAAAAACATTTCGCAGCAATTTCTGATATCTTTTTTTAAAATTGATAATGGTTAGTTTTTAAAGGAAAGAATATTTTTTCGAATCAATCTGAAATATTTCAAAGAAACCAGTAAATATGACAAAAAAATTAACGTGAATTTTAATGCCTTCTAATACACAAAAATATATTGTATATTGATAAAATTTATTAAATTTCATAAATATCTTCAAGATTTTAAAAAATTCAGAGTTCAAAATTCAACGATATGTCAGTCTTGGTACAGAGATAGCGCACCTTTCTCGTGATCTGAGCTCCGGGTTCGAGCGTCGGTCAGGGCATGGCTGTTCTTCTGTGTACTATCTGTGAGGTGAGTGAATGTACCCCCTATATAAAGGGGCTATACAAGCGAATGTAATAAGTGCGTCTCAATTTCATATGAACTAGAAGTCATACTTCTGCCCTCGGGTGCTCAGGGGCCTATACCCACAGTAGCTACTGCACTCCTTCTTCCGTCGCAAAGTGGAAGGACATCATCAATTCAACGATATAAAAAACATCAAGTTTAATAGCGATATTAACACTGCCTCTCAAAATCACAGAAAACATGGTGAAATTCTCTATTTTATTAAACTTATGAAAAAAATTTCGCAATTCATTGCCATTTCTGGAATTTCATATGATTTCGTGCCATCTTTTATATCTTATCTCTTCAAACCAGCGCTCCTAAAGTGGGCAGAGACCGTCCATTATATTAGATTAAACACAAAAGAAAGAGAAGGAAAAAAACTTTTTTTTTCATTAGGTACGCATTTATCCTGACGTACTTCCAGCATACCTCGTAAAAAAAAGCGCAACATTTTCCCAAAAAAAATAATGTCCTCCGCACACAATTCCAGACTGGAGTAAATCAGCGAATAAATACACTCACGTACTTGCAAAGGAAGAGTGCGAGGTAAGAAAAGAAAAAGAATCATCCACGAAGGACCGTCTCATTGGTCGCTTCTTGGTCACGTGCCTTGTTTACATATTGTGGTGCGTACGTGCCGGAAGGACTTACCTATTCTGATGGAAATTCGTCGTCCCGCTTTTCCCGTGTCCACGTACGGGAGCAAATTTTCAAAGGTAATCAAGAAAAGAATTGTGTGGAAACTACATAAATACCGGAATCTTTTCACTCGCTGCACAATGAAGTCGAGCTGAAAACGGGTCCACCGTCCTACTCTCATGGCAGTGGAAGAAAGGGGCGAAAAAGGTTAGGGAGGGGAAAGGGAGGAAATTTGAATGTACCAGGAACCCTTTCTAATGAAAGGTAGAAACTGCATTTGGTGCTTTGCATACTGATTCAACTGGATATGACATCTATTTTCTGTTCTCTCCAGCCACACAACTTGGGAGATTTTTTTGCAAAGAGAGGGGAGGGAAAGGCTCCAATCAAGAGCTGGACAGGGGAAGAGATTTCTGAATGGAAGACTGAGAGACAAGATTAATACAGCAAGAAATTTAAGGGATATCAAGATTTACTTCCTTCAATGAAATCGGAAATATCCTAAATGTTAGCACCAAAAACATTTCTTTAAAACTTATTCTGGTAATTGAGGAACGAAGGCTCATTATCCAACTCCCGCAGACAAAAAAGAAGAAAAAAAAAAGTTTTTCCTTTACATAGGGCTATCTTAAGGTTATCCTTGGTTAGAATAATCATAGGCCTAATTTGAATCTTTACTAGAAATTTTTATCTCCTTATGAAATGAAGATACGTACTCCAAAACAACAGAAGACGAAGTTAAGTCATAATATACTTTACAAATAGGATAAATAAATGAATCAGATATACAGTATATATATATATATATATATACAGTATATATATATATATATATATATATATTATATATATATATAATGGTATTTTAAACACTAATTTTAAATGTAATTAATTCCCAAAGTTTTGTCTTAATATATCTCATAGTAACTTCCTTCTAAAATGTTATTTCCTAATCCATTAATAAATCAAATAAAGTATGATAAAGATAATGCACAATTGAGTCCACGTGCCCAGTGGATTGATAATAAATCACTGGCGTAAATATTCTTTTATAGAATTCCTTCGATGAGTAATAAATCACTTATATAAAATAGATTCTTTTAAAATAATCCTGTTTCTCTTGTCAAGGTCAAATGTATGAGAATTCCTGTCAGAAATCTACTCGTGTTGGATTTAAGAGAATATAATAGTATATAAGACCAGAGATAGACGTTTTGTTCCTTTTCTTTACCCTCCTTCGCCATGTAAATTTACGGTTGTTGTACCTCTTGAGATGGAATAAAACGGAAATTAAAAAGTCATTATGTGTTTCTTCTTCTTGATGATTTAAGTCAGGACTCTGCAACCTGTTTTCTTTATGCTTTGACAGAAAAATCATAAAGAAGGATGCATTATATAAAATGCGCAATATGGATTTATATTATTGTATTACAATATAATTTACAATAGCCATGTTACTTCAATTAAAACATAACAAGATTATGCAACATAACAATTAATTATTGGAGGAATTTATATATATTATATATATTAGAGGTAGATAGAATTAAATGACAATAACATATCTTTGAAGTTTAACAAGTTAATATTCAAAAGACTTACTATCTGAGGTGATACAAGCTCCACCTGTTGCCACGGGAATCTAAGAGCAAATCCTACTCATATTATTACTTTCGACAAATTCAATTAACAATTAGATTTATTTTTGGATTAAAACTAAAATGAAATTAACACAATAACTTAGCATGCGTCTTTGAATCAATAATGTCCATTGATAACAGACCAATTAACCAATTAAATAAAGCTTGAAACATGAATTAGAATTTTCTCACCATTTTTTTATTCGTTTCAATAAGGAATATTGTTCATATGTGTTTTTTTTGGATATATGTTTTATAGAAGAAAAAAATTAAATACGGAAAATATTACATATTGAAGATAGCCATAAAAAGTATAAAATTAAGGTAAAAGAAATGTTAAAAATGACCAAAACATATTTCCCGCTAATTTTACTTTTGAATATTATTTATATTATATTGAATATTCCAATAAGTAATAAGTAAAATGAAATCGGAAGCTAAGAAACAATTTCATTTGCAACCATGCATACTTTAATATAAATACATTTAATAGAGGATTAATTTGATATTACAAAATGCTACCACCACCAATTTAATTTTACGCAAATGCGTTCATAAGATGCACACCAGGCAAAAGCCTGCTGATTTCACTCAAAAACTTTTTAAAACTATTAACCACCAAAACTTTTGAATTACTTTGCATTAAGTTAAAATTCATTACCAGCACCAATTTGCCGTATCCCAATGAATACAACCCATCGAACAACCACCGCCAACCTGAACTTAAATTTCCCACCGGACTGCTTAGAACCAATCTCCCTTTTCCATCGCACCGCATACTGGAGAAAAATTACAACACGCAGAAAACCTTTTCCAAATTTGTTCCGCTTCAGAAGTCCACTTATTCCGTTCCTTTTGGAAGGGAGGGGGCGTGAGAGGAGGCGGAGGAAAGACCGACCCCCCTCTCAATTTCCGATTTTGCATTCAGGTTGTCGAGTAACACAAAACCACATCTCCTGGAATAGCAATCCTTGGGCAGCCAAGGTGTTATGGGCATGGTATACCCTGGAGGGGTCAGAAGCAATGAATCCGGTAAGTCTGATTGCCTCTAAAACCCAGAGGCCCAGGGGGGCGGAAACAAAGTCGGTCATCCTGAATATTAAAGGGCGTAGCCCCCGGTGGCCTTGCCAGATTCCACTTTCCGGTAATCTCTTTGAGGATCTTGACCGGAATGCCCAATGAAATCGAAAGGGGACCTTCCTTGCAGTGACAGGAGAGATCTCTCAATTATCGCCCAGGATACGGAATCGAAGAAAATACTCGGGTCACTCTCGCGTCCGTATCTTATTTATAGAACCAGACTTTTATCTTATTTTATTTCCTTCCTTTTTTTTCTTCTCCTTCCAAATGTCCCTTACATTCGCATCAAAGGAGATTGGAAACCTATTTTATTGGATAAAAGTGAAAATTAGGAACTGATGGGTACTTTGATTTCGGAGAGGGGGAGGGAGTCTAAGCGACCTGTAACTTCGATTCTGGTTAACGCTTTCGATTTCGAATTTCCTCATGACCAAGATCTCTCATTAAAAAGTGCTTAAAAATAGACTGAGAAATTTTAAATATTATTTTTAAGAACACAAGAAATAATTTGATACTTAATATTAAATGTGCAGCCCAAATGAAGTAAATATTAAATCTCATTTATACATAGCATAAAATGAAATCTCCTAAAAGCGTCTGTATGTTGGAACCACAAAAACTCGGGAAATAGTTAACCGATATAAGGGATATTTATGGCATTTTATAGCGCATTTATTGGGGTAGATTTTAGCACATTAAAGTCATACCAAAATTTAAAAAAAGTGTCCTATAATTGCAATTTTAATTTTACACTTACCCGTGCATTCGCGGAAACCTCAAAATTAGCAAGAGTTGTGGTATGCATATGCAATACATTTCTTTGTTTACGTCTGATTTTAAACAGCGATTCAAATCTCGTTCTCGCCAAAAGGAGGAAATCTATCCTTGGCGGGAACATATTAAATGCCAAAAAGCTTTGTTTGTTGCGCGATAAGGAAAATGAAGAAGAAAGAAACGTTCGGTTAGCAAATGTCAGAGAAATAATGTCCACACTAAGGGAAGGAGGCTCTTTTGAATTGCGGAGACTGAATGGATCATCTGAGTTTTGTCTACGGACATGTCATACCTTTATCTTTTAACAGTCTAAATATTTCTGAATGTGTCCAATAAAAATTTGTTTTGAAGCTATTTTTGATAATTTCTAAATATATTTTTATCCTTGTTTGATGTTCCTTAACATTACCATGTCGTATTGGATGGAGGTTAAATTTAAAACTGATTTTTCTTCTAGGGTGCTTTGCCATGAGAAACGGTGTGTGGGTACTATAGTTTATTATATACTCAAAAGGATTGATTAATATGAGAACTTGAACTCCAGTAGCGTGTCTGGCTCATTCATCTTTGTCTTATAAAATATTTTAATCAGTTATTAAATCACGGAAGTATGTAATTGAAAAAATAAAATCTACTGCATAAGAAGTGCCACAAGTATTTTATGCCTCCGACATAACAGAAGTCCCAAACAGAATACATCAACTACTCAAAAGCTTAAATTAATTCATAGTTCTTGCAACTTGAAAAAAATATTTTGAAAAAAAAAAAAAAAAAAGATAATTTTTTTCCTTTTTACATGAAAAAAAATAAAGAAAGATAACGATAATCAGTAAAAATAACTGGCATAATTTTAAACTTTAGTCTTTAAAAGATATTAATGTTTAAAAGATATTAAAGATTCCAAGCATATTAATAAATGCCATTAATTGTAATGCTGTTAATTATTTGAAGGATTTTTTATATTTCTTGATATTATTTACATTTTTTATTCGTACTCAATGAATATTTATTTCTATTTACCGTTAATTTGCATTTTATCTTAAGCGAGAACAAATTTTATGTTATGATAATTACTTTTTAATTTTTAATGGAGACAGTATTGTTACTCGATTTAAAAACTTTCGTCGCATAAAGATGCAAGCTTAAGTTTATTCATACACATTTTCAATTCTTATTAAAATAAAAATATTTTTTTGCAAAAATGATTCTTTCTTTAGTCTGTTTCATAGATATTCATTTCTGTAAGTTCTTTTAAAACGAAACCATGTCTGAATAACCCATTGATGTATTTTAGATGGAATATTCTCAGTTGTATGCATACTAAAAATAAAAATCTAACATTTTTTAAAAACATTTTTGTTGAACAGCTCATTGTTTTGTGTCGAAAGTTAGTCTTTGACGACTCTCAGTTTTTATATTCATTTTTAAGTAGCATCAATAATATGACAATAATGAATTTTATTACCTGCTTCCTTTTTTAAAACACTATTAATAATTTAATTATTAGTAAAAAAATATTAGCATATTAGTATATTTAGAAAATTATTAGTATTAAAAAAAAATTTTCAAATGTATTGCGGTTTTTCAAAATAAAGGAAGTTTGAGGGAATGGATTATGTCCCTCAGATACAAATTTCCCAAATGAAAATATTCTCCGAATCCCTCATACCAATAAACTTTTAACATAGTTAAATAAATCTCAATATAATGTTAAAAAAGTTACATAAATATTTATTTAATTCTTGCAAGGAGTGTTTTCTAAAAATAACAATAAACAAGGCACCGATCATGTACAATTGATTTCACACAAAATTATTATTCAAATAAAATCAATTCGAATGCAAAATTCGCAGCCTTTTAAAAAAGATGACAGAACAAACTGTAGGGAAGGGAGAAAAAAAAAGAAAACGGAATTTTTAGATAACAATTTGGAACAGCAGAGGAAAAAAAATGTTTTACTGCTTAAACTTTTAGAAACTATTTTACTCTATACGTTTTCTAATTAGTATCTTTAAAAAATCAGAAAGCCATTAGTGCGAAAAGGTAAAATGCGAGTTTCCCCTAGTAGAAATTATTTTTCATTCGAACGTTTCTGTGAAAGTAAAAACAACCAAAGGAATAAAGAATTTTTTTCCCCTAACAACTTTCTCTTTACATTATTTTTGCCCCAGCCATTTTTTTTTCACACATTTTGAAATAGAACATTTAGCTGCAAAAGAACGTGCATAAAATGCTCTATAGCTTTTCAATTACGGAACTTCTATTTTGGCGGAAACTCCCATATCTTTGTGGTCAGATAAGTTCTCCAATTGCTTTGTTATCGGACCTGAGCATCGCCGCTTTTCTAGTCGGAATTATTTTAATTAATGACTAACAGTTATCCCTCTTCTCGCTTAATTACTTTCTCTTTTATTCAGTAGTGGTTTTTCGCGCCAACGCTATCTACGTGAAGGTAATCGTCGCCCATTGGCTATTCCTTTTGTTGCCAAATGGCAATGAAGAAACGGTCAGCCAATAACATGCAACTAACCGTTTGGTTCGTAGAGGGACAAAGAGTGAAGCAGAGGATAGAAAGAGAAAGAAAAAGAGAGAGAAAAAAAATGAAAACTTCAGAATGGTTTGTACTAAAAAAAAAAGTTTTCTATATATTTTTTTCAATCTCCCATTTCCTCCTGCTCTTTTGGTATCAGAGTAAAAACTTGATTTGCTATTTCCGTCACTTTTTTCACTGTTTCGTACTTTTTTATTTGACTTTTATTGTTCTTTTCCCAACTTCCTGTCTTTCTGGGGGCTTTCCCTCCCCCATATCATAGAAGTCCAACATAGCGACCATTTTCTCCACTGGCTATATTTGAATACGTAAGGGGGAAAAAATTCATCTGCAGCAGTAAAAACAAAATACAGGTCGAGGAGCGTGGATATTGAACTTTTGTAATTAAATTAAACCCAATTCAGAAATGACAAGAGGTTATCCCCCCCCACACTTCTTTACTTTGTACCATTTTTGTTTCCCTCCCCCAAAAGATTTTCCCCTTCTCTCAGCGTGTTTTCCCTTTTTCACTTTTTTAACCGCTGCATTTGTCGTGCCAGTTCGGGAACAGGCCACCACTAGAACAAACACTATTCTTTTAATTTTTCTTCTATCCATTATTTTTTTTATCTCCCCACTTTTTACTTTACTTTTTTTTTGTCTCGTCCCAATACCCGAGTGGTATCGCAATTAAGTCCAAAAGGTTCAATTTCAAAGCTTTGCAAAATTTATCATGTTCGGTAAAGAACAATACCAGAGAAAACAAATGAGAAAGTAAAGGGGGGGGGGTGAAAAAATCACGTATATATACACATAAAGTACGGATGGGTTAAAAAAAAGGATTTTTTTTCAGTAAAATAGCGAAGGGAGAAAGGCCGCAAAAAAGGGGGAAGAAAAGAAATAACAAAAGAAAATTAGGGACAATCAGTGGGTTTTGTATGCAGATGGAGCAGTAATAAATAAGTAAAAAGTAATTTCCACTAACACTAAAGGGTGTATTCGTTTTGTGTGTGCATATCATTATCTCCCTTTCTTAGTTGTGGGAACTTTTCCTGTTAATTACTAATTGATTTGATTAGCTCCTTTTTTCCCCCTCCCACACCGCTGAAAAAGCTCAGACACTTCCAACTGGGAGCCAGTTTTTGCAGCGTTACGAGAACAAAAACTATAATGACTAGCGGTTAAGTTGCGCAAGGCTATTCTTTTTACACGGCCGTTTAATTCTAATGCTTTTTATTGCTTTCTTAAGGAACTTAAAAAAAAATGAAAAGACTGCGCGCGTTGGGAGATATTGAAGGGGTAAAAAGAAATAGGAGAAGAAAAAAAAATTTACAATTGCCATCTGACAATTTCGACAAAACCACTGCAAACAATTCATTCGCAAAAGGAATTAAAAAAAAAAAAAAAAAGAAAATAAAAAGCACTTGCACGAAAATGATGAAGGGGGAAAAAAACACTTTCCAACCAATATACTTTGTGTTTATACGTTATTTTTTTTTTCTGCGAAAAAATTATTTTTTCTAACCATCCCACAGGTTTTTAACCAGCCTTTTAAGTGAAAGATTTGCATTAAGTTGTAATAGAGAACGACGGGAATTTACTTTAAAAACACGCAAGAAACTTTAAAGTGCCGCGACTAGGGATTTTTTTTATCCTCAATTTTTTTTTCCTCAATAGAAATAAAAACTTCAATTAGCAACCCAAAAGTAGTTGTGTATCTTTTTAAGAATTTGCAAAAAAATTCTTAACCACCTTCAGCAATTTATTTATTTATTTTTTTCCATACATAAAAACACCTCGTCCAATTACTTAAACACAAATGTCCACTTTAGTGTGTTGTGCTTTTATAAAATTACGAAGCAACTTAAGACAAAAACGGGAGCGCAGCTCACAGCTTAATAAAAAAATCACTATCATTAAGAGAAAAAGCCCTACTTTACAGCACAAAACAGTTTCATTAAAGATTTTTTTTAATCTACATAATACTATCAACGATGTCTCGTTTAAATAGATGCCGACATCTGAAATGGAATTAAACTTTCCGCATGAAGCACAAACTAAAAAGATCATTAAATAAGGTTAACATTTTTCTATAATGAATTAAGATAGGTTCTGCATATTATTATTAAGTTAATTGTTCCCTATATATTAATATTTTTAGTTTAAAAAAATTCAACCATTCCAGGTTTACCAAGGCTTTTTAATGGTAAATTTTAGTTAATCATTGATTTAAAACATAATTCTCCAATGTTTTCACCAAAGGAATAAAATCATACGGTTAAAAAACATATTTAGAGTTTTATTTCTTACAGCATTTTGCATTTATTATACACAATATCATTTTTAAAGTTTTTTTTTAACTCACGACAAAGGCGGTAAAGTCTTTTGAAGCAATTTAAGAGCTAAGAAATGAAATTGTAGAAAATGCATGCAATGAGAAATGAGATGATTGTTTTAGTTATAAAATTCACTTAGATTAATAAAACAATTAACACTGGAATAATCGTATGATGTGTGAACGATCTTAAACCCAACAAGCTTGATACTTTATTTCACAAGGAAATACAGGAAGCGACTCATAACTGAAAAGTAAACTAAGGCATCACTTTCAATGATTACCAAACAACATAATAGCTTTTCCGTGCAATTAAATAACTCTCTCTGTAATCAACGTATGAGATAGATAATTTTTCGTTTTTTGTGATTCTTATATAGTGTCCATGACAGAAAAAATAATTTTTTAATAGCATCTCATCTCCTCCCTAATTCTTGTGTTTTCCAGAACCTTCACTTTCATCGCCAAATGGTCATAAATGTTGGGCATTATTGATATGGCATGCATTCATCTATTGAAAACATCTGTAAATCTTTTTTTCCTGATTATAAAACGAACTATGTAGGGAATTAATATAACAAACTTGTAACAAAATATCAATGTATGTCAAAACTTTACTTGCACTTTATTTCCTCTTTCTGCAAGATAAGAAACTAATTCCAAATAATCTTAAACTGTAAACGAGGAAAAATTCATTCAGTTATCATTACGAACACTTTGTTTTATCAAAAGATGCTAGAAGACGAGAAAAGACGATCCTGAATTCCAAATGAATACCTAAAAGCTACAATAGCAAACTTTATTAGGATTTAAAAAGCTCTGGTTTGTTATGACTCAAATTTGAAATATTTTGGGAACTGCTAATTTTAGGTTTTTAAAGCTAAACCTATTTATCCAAATTTTAAAAATTATGGATACTTCGACAAGTAATTCCGATTTCATGAAAGGCACAAAGTTAAAATCAATCATTAGATTTAAAATAATAAATTCACTCGCAGGATGCCACAAATCATTAATTCCTAAGCAAAACAATAAAATTTGCCATTTAAAAGAAGTCACACGAAAAGCACGCAAATTTACTTTGAAATTTAAAAACCCATTTATTACATTTCCGCACCGACCAACGAGCCTCCCCTGACGTTCACCTGCAAATTTCTTTCAAGAAAATCTTCCCCTCCCATTCACACGCACAATTCCATAATTTTGAAAAAGATCCTTTTCAAATCCACACCAATTACCTCCAGACAAAAGGACAAGGTTCTTTTAACAAAACTTGCAATATCTCAAGGCGGAATTTCAAAGCAGGAGGGAGGGGTGGAAAAGATAAAGAGGAAGGAAAAAGAGTGGAAGGAGGAAAAAATAAAAGACCCTCTAAGAATTCCCTCCTTGCATTATGCAAACAATCACGACTTAATAAATATCCTCCCACCAACCAAAAGTAATTCGGAATGCGACTCGGACGATGATGGCTCACACTTCAAGTGGCCGCTCATAACTTTAACCGCCACAACCAGATGATGATGATAATCACGATAAGTACAGAGAATGGAGAAGAACCCTCCAGAGAAGAATTCCTGGGCGAAATTCTTTCAGCGGTCTCCCTTTTGTGGTGGATGCCACTAAAAGATCCATCTTTCCTCTTCCCCTGATAATGGCGGTTAAGACTGTTTTTCCGCTCGCCACCCACTTTGGGCTGGCTTCTCTGCAGTGGAAGGTGAGAGAGGGAAACAAAAGGATTGGCCACATAATTTCGCCAAAAATGACGGCTTAATCGCATTCTGGAAATTGAATTCTAGAAAATAAAATATGAATTTTATTAAATGATTTGCAAATGTTTAACTACCATAAATGCATTTGGAGATGCGGTATAAATTCTCTTGTAAGGAAAAATCTGCTGTTTAAACGATTGATTGAAGGTGAGGAAAAGAAAGAAAAGGATTGACGTATAATTTCACCAAAAATGGTTTGATTGTATTCAAGAAAATGAAATATAATTTTATCAAGCTATTTGAAAATGTTTAACTAATTGCATTTTCATATTGTATGAATGTTCTCTTATATGGGGATAGGTTCAAAATACAAATTTGCAATCTAAACAATTGATTGCCGGTTTCATAACTCCCTCCCTTACCTAAAGAGCAAAAACACCAGTTTGTGAACATTCAGGCATGCACAATAGAAGTTTCGAGATTCTATCTATAAAATTTGCAGATATATACTTGTTTTAAAACTTAGACTAATAATAAGTTCAGAAGGGAATATTTATTTCAAAAATGAAAGTTTATTTAATACAGGAAAACTATCAGACGCAAATATTTGTCTAGTAGTAAATCATTGAAATAACTGAATCATGATTAAATTCTGACCAGAAAAAAATGTTAACCAAGAAAATATTTTTCACTTTAATTGTTTTACAGTTGCAACTTCGACTTTATTATACAAAATGGGAAAGATAATTGAACGATTAAGATATTCTAGAGAAGTGCAGGAATGCCGAAAAAGAAAATAAAATTATTTACTCCCAAATATGAGCGTTTTAAGTTGTTCCATTTGTTGTTGTTGTTGTTGTTGACAACTTGTGTATGCATTTAAATATTAACACGCGGCCATCGAAGGCAAAATGATTGCTCTAAATCTCACTGTTAAATTGGAAAAAATTATAACGAAAAAAATTAATTTGGAGCTAAAAATTGTCAAAAAAGATTAATCTTCAAAAACATTTTACGTGTTGGGTTTGAATCGAACAAAAAAAAAATTATTGTAATAATATCAACTTACAATAAAATATACAAGAAAATAAAGCAAAAATAACATTCTAATAATTGGAATTTTAAATGCAAACTGGATTTTTGGGGAGGGAGGCAGAGGGCGCTTTTTTGATTTTTCACTTATTTTACACACAAAATGATTGAAACTAATTCGCATGAAACGGATTACGTTGTGTATGAATTTATTCTACAAAATTTTTAGTATATAGAATTAAAATCAGCAAAACATGTTAAGCGTAATAAGTTAGAGGAAAAAGAACTATGTAGATCCATAAAGATCCTTATAGGATTTAATCAGCTTTTGCCCACAGTAAGTCAGAAGAAAAGAAAAAGATTTTTTAATTTAATCTCATAGGTTTTTAGTAAAAATAATTAAATTTCAAAAGATTATGTATGGTTTGTAAATATATGCACACCTTCCAGCATTGCTTACCCCCGTCATCCATAAAACTTCTTACAAATATGTTACATATAATAAACATCCCCAAATTATTGACGAATAGATATTTCCAAAGAATTTTAATTAATTAAAAACACCAGTCAAAATTATTCAATATTTATTTAATTAATTATAATTGACTAAATATACATTTATTCATGTCTAAATATATCAGAGAAATAATTTTAATTAAAAAACACAAATACGATTTTGCTGATCACATAAATTGTTTGATTGCTGATATAATTGTTTGATAGCTGTATAATTTGGCAGACATTTTTTTTATTTATTTATTTTGTAAATAGACAGCATTCATTTTTTTCATTTATTTATTTTGTAAATAGAAAGCATTCGTTTACCCTCCCCCTAGTTTAACATCGTAGAAAACTCCTTGTCATTTTGTAATGAGGAGCGATGCCAGTATTCTTGCATTCATATGAAAAAAATTCTATTTCTTAAAACCATATTATATATATATATATATATATATATATATATATATATATATTTATATATATATATATATATATATATATATCACCAAAACATTTATATGAGCGAATATATGGAAAAAGTATTTTCGGTGTTTTAGTGGTTTTACCCCATAGATTTTCACTGTATATTCCTAATTCCGTAGTTTTTAACCAATTTCAGTAGCAACTACAGAAATTCCATAGCAATTGATGGCTATGTAAATACTAGAATCACGGATGATGAAGTAATAACTTTTATCAACCAAAAACTGTTCTTCGAATTTTAAAAAAATCAGAAAAATCCTATCTCCAATCCTTCCAAAACAAATCCTATCTCCATTGTGAACCAAACCAAACACTGCAGCAGGAGCAGTAAAAGGTGCACCTCTAATCCGTCCTATAAACAAAATCGAAGGTACGAAATAAGTTTTTACATCAGGTAATCGGCGACGGAGCAGGAGCGTTCCAGTGTCTCCTTTATCTCACTTCTCCTTCAGTGGGCATCGGCAACAGGCGAGAGAGAGAGAGAGAGAACCTTGACGTAACTACCTCATATTTATTTCATTCCCTTTTGCCCCATCCCCCACTCTGAAAGGAAAAAGTTTTGATCCCTCAACTTCTCCTTTCCCCTTCGGTTATTGCTCTTGTTAAAACTATTTCGCTGCAGCCCTCTTATCTAAAATGAAGGGACAAATTTATTTGGGTTCTATTTTTGACAGCGCAGACTTAGATAGGCTGTTTACGCTAGAATAATTTTTTCTCTTCTCCTCACTGTGTCGTTACTCCTGGTTGTCTGTTCAATGTTTGATACGGTACATTTGTCGCTCAGCGTATTGTACTCGGCCTGACGCGGATGATAGGATGAGTCAGAACTTTTCTTCTTTCCCGGCAATAAAGTAAACGAACCCTGAAAGCTGTTTAATAAATTATTATAACAGGTAAAGGATGTAGCATTTAGAAACCTTGGGCCACAAACAATCCCAAGTTTTCATACGAAACAGATACACTCTTAAATTAAAAGAATGAATGCATATTCATTGGTCTATTTAAAACTGGCATTAGTCCTTGATACTTTCGAGCATGCTTTCCAATAAAGGCCCTTTTAGCATATGCTCTCTTATAAAGTATACCTTTCCTCTTGTAAAAGAACTACAACTGCAACTACAAAAGGCTACTCCACCCTCAGCCTAGAAAGCGTTAGATAAATATTGTCATGTAGGTACTTTTGGAACTCAGCGACACATAGGAAGTAAAGTTTAACTAATTTATTAATTCAACTCAATGAGCAAAGTAACTCAGAAAACTCTGCACAACTCTGAACATCGTGACTGAGAGATCTTTGGTTTTTATATCAGGAAGGAAAGTTTCAGAATACTTTTCAGGAGACAGTACGAAAAATTCACATGCACATATCTGGTACACTAAAGAAAGGTCCAGAATCTTCTGGAACACGAAATAAAGGAGAACATTAATGAAGGAATTAAATAAATATTTAGGCCGACGCCCTGGCAAAAGGATAGCACGTCTTCCCCGAGAGCTGGACGGCCTGGGTTCGGGCATGGTTGTTCTTCTGTGTTCTATCTGTAAGTTATATGAATGTGCCCTCCTGTAAAAAGGAACTGTGCGGGCGAATGTGTAGCTAAGACGTACGTTTGGCCCTAGTTGATGTTACTTCAAAACAAGAGACGCTCCTTTCAATTTAAAACTCTCTGATGCCTCGGCAAAGCTTGTTGACGGCAAGCTTGGTCACTAATAGCAACAACAATAAACATTTACATAAATTTTAAATCTTATTGTCGCTGGTACAATTCGAACTCACTATCTCCTGATTACGAGACCAGTGTGATGACGATTCGGCTATGGAGAGACAATTGCTTCGTTACAATGCAGCAATATGAATGGTCAGAAAACCACAGCTTTGTACATGCAGAATATTAAAATTAGTATTAACAGGCTATTTGTTGTTCCTCCCCCTGTTCTTTCTGTTCTGTTCAGTCGTATCTTATCGGTATTATAATTGAAAAATTAATGAATGGAAAAAAAATTGCGAAAACATTTTGCTATGGTAATCCCTTGTGTAGTTAATTGCTGATTTATAGAACAATAAAACTTAAATAAACAAAGAAGATATCATTGTTAAGAAAATTTTATTAGACATCAGGATATTTTAATAATTTAAAACACAGAAGTTTATCCCCTCCCCAGGCAAACCTATCTGTCTCTACTATTGGATTCGACTTACAAGTATAGAAAGTAGTTCATACATTTTATACAAATCAGTATTAAAATATCAATATAATTTAATATTTTCATATGGAAGATTCTGTAAATAAATAAATAGGAATCTTAAAAATTTCTTTGTATTGAAATGATATACATTTCTTTGAAGTAGAGAAGTTACTGAAATTTTTAATTTCACTTCAAGAATTTTTTTTTTTTTGTAAAATTGGAAAAAAATAAAATTACATGATATTAAATTGGTCAGAAGATTAAGTATAAATATATAAAAACAAATAATTTTCGCATTTATTTAGATAAATATTCATTAACTTATGTTTCAGTGTTCATCAAACTTATTATTTCGACAAGACAAGTTTATATGAAGTCAATTCAGTACGGATTCGTAATTCAATTCGTAGTATATGTGAAATTTTTTTGTCTGAATATGGATTTAAAAAAAATTAAATGTATCAAAATTGGATTGAACAAATTTCTTTTTGTTACAAATTGTATCCTCAAATATTTGCTTTAAATTCACAAAACATTTGAAGTTGGCTCTTCTGAATATAAATTTATATTTTTAAAAACCAATGCGATACCTAGAAGAACTACTTGAAATCAAAACCCATAATCATTTCATTTATCAACATTTCTAATGCCATGCAACTCAACAAACCCTCCTTCATGTACGTCTCTGTCCTGAATAAAAACACCACTCCAACAAATGTCATCATTTCCGCCAACATTTCATCCCAAGAATAAGATTTGGCAACCCAATCCCCATACCAAAACACCAAAATCCGCCATAAAGCGCGTCAATCACATCATAACCCGCCCACCAAACACAAACGTCCGGCCAATATATATAATAACCAGCTACCAAGGAAACTTGACATACAACCAAAAAGGCAGAACAATAAACACATCAAAATTTCTTGCTCCTCCTGAAAAAACTTGGGGACCCAGTCATAATACGTAAAAACCGCAAGGGCACACCCTATAAGGCACTTGGGGCCCTGCCGCAGTACTTATGCCTTGCCCGTTGCTTACGTAATGTGGAGAAGCCGGGCCCCCTTCAATGGCTCGCTGTCGGATTTGAAGCAGGGAAATTTATAGTTATCTATTGTTTGGCCGTTACACTCGGTTCCTGTGCCGGGGGATGCAGAGGGGAATGAAGGGGGGCTTCCCTATGAATAGCGGTAATCAGTGACAGGATGTCATTTGTCCACGAATGAATCCGCCGGGCGAAGTAGCGATGGTGATGATGATAGGGATGTTGAACTGATGGATGATGTTAATCCGGTATTCTGTTGCTCACAAGTAAAATGCCTTTAGGAGACAGAGAGGGGGGTGATTCTTTTTTTCTTCTTTGCATCCCTTTCGGTGCACTTGCCTGCATTAAAGAAGAGTAATTTTTGTTTGTAGGATGAAATCTTGGCTAACTTCTTCAGCCCAAAAGGGTTGTTTGGCAATTGGATGGGATACGGAAGAGACAGAAGATGGCGTGTTGGGAAGGAGGGGGGCACGTTGTGACAACTTAAAAGGATTGCATATAATTACGGATTTATGCGTTCGGTGAGCTCGAAATGTTAAGGATGATGTAGGGCCGTTTATGGTGTGCCAGGGTGGGTCTTAATGGCAGTATGGTTTGAGTCACAGCAAAGGTTAACCATGGAACGATTCATCACAAATGTACTTTGGAATATTCGAGTTTCTCGAAGAGTTATGAAACGCATTATGGAACTCGGTGGTTTATTGCTAACTTCATTTTCAATCCATACAGAATATTATGAGGCATACTTTGGCAATAATTTTCTTTGGCAGTTAGTTAATGACAGCAAAGCGTCACTTGAAGTTAAGTACATAATTTAACGTTAGAATATAAGTTGGGTGTTTACAGTCGTGTCTTATATAATCATCATGAGAAATTTTCTATTTTAATAATAAAATAAATTTAAATTAATAAACTTGCTTACACTGCGACTTGCTGTTTCTTCCTGTCATGTGTTTTGTAATTTTAAGACTACAAAAGCATTCGGAGTCATACAAATTGTAATTTATAACTTCTTTTCTCTGTACGAAACAACATTTGTTTCTCCATAGAAAAACGAATTCAATTTCAAACATATTTTACAATTGTTCTAAAACAGTGCGTATCCCCATTCTGAAGCTTTTAACTCAATTAATAGTTTACTAAAAACAAAAGAAATATAGCCATTTAATTTCTGTAAGAACATTTTTGAAGAAATATGCCAAAACACAATAAAAGAATTTGGTCGTTCTTATTGTGATCTTGTAATTTTTTTTTATTTTATTGAAATCACAAAATATATCCATTAATGGATCTTAGTGGATATGTAATGTTTAGTATTAAAATTAATTTTTTTCAAACATTTTTAAGGTTCTTAAATTTATACATTTAACACATTTCATAATTCTAACACTGTTATTTCTTGAAAATTCAAGAACTTTTGTCATTAAAATCTTTCTTCCGTGCTATTCCGAGAAGGTGATCTCGATCATATTTGAAATTTTAGCAGAATTTTGAAAAATTACTGATTTTTTTTTGAGCTTTTCTTCTTATATTCAGATTATTTCTTCATAAAAAAATTAAGAAATTGTGTTCTTTTATTCTTTTCTTAATTTATATAAATCTCGTTAACAACGGGCTAATATAGAAAAATTGAAAAAGGCCGAATTTCAAAATTGCTTTTCTTTTAGCAGGATTAAATTTTATATAGTAAGTCGACAAGGCACTTAAGTCAATTACAACTAATATAAAAAAATAATGCATATTTATTACTTATAGCACAAATTTAAATAGTTAACATTTTAAAAATGATTTATTTTCAGATGCACAATACCATTAATTTAGCTCATAGACAAACAATGTAAGAGTAACAAACTAATACAAATTCCTTCTAGGACATATGAATTTATTTTCATATAATTTAGAATTCAATTCTTCGTTTCTCTGCCATAGCTGATTTTTTGAAAATAAGAGTGATCATTTGCCCTCAATACAAAACAACTAATTTGGCATTTTATTTGACAATTGCACGGTACATTTCAATTTGAGCATTGACTACAAACCTAATTGGACAGGAGCGAGCTCAGACTTCAATTTAGCATCCAAGAATGCCATACTCATCTAAAATACTAAAAGATAAGAGAGAAAAAGGGCCATCCCTTTTAAAGGAAAGGATGGGGAGGAAGTTGGGTTGAAGAAAAAGTGGTGGAAGCGATGTTCACTTGCCACCAGAACAATCTCCGATCAAAGGGCGGCGGTGCAGGCCGCAAGTTTACGGCTCAGACTTGATCCCCGAATCCTGGGGCCAATGGCTTACGTTACATTGAACTGATGACTTAATCCTAGGACCGAGGGATGCTTGCGGGGAGAGGACGATAATAAGAGTCCGACGTGTACTTCCATGAGTTCGAGGAGGATAAGGGGTCACCAAGCGAAGGGTTTTTTTCCCTCTTTGTAGTCTCTTAAAGAGACAAGAAATTCATGTCAAGATGTGTGCGACACAGTGAAAAAGGTAAAAAAGAGAAAGAAGAAATGCTAATAAAAACAGGTAGGCGGAAATATAAGCAATGCAAAACCCTTAATTGCTCTTAAATTGTTCTCTTCTTTTTTTTTCAATTCAAATTATTTTTTAACTGGCCATGATAGTTTACAACAATCTTCTTCGGTTAAAGACTATGTATTTCAAAATAAAGCTGTGGACATGCGGACAGACTTTCCGTCTTACAATACCCTGTCGTTTACAGAGAAATGAAGAAAGACTGTGAACAGAAGTGATAATGCAAATTGTACTAAAAAAATAAAGTTATTAAATTTGCTATCAAAATAGGGTTTTCAGGGTGGTTTTATTTGGGTATTCTGAATACATTACTTTAAAATAATAGTGAGGTTTGAAAGTTGCTTTGAAATATGAAACGGTATAACTGTTTTTGTATACCAATCATTATAACATCTTTCGAGTTTATTTATAAGTTACTTCCGAGTTTATTTGTTACTATGTATTGCCAATTTTTAAAATGCTTTATGAAACACTATGCGATTAGCATAAAAACTAACACCAGGCTTTAAAACTACTGCCATGTTGTTTATAATCAATAAAAAATATAAATTAGTACGAAAAAAAATTAATATGAGCTAAAAGAAGAAGGATATATAACTGTATCTTAAAAAAAATCCTTTAAATAGATATGAAACAGGGAGTTCTTAGCAATATCAGTATACATAAAAATAATGTCAAATATTTACTTTAAGTTTAGAGATTTCTTTCTGGTTATTTTTTTAATTATTCAAATTCTTACCCGGGTATGAATTTAAATGTTATATTCCATTCATAATTACGATCGTTATTAATTACAAATGAATTGACAGTATGATGGAGATTGTATTAAAAAAAGAACGTTGCTAACGTTGCAGAGGTGTGTACTTTTCTAATTAGGAATTACACCCGTTCATCGAATTTAATATTAAGTAAATTAATAATAAAAATTATTTTTCAGGAAAAAAATCTATTTCCTTCAAATTATTTTCTTTATAATATTATCAGTACTCAGCACTATTTCAGAATCATTTATTCGGTTCAGTCTCTAGAAAAATCCTGATAAATCATGAATCGGATCTTTTTTCAGAATGTCTGAATCAATTCGTTGAGTAAGAAGCAAGCCACAAACTCGTCCCGCCAAAGAATCTTTTTTGCAATGATTACCCAATCCCGGGGCTTTTTACCGCCTTCCTCCCGTAGCTGACAGATGAAACTCGGGAAAAACGGAGCGAGATTGACTGCCTGGATCAAAATCTGGACTTTTCGAAATCGGAAGTCACCGGTCGTTGGGTTCCGTCGTATAACCCCAACTCCCTGCTCCTCAGTGATGTACGGTTACGACTTGAACGCACCGAGTAACTGGCCCGTAATTACTGATGAGAGGATTAAGGGACTGTAGGTTAAACGCCCAAACCCCAATGGTAATCGAAGGTTAACTGCTTCTCGGCGACTTTTTGGCGACTGAGGCTGTCCTGAAGCGTGAAAAGGATTGGAGATGCAAGGAGGGCGAACCAATAGGAATGAGGTTTTCGGATTGGGATTGCTGCTATTCATCGCCAACGGATCTCGGCTCGAATAAATGTCTACTTTCACTGAAGGTTAGGGTTAGAGCTCCAGTTAATAAAAAAGGGAGAAAAATTTCAATATGCCTTGGCGATAAATAACTTACTGTACTAAGAGCATGGATACAAAAATTATAGTTAGTGGTGCCTAATGGCCGTCATGAAATATTTTCATCACATATACTTGAAAGCTAATGGGTATGAGATTAAAAATAAAGAAATGCCTTTGAAATTATTTATTTCAACACATCAAAAAAAATTGTAATTTTTTAAAAATCTACTTTAAATTTTATGATGAATAGTAGCTTGGCAGAATTAGTCATGATGAAAAGATGGAATTAGGGCAAGAAGTTAATAGCTAATTTTGTTGTACATAAACTTTATGATTCTTAAAGTCAACTGAACAACAAAATTTAACTAGATTATAAATACTCTATTTAATTTATTTTAAATTAACGATATTAAATTTAAAAAAATCACTAGCTTTTCACAGAGAGAGAGAGAGAGAAACCGACTACATACGTGGATAATGGAAAGAATAAGCAAAGTAAAATAAACAAAAGCATTCAATGAATTAGTTATCTATTATTATAAAATAAATAATAATTACAAAAAAATTAAAACAATACAACTTAAATGCTTGACTGAGCTTATAAATCTGAATGTCAGAAATAGAAGTCATGTTATATAGTATCATAATAGAAAAATATTTTATCATTCACGTCGCAGGTGTTCAGATATAGACATCCCTTTTTCTAATGAATGGTGATTTTTTTTTCATATACCAAAAAAATAACTATAGAAAGGACTCTTTCATTAAAATAATAAGCGATATATTAAAATTACATAGCACATAAATAGATGTTCAAAGCAAACTCCAAATCTTCCTCAGCAATTTAAAAAATAACATAACTGCAATAAATTAAACAAATCAATTCCAATTTTTGATGTACTTGACATTTATAATTCTTCAGAAATGTAAATTCATGGGGACGTCTTATAAAAAAAATTAAAAGAAATATTATCAGCTGTTAAAAACTTTTAATCACTATTTAATTTTAATTTTTTTTTTCGGGGGGGGGGGTACAAATATTTACTATTTTTAAAAAAGAATCTATTTAAAATAGGAAATAGGGGTTTTAGAATTTCCTTTTATTATTTCACAAATTTAAATATTTTTAATGTTTATTTTAAAACTGCATTAATTGGGCAAAAGTTGAAGAAGGTATGATTAAGAAAACACAGCCTACTAATTGGCTGCTATCCATTGAAATGAAAGTAAATTAATCCCCATATGAAAAAACATAAACATCATGATACCAAAAACGTGGTAGTTAAAAATCGTTTTCAAACAACTTGCAAAAGAAAAAAAAAGTTTCTATGGTGCTAATAAAATGAATACAAAACCATCAGTCAGCAATAAAACGACCTGCAGTGCCATCAGGGGAATGCAACAAACCCCGGTCCACTTTTCTCTCTTCCTCCCGAACGGATGCGGAAGAGCAAGGGATGCTCTCTGAATCTCCATCCTCCGAAATGACTCAGGAACGGAAGTTTTTCGGTTCATCCAAACGTAACGCCGCACAACTAAAGGAGAAGAGAAAGTTTTTGTGTGCAGGAGATTTCTGCAGGAAACCTGAGTCACAGTGCAGGGGCGAACCCTGGGGGGGGGGGGAGGAGTCGGGAGAAGAGGGTCCTCGTTGACTCCTGACTTCCGGACAGCGGAAGGTGGAAACGGAGTCTGAACCCGGTCTTCGAGAGGAAATATGATTCAGAAGCAATAGGCATGAGGTAGTCGATTTGAATGCCAAAGGGATAAGTGATCTGACAGTCGGTGGTAATGTTTCTCGAACGTAAGGGAAATAAAATTAGAAGGAGGAAACTACTTTTAATGAATTATAATCAGCGATAAAGGTGCTTCTAAAGGGCTCTCGGTTTCAATTTTCTAAATCTTGCACATTTCGCTACTTCGCTAATAAAATAAAGATTTGGATCTCACAGGGATAAATGATCAAGCAGTCAACTGTAATATTTCCCAAATGTTAGAGAAATAAAATTAGAAGTAGGAAACTATTTTTGAATAATTATAATCGGTGGCAAAAATGCTACCTTCCAGTTTTCCAAATCTTACCCATTTCAATACTTCAGTGTTTCTAATAAAATACAGAAAATTGAAGCTCGCAGCAAATTAAAATAAAATTTCAACAAATATTTGAAATGATAGCATTATTTAATTCCATTCTAGTGCAAGAGAAACCTAAACAGCAATCCAAGTAAAGTTGTCCTTAAATTTATTTTTCAAAGCACAACAAAAGAAAAATAAGTATAAATAAATTATTACTCGTGTTTGAGTATTGTTTAACGTGTTTAGCGCATAAATGTTTTTTTAAAACTTTTTAAATTACATTTTCGAATAAGATGGAAAATTTAATGCAAAGATTTTTGGATATAATAAAAGTGGTTTTCCTTCTTATTTTCATGTACATAAATAAGATTAAATATTATTAATTATAAGTCATCTTAAATATAGCACAATGATTTTGAACTTTTAAAATTAATGTTAGTATAACTTTACAAATCGAAAATTGTTTATATCGATGAGCCGCTGAAACTAGGTAATAGTTTGTAAATATATCAATAATAATGTATTGTTTATATTTTCAAATGCAGTGTTCAAAGGGAGATGGAAATAAATCTCTATTTTGCTGGATCACGCGATTTCTACGGGTCACTACCTCCAATGCTACATTATTGGAGATTGGCTACTATAACATAATATAGCATGAACTATATAATGCTATAAGAATCTCGTGTATAACTAATAAATCTTTTTTTTCCAAAAATATTTTGAATCTATCTGTAAACCTTGCTTCTATATACATATTTAAAAATTTTCGTAAATGCTGGGTCGAATACAACTTGAAAAAGGCAGCGGAAAACTATTTAATAAGGCAAAACAATTAAACCACAAAGACAAATCAGCAAATTCTTAGATTGAACGAAAGAAACACTAACTTATCTATTTATTTCGCAAGCGCGCGCTCTAGAAGAAATACAGATATGCAAACACCTTTCAAAAATGCGAATGAATTTTCAAACATCTCCCCGCATCTTGCGCACAATTCGTTAAAGCACCTCATCCTAACGAACAAACCTCACTTGCTCACTTCCCCTAATTTTAATTAAGATGCAATTACGACACTTTAACGAGCAAACTCGAGTATTAAAAACAAACAATTCCGACATGTGCAGCAACAGTTACAATACGACCGCACAATAACTGTGGAAACGAAATTTAATTTACTTCCACAAGTGGCACACACAACAAATTTCGAATTCATTCCCCGCAGAAAATATTTTTACGGCATTTTTCTCGACAGGCGCCGCACGATATATGCAAATTTTTCCTTCTCGGAAGTCGGGTCTCAAAACACCAGTGACGCGGCCACAAATAAATGAATAAATGGAGATGTTGGTGGGAAGGTATGAGAAGTTCAGGTATGCCCGGGCATACCTCAGACGACCAATCCAACAAAGCCGCTGAAATACCGAGGTACTTTTACCCACTCCTCGCACCCCCTTCAGCCCCCGTCCGTCCCTTTTAATGTGCGCGGTAAAGTGGGAAGGTATTTCTCGTTTAAATTAAACTATCCGCTAATTAACTCCGATTCGAGCATTCCAACGTAAAATCCGGGAACGGTTCTCCTAGAATATGCAGGGAAGAGGGAGGGGGTAGAAGACTAAAAGTGAGTTAAGTCTAGTTGAATGGGAAGGAAGGGTGGGAGGGAGGGGGATAAGCAGATATTTTATCTGTTCTCTTCACTTTTGTATTGTTTCCAGCATATTCTGGTTGTTTCGCAAGCTCAATAATTTTCATTTAGAACCGACTCAGATTACGGTCGGCAATAAAGGCATAAAGCGGGAAGGTAGGTGGGCGCAAAAAAAAACGCCAAGAGAATGTTTGGTTTGGGTTGCATGGCTTTGCTCAAAGAATGGGGTTGAGGAAGGGGTAGGCAGCTAGGTGGATGACATAAGTGCGCCTTTCGGAGTTTAAGACTGGTTTATGAAGAATGCAATTAGTTCCTTTAAGGAAAAGGCAAGAGAGGGTAAGAGGGGTGCAACGTGAAAAGGCAGGGGGCAGAGACGCAAAAGGGGGAAATTTATTAGTCCGCTTTTGTTTGAATTTTACACTTAAGGCTGAAATATTTTTAACGGATTTGTTATTGCGACTGAGAAAGATTTGGGAGAATTGGCATACAAGAAATGTTTTATTAATAAAAAAAAAAAGAAAAACACTCAAAAAATAAACAAATATTATTGATTTTTGAATAAACTTCAACTTTTTAAAAGTTTATCAATAAGTAATAACTCAGAATGTCTTATAGTGACTTAGGGTGTAAAAGCAGGCATGACTGACAATGACATATTTTTTGGAATATTTTCCCCCTCTCTTGCTGCATTAATACTTCATAATGACCTACAAATGGAACCTGTTTCGTAACTTCAAAGTTCTTCAAAAAATCAGATTTGTAACGAGTTATTATAGATGCCAATACATGATCCGGTTCTGACCAGCTCTAGGGTTGTAACCTACGGTAGTAACTGATAACTTGTATATAATTCACTAACTCTCTTATCAATATTAAAATCTCAAAATATTTTTTGCCTCGGCCTTAGTTAACTATAATGAGCTACAAGCGAGAAATTTCCAGATATTTTCGAAAATAACAAATTTAAGATAGTTAAATCAGTCCCTATAATGAAAAACAAGCGTAATGGAATTCCATTCTTCTATTTTCCCCATAAATAATCCTAATATTATTTTATATAAATAATTATGTGAAATTTAAATCAGTATTCTTTAAAATGCGGTATACTGAAAAGGACTGCACATACTTTAAAATTTGGTACATTAATTGCTCACTGCGGTTACGCTGGCCACCGGAGATTGAAAACAAATGCATTTTACTAGAAAGTAATTAATCCTTGCAGGAATAGGGTTTTTATATAAACAGGATAATGTTTCTATTTGGCTATAGAATTCTTCAGTCATTCATATAGAACAGCAGACGACAAGAACAAATCTTGCCGATACTGCTACAGTCAAAGGTAGCAGATACTCGGCTGTACACAAAACCTGTACATTCCTTAAAATTTGGTACATTAACTGCTCACTGCGGTTAGGGGGCCCGCCAGAGACTGAATACGAATTCATTCTTCAAGAAGATAATTAATTCAAGAAGGAATAAGGTTCTTATATAAACAGGATAAATTTTCTATTTGACTATAGATTCCTACGATCATTCATATAGATAACCATAACAAACCCTGTCCATTCTGCTACATTCAATGATGTGAAGGAACTCGGCTGTACATGAGAAGCCATCCATATGGAAATCTAGCCAGGCTTGCATTACAGCGAGCATTTATTTTACAGACAAAAAAAAATAATTTCTTAAAAAAATCCCAAAAAATAAGTAGTCTCGAATTTTCAGCGAAACAATATTTTTAGCAGATGACCATTCTTCGAGAGAATGTTTTCTGACTTGAAATTGTTTTTTGCACCATTTTATTTCAAGATATTCTTTAATTATGTAAGTATATCAATTACTTTATTGGATTTATGTCTTTTAAAAGTAATAAACCATGGTGAAAATTCGATAATTCAACTCATTAATAATGATAATCTTCCAACGTCTTCAAAGACAATATTAATTACTACAAATATACAGAAGTTATATAATGCAACGTCAATGCTTTTCATACAAAATTTAAAGACTAAAATTTTTCAACTTATCAAAGATTGCTTGAGTTCATTTACACTTTTAATGCTCGCATCATTAAAGCTCCAAGTGTTATACTAATTTTTGAAATCAGGTGGAAATAGTTTTAAATTTACAAGAAAAGAAAATTAATGAAAAAAAATCGAAATAGAATCTCATATAACGGAGATGTATTCTGAAATTAGTTTAAATGATCTCCTAATATGAAATAATACAATCTAGCAAAATGCCTAAACGCTGTGAAACAAAATCACATGAAGCACAACTTCTAAAAAAAAGAGAGAAAGAAAAACAACAACAAAAAAGCATCATCAACTGAAAAAGAGAAAGAAAAATCATTGGAAGCTCTCATCCGCGCAAAAACTCTAACCACAGAATAATCAGAACCCCTGCCTTTTTATTAATTAAACGAACATGTTAAAAATAAACTGCGCCATAAATCTGATCACAAAAAATCATTATTATTCCAAGAAGAAAATTTTCTTCTGGCGAAGATTTAATGATCTTTTTCGATTATAAAGGTAAAATAGCAATCAAAGAAACCGGCACGAAATTAATAAACCGAAAATCATCGCTGGCGATTATCATCCTAAAATAATGAATAAATGACATTTAATTGTGCAACATATTTTTCAATCAGGGAGGATATTAAAATCAATTATGCAAATGTAATTACCAGACGTTCTTTGAGCATTGTGTTTTAGTTTTTTTTCCCATGCCACACCAAAATGACTCATTAAAAACTATCCCATTGGGATTACACGGATTTTATCATTGCTTTTTCCAAATGAATTTGTTTTTCATCCAGAATTAATGAGATTAATAGTGGAACGAGACGATATTTTTTCCCCCTTCCAGGGTTTGACCGCTACAAGGCAAAAATAGTAAGTAACTCACTTGATTGTGCTGTCCAAATGATAATTTCCTTATGCCAAATGAATTAATATTTTGACGTTAAAAAATAGGGGAATGCAAGAAAAAACTCCATTACCGCCCACAAGAAAAACAGCGCCCGAAAAGAACTTAGCAAAATGATTGTTACTCAGCGCTGTAAAGCACACCGATAAATGAATTCGGACATATTAAAAAGGGGTTGCAGCTAATGTTCTTTACAATAACCAGGAACTACCAGATGAATAGTAATAGTTCATTTGATTCTTTTAACAAACGAAACGAACCACCGTCATCAGAGTGGAAAAAATTAATCTTTCATTTCGACGATTATTATTCCTGTCATTTTTTCTTCTTTTTTTTTCTAACGTACGAATTTTAATTTCATCAACTTAATTTCATGTTCAACTTCTTTATTTTACAATATAACTAATATTAGATTGCATGATACTGAATATAAATAGAAATTTCCTTTCAACAAATACAAATGAAAAAGTTACTTTATTTGTATTTGCAATTTTCTATATAAGAGAAGTAGCAAAAGATACTCTGCCATTTTGAAAGTTTGAACAAAACATACAGTTGCTATTCTGAAAAATATCCAATCAAAACCAGCTATATCAACATTATACTTATTCATTAATTATTATATTTCAGCATGAAAGTTATATTTAGATACTTGGCAACTCTTTCTTAATATCACCCTGAGTTTCAATTTTCAAGATAACAAAATAATGATTTATTATTTATATTCGTACAAAAAAAAAAAAAATTAATCACTGAAACAATTTGTTCAAACCGTAAAAGTGATAGAATCCTGACAGCAAATATATGTCAACTTTTCGATATCTGAAATAATCTCCTAATTCACACACATGTATCCAACCTTCATTGGTTTCGTTGCCTTTTGATTACCAATAGCTCAAAGATTATGAACTCAAGTACGACGATTTTGCTTACCAAACCTCATAATGATGAACAATGGGAAAATAACCCATGATTTTATAACAAGGCTGTGCATTTTCTTAACAGTCAAATGTTTGCAATCTAAAATAATGACTACGTTTTTTAATAAAATCAAATGCTAAATTCAATTTTGGAACTAGAGAACCTCTAAAAGGGAAAATTTTTGACATTATAGTACATTTCGATACGATGTCCAATAAAACATCACGTGAAATGAGTACATCGCGAGCAGTGACTCCACAAGGCAAATCTTGAAATACTTAAATGTATCTTGATGATAACAACAACGATGATGAAGGACTCTTAGAAGATGTTACATCTCTTCTTACAAAGCATGCCCTCCGTACAACCAGAACTTGCATTCCCTTGCCCATTGGTATGGTGTTCGATTTATTATTATTATTCATGTCCAAAATAAGCAAAATTAAAGATTCCTACCTATAACAGATGTGGGTTCCGGCGAGAGACTGGGCTTTTCGTCTCGTTGCTTGGGGCTCGTGCCCCCAACAGGTTCGGGGAATATGACGGCCGTGTCGCTGCGCTGCAGGTACTCTTGGATCTTCTCGTCCTCTGGACTCTTCTTGGTGATAGGGGCCCCATTGATGCGAGCGGGACGGGGACTGGAGCTGCCGTTTGCAAGAGGGCCCTCCTCGGAAGGCAAAAGAGGGCCTTTGGAAGGTAATGGCGCGTTGAGGGGAGGCGGCGAAAGGGACGGTCGCATTCCTACGGGCTGGTCAGAGTCTGCATCTTCGGGCATGTGCTCCAAATCGACTGGAACAAATAAAAAAATACATAAAGCAAGCACTTATAAAATTAACACAGAACAGCACTCAAAAGAGGCTGACTATTGCGTGCAATAGAATGCCATGGCTACCTCAGGAAGATTACATGACTCCATTAGGGCAATTGACAAATGAGACAACTATTTGTCCTTGTCCCACTGTGACCATGTTATCTTCTTGAGACAGGCATGATCTTCTATTGCGCGGAATAATAAATAGTTGGCTTCGTGTGAACGCTGTTTTAGCCGTTTTCGAGGACCAGCTGCTCGCTCAATCAACTTTAATACATCACAATAAATTATTTAAAATTGTATAAGCGCAATAAACATGGAGAATCAAAGCTGCAAAATTAATTGCCCTCCTCCTTAAAAAAGGTGGAAAATCGGTATAGTTATTGAATTTGGGGCACATCTAAAAATTATAACCAAGATGTTTCGATATCTCTCGAAAATGGAGATCGGTTGAAGGAGTAGGCGTTTTCTGTCCTCTAACGGTGCATCTAGATGACAAAGCTTCATATGAAATAAAAATTGACGAAATCGGAAGAATGAATGCAGCCAAAGGACTCTGTCAAAATTTACCAACATAGAGAATGTATAGTGAAATCGTGTTTTTAGATTTCTCATGAAAACGATGGGTGGTAGGTAACCATTAATGACATAGTTAGAAATAATGAGCTTTCAAATGAAAAAAAAGTTACAATATCGATAGAGAAAGGGTTATTTGGTTTTCCTAATTATTTTAAATTGCATATATTTAAAATAATTAGGAAAATTAAATTCTAATAAATTATAAGAAAAAGAAATTGTTATCCATGAAATAATTTAAAAGTTCAATGGACTTCAATCCTTTTAATGTGACAAATTTACGAATGTCTTGTAAGTTCTTATAAAAAGAATTGTGGAACAAATGGCAGAAAAAAGAAGTTCACGGGGTCTAATTCCACTAATAAAAATCTTTTAATGAAATGATTCGCAATAAGAGAGAAAACGATTGGTTGTTCAAACAACTCAGCAACATTGCCTTTTCAATAAATGTTTAACATGTCTTGTACTTAAAATATATTATTTTCTATTATAATCTCATCGTGCAATGATGCAATTAAGTATGAATTTTGGCGCACAAACCTGATACTGTTTTATTATTAAACTTGAAAAATATCAACAATATCGATTATGAGACTTCAGGTCAAATCAGAAAGACCGTCCCACTTTTTTTATTTATACATAACATTAACATGAATGAACTCAAGAAATTTGATTTTCGAACTCAGTGTACAATTAAATCGAAAATGTTTATCAAATATATTATCAAATATAATATTTTGACAAGGAAAATACATTCTATGTTCTATACGTTTCTCACTCGTCTTACATGAAAATAAAACTCCTTGGAATTTAAATACCGTTCGACATAACTACTTTTGAAAAAATTAATAAAAGCTAATTTTTTTAATTATTTTTTAATTCAATGAATAATTTATGGGTAAACATTGTCCCGTCTTTCTAATAAATTGCGAGCACACAATATAATCTTTTTCAAATGTTTAAATCTACAAAAAAACACTTTAGTGGGAAAAAAATGTATATTTATTCTTTTTAACTTGCAGTTTATTTCTTCAAAAGTATTTAAATTCTGTGCGGTCTTTTAACTGTATGCAGGGCTGGAGCAAAAAAGAATATTGAAAGAAAGAAAAATAATAATACATAAATCAGTTCCGACAATGGCAAAGAATAGAAATTTTTATTAAAATCGTATTAAAATATCCAGCAGTTCAATCACTCGAAAAGCGAGCTTTTAAAAACATAAATTAAACTTTCCAATATCACAATCCCAACCAAGAATGATAAAAAGTAAAAAATATGCTGAAATTCTAATAGACTTCTTAAAAATTCCTCGCTTTCGCAAATAAGTGACCCGAGGCAAGAAATTAAGAACGAATTATTAACGCTCCGTTACCTATTAATAATCAGATAAAAAATAATAGAGGGGAGGCGGAATAAAATAATGTAACGGGGGGAGAAGTTCCCTGGAAAAGTTTCGGAAACAAAAATCAATCAATCTTGAATAATAACAAAACTTTTACAAAGCATAAGCAGTTCGCAAAAATCGACAACAGGTTTGAGTACAGCTGTGGTGCAACAGTTTAGAGGAATAATGGGGTATTTTAAAAACCCCCCTTTCGGCAGCGAAAGAGTAACAATATATAAAAGGCAAGTCATTCTACTCAGCTTCTTATTTAACTTTAATAACAGTAAAAAATAGTTTCAACACAATTTACAGAGATTTACCATTTTAACTTTTAAAAAAAATATGTAAACAAAAATATTATTATAAATAAAATGTATAAAAAATTTCTTTAAGTTTAACAAAAAATAATATTTTTTAAAGAGATTTACTAAATATTATAATTCATTTCTAAAGATCGTCTGATCGTCTTACTTTTAAATTATGATCAATAAAAAATGTTTTATTGATCATGATTTAAAAGTAAGACGATTATGGAATGTTAGAAAGAATAAGTATTCCATCATGCATTTCAGCATTTTTTTAAAAAATATTGAAATCTTTAATGAGGAATGGACCATTGGATTTACAATTACAAAAATGTCCTTTTTATTTAACTACAAAATTCTTTAAATTTCCAGTAACATATTCAGTTGCACTAATAACATCGCTTTGAATTATTATGACAAAAAATTTAATCTAAAAAAGCAGTACAATAAAGTTATAATGTATCCATTTTTTCCCCCTCCTAAATATATTATCATTATTGTGGTAAACGAATTATTAAATTTCACTCATCGAAATGAGTCTAATAAAATAAAAAGAATTTTTTTTTCATATCGTCGAAAATTTTAATTATAATTTATTTTCAGGATTATTATTCAAATGCAACTAGCTTTACCATAATATAATGATTTAAATTATGATTTTACCTTTTTTTTAAAAAAAAAGATTATTTTTGTTTATTACACCTTGATTTTCATCATCAAAATGTTTTTCTTTTATATCTATCTATATCGGTCTTAAACATTAAGTCGAGGTTTTTAAAAAAGAAGCCTAATATCAAGAATGTATGTAGAACCGAATTCAAATACCTCTAATGCCAAGACTTTAAAAAGCAATACAAAATGGAGGCAGTAAAAATATTATATTCTTTTACCTGCATAAACCATTCATAAATATTTTTAATGAAGGAATGAAATAGTTATGGATGAATTTAAATCCTAACGTTACTACGATAACCTCATATCGAATATTTCGCAGAAAAATAAACAAAAATCTAAGATATTTTTATTGATGCACACAAAATGAAAAGCCAAACGATTCTATTTAAACTAAAGGAGACCGGGACTCCACACCAGCGCATTTTAAGAGATTTTAATCGTTTAACGATAAATCGTTTCCATCGATGAATACGTTAATAGGCTTCGCTGTCGCTAACCTTCAACTGATTACCCCTAGATGGCAGCGCCAATACGAATGAACTAGTTACCAACTATACAGCTAATGACGCGAAACTCCACTGCCGACACAAACACCTCATTGAAACGAACTTAGACCCCCTTTCCTCTGAGGGTACGGTTACAGGGAATCTCCCGAGTTAATATCGGCTGCCCTTGTTTCCGACACACTCCAGTACACGCTTACGTATTTAACCTTACGACAACGAAATTTGTTTCTTCTCTACCGCCACGCACTTCCCCACCGCCGCCAAATCTTGGCGATAAAAATACAGAAAAGAGAGAGAGAGAGAGAAAGAGGAAAAAATATAACAACAAATAAACACGAAGCCGTATAGAAAAGAGTACTTTTTCTCCCTCTCCTTTTTAGTTTTTGATTTCTTTTGCGTCGCCAGCTGACGTTATGAATGGAGTCTCAAGATGCGGAAGATCACTTGATGCGGAGAAAAGAGAATACTGACGGAGAAAGTTTCCAAACCCAGTCAGTCATCGATACTACAGATTAGTAACTCGCAGACGAGAGTTAGAGAGGGGGTGGAGGGATATACTAAAAAGCAAATCGTCTTCTCTCACACGCACCCCTCTCTCTTCCCCTTCCATAACCTCACTTTATTCCTGGCCCAATCGAGAACTTTTTTTAAGGGGGCGAAATGCTTTCGTTTTCGTTTGGAAACGGGGGGGGGGTAGAGAAGAGATGCAAAGAGAATGTTATGTATATTCATGGAGAGGAGTCATATGGGGAGAGGGGGTGAACTGCCGAAAATTTTCCCCGGCGATTCGAAAAATTTGAGTTCACACTCCGATAAGTGCGTGAAGGCGCGCCAGAGCGTGCAGGCGAAGAAATTGGGAGGGGTGGTCGCGAAGAGGGTGGATAAAGAAAACGTGATATTTGCCAGAACCAATTTATCCCCAAATTGTTTTTGATGCCGGTGTGGCTCCAGACGAAAATAAAAGATACAAAAAAAAAAGCTACTAAGTTGTAGAGTATTAGGGTAGGTCACAATGCAAAGTCGATTAAGGTGTTATGTAAACAATTTTTTTGGGAAGGGAAAGAATTTGCTTCATATTTACTTTTAAACAAAAATGTTTTTTCCATCAATTTCAAATAATCATGCACTTTTTTTACACTATTTACTCACCTGTACACATATCAGCAAACTTATTTAATTTCCAGTTCTGATAACAGCAACTAAATTAAAATTTAAATATTATGCCATCGAAATCTTCATTTATTAAATCTTAATTAGTAACGTTATTGACTATGAAATTCGAAAATTTTTATGGTCATTCTTCACTATTAATTCTTAAACGGTCAGTTCATTTACCAAAAAAAATTATTCATGATATTTCTCATTCGAATTATGCTCTAACTTATCATTAATGTGATGTGTGTCACAAGTCTTTACAAGGTATAAAGCGTTTATATCTTCTAATTTCCGAAAAAACTTACTTTCACAGAAAAGCCTGAGCTAATTTAATAAAGGCACAGTACGTTTACGAAACTTTGTAGTCGCATCTAACTACGAATTTGAAACCTTCAGGTACGAAAACCAAAATATCACCATCAGGGAATTAAGCTTGTCCTAGAGCAGTAAATAATTCGAAATGTTTTTTTTTCACTTCCCTTCTATTAAAGAACTAGTCAAAAGGTTCTATACACCATAAGATAATTTAATTCATAAATCCATAAGTCAGTTTTGAAAGTTCAATTTTTACTTTTTGCTCAGACATATGCCAGTACCTTATTCAGTGGTAAATTAAAATATAAATTTGTAACTAAAAATCATGCGAACGGGATTTATGTTTGTAAGGAATATGGTGATTTAAATCATAAACAGATAAAATAAAAAGTTAGCTTTTAAAATTGACGGAAGTTTTTCATGCTTATTGGGTTTAAAGCAAAAATGAAAGAACAAAATCCTTATAGAAATAAGTCTAATGAACAATAACTAAAAAATAAGCTTAATTTTCTTATTCTATTACGGCATTTTTTTTTTTTTGGCAGCCAACTTGTACATTCTAAAAATCGTATTTTTGATTCTTTAAATTATAACAACGTCTTTTTTATTTATTTATTTCACATTGGTATTTAATAAAATTCAAAAATAAAAAAATGATTGACATTTATCTACAATAAGTTATTGTATGTGGGAATTAAAAATTGCTACAGAATTTCAGTATGGTACACTATCTTACAGAAGTTTAAATATTATTTCGGAGTTAATATTCTAAGTAAGCAATTTTTAACTTAATTTTTAACTTGACAAATGCTCGCAAGTCAAAGGATCGCCTTAACACCTAAATTAGATAACAACATAACAATAAACACTGTTAGATACAATAAATCAAATTAAATTTCGAAAGTTTATTTAAATTTGAGAATAATAATACGAAAAAAAAAATATCATTAAAAGCATAATTTTCTTTTTATTCTTTAGATAACCTAAATTTCCTTTTTTGAAAAATACAATTAAAAAAACATTAAAAACTTGCTCAGTTAAAAAAATGACTTTTGGATATTGAATATTAAAAATTTGTACAAGGAACATGAATACACGCTGCTTTTTGTAGAATTTTTTTACAAATTCGGAAATAACTTAAAATAGAAAATTATATCTATGTGATATAATTATAAAATTATATCACATAGAATCATATCCAATAATCGTGTTTCAATCGCAACCATTACAATTCAAGATTAAAAGCATTATTTTTTTTTTCAAAAACTTTTCCTTATCTAAATTCACTAACGAAAACGTAATTTTATCATTATTAAACCGTAGAAACAATAATGTATGAAAAAATCAGCACGAATTCACCCATGCTAAAAAAAGATTACTTCCATCAGTAAAAGACTGAAGTTGCACAAAATAAATGCTTTATTCCGTTCTCAAGTATGATGGAGTGTTTCCTCAAAAACGCAGATACAGTTACGCTTTTGTTCCAAACAAATATCGCATTGTTCAATTTTTATTACAGCATAGTTTTCATGCCTACTATCATTATTTCATTAAAAGAACAAACTACGTGGAAAATGCAATTCTAACAACTTCTGCAATAGCCTTGAAAATAATAAATAATAAATATGCATCGTTATTTTTATTGGAAGGGCTATTACTTTTAACTTAGCTCTAAGCCCCTTAGAGACAAACGCAAAAAGAAATTTTTCTACTGCAACTCAAAAAAAAAATGAGGCACTTTAACTAGCAATAACTCAGATTTCTTTTGTTCTTAAAAGAGCGAAGCACTGATTACCCTTACATAACTTGTTTATTAATTAATATATCAGTTTATGATGGAATGAAGACCATTATGATCTATGCAGTGAAAGCAAGAGGACCCATGTTTTTGGGAACATTTCAAAATGATTATATTTAATGATTACATTTCACACAAAACCAAGGCAAGACAGAACATCTTAGCAGAACAGCATCTCATCTCATAATACTTACAATCACAATATACTATGGAATGCGTACCTAATAAGGCATTGCCATGTATTATCTAAAAGAGAAGACAGATTAATGCAACTGCTGCAAGTTGTTTTTTTTAATTAAATTATATTAAGGAAATCGTTTTGTCAACTGATAAAATGGTGAACAATTCTCTCTGTGTGTGATATAAAAAATATACAGACAAAATAAAAAATTTATGAAAATATAACTAATTCCCTCTGCCCTAGAATTAAAATTCAAATTATAGCTGTTAAAAGATTTCAAGTTGAATATCATGATGAAATGATATTCAAATTAGGAGGGAAGAATGCAGCATTTATTGAACTAAATATTGCACACGGTTATTAAAAATTTTATAAACTCTTTATAAAATTAGAGCAGCGGTATGAAAAAAAAGTATACTTTGAAATATAACTTAACCGCTTGCACTTCCATGGTGACTCTCGCTCACCATTCAAGATAATGCAGCACATTGACGTTGTATTTATTTAATTGAGATTGTTAAAAATAGCTGTAGAGTAGTAACAAGATGCAAATTAAATGAGAGAACTCAACCTAAAACAATTATATATATATATTTTTATTTTTCGGAGAAATAAACAAGTATTTGTATTAGGTGAATAATTATGTACCGAGAACAAAGGGTTAAGTTGCTCGTCAATTATAACTTTGATGCGCAACTTAAAGTATCAGGGCAGAAGAGGTGGTGTTCGGCAGAATTTTTCCTTCAACCAAAAAGTGGCAGATTTTCCGGAGAGAAAAGCGTTCAGGTTCCCCCTACCACCCCAACCGAAAACTTTAAGGTTCTCCGAAGCGTACGATCGCCGAGAGATATGAATACTTCAGTGCTGGTCGTTCTAAATTTCCGAAACACCTTTCCGAAGCTACCTAAATAACCCTCCCATTTAGGGGGAAGGTGGAAGACAAGAAAAAACACGCGTTATTCACAACTCATAACCCATTCTCAACCCCGGGGGGTAACCTTCGCCTATCGAAGTGATACAAGAAGCGAACTTACAGGAGAAAAACTGATCTTCATGCTCGAACAGTTTCGATTCCGAACCGCCCCAGTCCCGCCAGTGAAAAGGACTGCCGACAGCCAATGACGCCTGAACAGCGTTGCAGCAAAGACAATATAACAGGGGCAGAAAAGGAAGGGGGAAAAAAAGGGAAGAAATTTCCAAACCAAATCTGCTCTCTGAGGCGTCACAAAACAGCTGCAGGACAACAGGGATTCCGATGAAAGCGATTGGCTGTTCGCCAGCAAATCGTCCACTGTGTTTGTTTATTGAGAGGAACTTTTTTTAAACATTTCTTTTGCTTTTTTTACGGGAGAGGTCTCTCTCCTCTAACTCTAAGGGAGCGAGTATTTTTTTTATGTGTTTTAAGTATAATATGGGAGTGATAGCTTGCTTTTCTTTTTGCGACATTTTGTTGTAGTATTTCGGTAGTATGGGTTTTATGTTTTTAGCCAATTTATGTTTCGAAATGAAAGGATGACGGTTTCTTACTAGAAGAGAATGAAGACAGAGGGAAGCAGAGAGGGGCGGGAGAAAATTAAGGGCGGTTTGGAAGGAAGACTGAAAAAAAGATGCTTTCATACAGCGTTGTTTTATTTATTTATTTTTATTTAGTTCACTTCGTATTTTTCTTAGACGATTCATTCTTGAAAGTAGCATTCTTTTTTTTTTTAAGTAAAGCATTCACCTTGACAACTGATCAATGTAAAAAAAAAATTAAAAAAGCTAAAATCATCTTATTATTAGCTTAGTAAGTATTATTGACGCAAAGAAAATATAAAATTAATGAATATGCGAAAATTACTGTTCATTTCAATATTCTAAGACGACCACTTTTCAACAATTCTATCTGATAACGGTAATATCTGAATATCCACCCTATTAAATATTTTTTAGTTCATTTTTTCAACGTATATATGAGTAATGTGTCGTTTCTTATTGTATTATTTTAATTCAGTCCGCGAGTAATCCGAGTCTATTTTATTATTAAATGAAAACATCCCCTCCTTTCATCTCTTTTCTCATCCCTATTTTAAAGAATTAACCCGTCCTGAAGCATGCACAAAAACGCGGAAAGTTTTATAATGAGCTGTCAAACAATAGATATTTCTGTATTCCTAAAATTCTCTAGCTAGCCTTCTAAGTACATTTCTATTTTAACTTCTAAGTGGTGTGGGCTTTTGATTTTCTTCATGCCCTTCAGGGTATATTGCTGTCTGTCTATAACATAGTTCCCCAAGTGTAGGTCACGAGTCAATTTTAGTGGGTGGCGACAAAGTCTAGAAGACAATCAATGTAACTTCCCTCAAAAATGTGAGGGTGTCTTAAAATGCTCATTAAATTGAAGTAAATAATTTTTTTTTATTCAACAGCATGTAGCATTATAAATAAACAAACCCAATTATTTTAATGATATTTTGCGAATATATATAAGAAACTGGCGAAAGTAAATAATATCGTTGATTATATTTCATTTAATTCATCAGGAAAATGCGTAAATAAATAATTTCAATTAATTTAATTATTTCCGAAAATATATAGCAAACTGGAGATAGAATTAGTAAATAAAAATTACAAGCGAAAAACCATTTTGAAAAGTTAAAAGCCTCCAATTTTTGTCTAAATAAGCTCAAAGTCGTATACGCAATTATAAAGTACGCGAATGGAGAAACAACTAATAATTCAATAATCGAAAAACAAGTGCAGCCATCTGGTAGTTATTAACGAAACTTTTGTTGTTGTAAATAGCAATCGAAAATCGGTTTGAAGACCACGATTTCTATTTTCATAACGGATTTGCGACCACAATACAAAGTCAGGAATCGATTAAATCCCTTAAGGACCCTTCAACACTATAAGTTGCGGTGGGAGTACTTTTTTCTAACTTAAATAAAATATTATTTCATTTTAACTTCATCAGTTCTATGTAGCAAATATTGGAATATGGAAATATCAAAATATATAACTGCTTAGAGGAGAATGATTGTAGTATCTTGGAAATAAAAATTTCAATCTTAAAACTAATTTTATACAAAATAATAAAATATGAAAGAAATTTTTTTTTATTATTATCGAAATGATAACTAAATATATAATCAAAACTTTTTTTTAATCATAAAGCGACTTTTTTATACTTTTAAAACACCATAATAAAGAATTTGCAAATGCCCATGAATCAAGAATAGTTTTAGAAAAACGTTCCAAATTTTAAACACTATTCGATTTTAATGTAAATAAGTTCAAGTGTACGCCCTTTGTAATTACGTGATAATATAAAATTGGATCATTTATTTAAAATTTCAAAATTTACACGCCTCTCATCTTCTATATGTTTTGAGCCGGTAGGTCTGTCTAATACTACTGCCCCTTTTACAATTCAAGAATTTGTAGTGGTTAAAATTCTGCGCTTTCGTAGAAATTCTTAACACTCAACGCTACCGACGAGATATCTCGTTTTTCAGATACATCCAATCGCAAGTTTCAGTAGGCTGAAATTTCTCTCTTATGTCAGTTTACATAAAAAATAAAGATATTCTTCAGATATGTATTAGAAAGTTCACATTATCTAAAGTGGCATAAGAGACAAATTTTAGTCCAAAGAAACTTGTATTTGGAAGTGTCTGAAAGACGAGATAACTCGTCGGTAGCGTCGAAAGCGTTAATCACATTCACATTACCATAAATTAACTGTGCTCTATATTTAACGATAAGATTTCTTTTTTTTTCTTTAAATACAATGAATATTTGGATTAATTATAATTTTTAAAGCTAATATAACATTACAACTTTTAATTGGTTCTTTATAAATGCATTGAGATCTTTACTAATTATTCAATTACAACATCCATATTCATACTGTTTTACTAGGATACCTTAAAAACTATTTTTTACGTTATTTATTTACTTTTTTTTTGTTCATAGAAAAGGTTTTAATAATATTTGCACTGCTGAAAAACTATGGCAAAGACACGTACTTCACCAAACTTAATTCCTTACAAACTGAATTTTCTAGGCCACGCAGGAGTATGGAGGTGGGACAAAGAAGAAAAAATAAATAAATAGAACAAAACTAAATGATAGAAAAGATAAATTACGGGTGTCAAAACTTGGCTTTTGTTATTGGTATTTACATTACGAGGATAAAGCGTGCACACAAAACGTGTGGATGCAAGGAGAACGGTTACTCACATTTTAATTATTTCCTAATCATGTTAAATTTTTCCTCGTGCACCCCTTTTTGTCTGGGAATCCAGGGGCCGCGCGGGAGGGTAAAAACCCTAACTTAATTATCACCCAAACTTCCGCTCTTGCATTGCAGCTAGCGCCATCTATCGTAAGAGACGAGAGGATAATCGAGTTAGAGGTAAACGCGACGACGGAAGGAGGACACGCCGGAGATTGTACGGCGGGCCTCGGCAGGGAGCTACGCCGACTGCACGGCGAGATGGCTCGCGACGTTTCGCAACCCCGCACCCCCGTGCGACAATCGAGTTAGAAACAATTAATAGGGAAAAAGCGAAACGATAGGGGATAGCTAGGAAAAGAGAGAAACACATTTCTGGTGAAAGGCTTTTTATTAGATTAGGCCTTGGGGTGGAAACCCCGGCTTGCATTAGAAGGGGGTACACAGGCAACTTTTCAACTCTTTTCTAAACGCTGTCGCCCCCCGCCTCGTCGCAGGTATCTTTCCCCCGCGTTTTCATTCCGGTTTCATAAATCAAAACCTTAAGAAGCGGGGAGGATGCTGATCACGTGACATGAAGGGTGTAGAGGGACCGAGTGTAATGCTTTTCGCAGCGGGGGTCCTTTGTCTACAATTTAATTTTCATCACAGTACGTGGAGAGGCATTTAGCCACTGTTGGTAGCGAGAATATGTAAAGATTTCAGGAGGAAAAAACAAGCGACTTTATTAAGGGTGTCTTCAGACAGCTGGATTTGACTGTAATCATAATTATTATTATTATATTATCACGGTACAAGTAACAGGAGAGAGCGGTGGGGAAAAAATCTGCTTAATTTCATCAGTTTTTCATTCGTATTAACAAAGGCAGCCAACAAGACTGGCATTAATTATTGTCTCGTATATTCCATATGCTAAATCTGTTGGGAAAAAGTTTTTAGAAGTCGTGATGTCTAAGAAACTGTGATTATATAAATCGGATCAAAAGATAGCAGGAAAAAAAATGAGCCTAAATAAAATGTGTATAATCAATGCTAGTCCATTCAATTTTTCCGAATGAGACTTTTGTAAAAAAAAAAAAAAAAACAGAATATATATATATATATATATATATATATATATATATATATATATATATATATATATATATATATATATATATATATATATATATATATGAATGCATAATGATAATTTTCTTCAGAATCTTACATTGAATTCTAAAATCATCCCTATTCAAACCAGTATTTTTATTTCCAGTAGATAATATGCGATTGAGCAAAATATTTGAACATGCGAAGAAATAATTGCTGCTGGGAAAATTGATGGCATAGAAAAGAGCAGTTTACTATTTTCGATAAATTTACTTTACACACAGGAAAAACAATTTTAATACTCTTTCATTTTGATGTACAATTTAAAAAAATTATATAGATGTTTTAATGAAAAATAATTAAACTCTTATTGCATTATTTTTAAATAACTTTGATATTCCATTTTTTATACCAAAATTTTTTTACGAACCTTCAAGTTTTAGAATTCATTTCTTATTAAATAAGTGTTTAAATTGTAATTTTAATCCGATAAATTAAAAACCAAGAATGTTCGTCTATTCGAGATTATTTTGGATCAAGATTAAAATTTTCGAAATATTTGAATTAAAATCAAATTTTGATTAGATTTTCAATTTTTTTTCAGCCATTATTCCAGTCAAAAAGGTTAACATAAAGAGTTTTAGAAAGCAATTCGCCAAAATCAGGATAATATTTCTAAAAAAAACATATAATGCTGTGAAGAAAATCGAGGGTTTTCTACAAGAATGTGCAAAACAGATATAGGACTGTTATGAATAGAACAATTTTGTGTTTGTTCCGACATTTGTTCTTCCGAGTAATTGAACAAATGTCTACGAGATAAATCGAGAGTGGCCAATCCTCAACCTACGGATTTCTGAATATAAAAACTTGGAATACTCGTAGAATTCATGATCTCGCCCAAGGACCACAACTTTTAATATCTTCATCAGGGAAAATGGGATAAATGAAGTCAATTGAGCAAATGTTGATGAGTGAATCGAGTGTGATCAATGCACTACCTACGGAATTCTAAATATAAAAACTTGAGCACTCGTGGAATTCACTATTTTGCCTATAGACCACAACTTTCGATGCCTTCATTAGTAAAAATGGGATAAATGAAGCAAATTGAGCAAATGTCGATGGGTGAATCGATAGTAACCAATTCTCGACCTACGGGATTCTGAATATAAAACAGAATGCTCGGGGAATTCACGATCTTGCTAAAAGACACCAACTTTTGATATTTCTATTGGGAAATATGGGAAGAATTAAGAAAACTGAGCAAACCGGTGTGGGTTCCGACATTTGTTCTTCCGGGTAATTGAACACTTCGAGTAATTGAACAGTGTGACCAATCCTCAACTTACGGGGTTCTGAATATAAAAACTTGGAATACTCACAAAATTCACTGCCTTGCCCAAGGACCACAACTTTCAATACTTTTATTTGAGAAAATTGTAGATGATTTCAGGAAAGTCACTACTGATGGTTTAACTTATAAAAAGAAAATACGTCACCACCAAAAATGTCACCACTCTAAATTCGAATATTTAATCATTGAATCATACCACTTAACTCTGAATATAAAAATTTGAGCACTAGTAAATTCACAATCTTGTCCAAGAACCAAGACTTTCGATGCATTTATAACAGAATATGGAAGACGATTTCAGGGAAGCCACAACTGATGGTTTTACTTATAAAAATGAAAGGTTTCCACGCGAAAAAACAAAGTCACCACTCTGAATTTGAATATCCATTATCACTCAATCTCAACATTCAGTGCCACCAATCTGACGAGCTCACTTCCTCTGGAGCTAATTAATGTTACAAAGCGAGGCACTGCACCCAGATTCATCACACACTTAATTTCCAACTTCTGGCAGCAGCCCGAATGAAGGGGGCAATTTAAACCGCCGACTCTTTTTCGGAAGGCGCGGGCCTTTTTAAATACTCCCCGGTAAACAAAAGACAGGCGACCTTCTTTGAAAATCCCCGTGTTCTTTCGGTGGGAAGCAGAAACGTAATCTTTGAAAAGAGCGCGGTGAGAAAAAGAAAGGGCCAGATGCCAAGCAATGGCAGACAAAGGAAGCCTTTATCCCGCACTGTTAGCTTAAACCTTTTGTACATTAGATCTTACTTTGCCTCCTCTTTTTTTCCCCTATGCGATGCCATTCGCGCCTTTTGCTTTGTTAGACTAAATAGTTAACTGTTTGTTTTTAAAAACCGCAAGGAGAGTAGTTGCGCAGTTTCCGCTCAACACCGGCAGATCCGGATCTATCTGAATTTGATATTGGACGGACTTGTGCAATGAAACAATATTTCGGATGATAATTGGAGTATCTTGAACGTGTTTGTGCAATAAAACAGCATTTCGGTTGATAATTGGAATAGTCTAGAACGCATTCATACTTCTCTTCCACAAAATAATAAGTGTATATTTCGTCTAATTTTCAAGGATTTTCTCCAAGGACTCAGCAAAAAATAATAAATACTTCCCAGGGTCCGAGTAAAGCCAAATAAAATTAAAGAAGTTTTGAAGGATTTTTTGAAGGAAGTTCAAAGGATAAGACTGATTGTTCATACATACAAGATAGCAACATGTTATTTAAATGGTTTTAAAATAATTACATTTAATAGAGTAAAAGTAGATTAACTGGATTAAATCCTGTTAGGTCCTAACGTCAAATCAAATGTCGAAGCTCCCTTTTCCTCAGATACGAAATCTAATATTCTTTATTAACTTTCCTTCATTATCTGTATAAGTAATTTTTAGCTAACGAATTAGAACAAACTAATAACGAAATATTTATTTTCAGGTTATAATCAAAAAACTGAATTTTTAGCAACTCAAATGTAAAAATTATTAATTTAAATTTAAAAAATAATAAATTTTACATAAAGTAGATGACAAAGTAATCGCAAAATGTTCCATGCACTCTATATGATTTCATAAAAATCTTAAATAAAATAATAAAATTTGCCATATACTCTAACAAAACAAAACAAAAAAAAAACTTTGCAGGAGCTGTTAAGTAGCGAATCGGTCAATCAACTATGAAACAAGCTCAATAATACAGACTTTAATCGAATAAAGAAGCACAAAAAAATATCTTGTTCTTAAGGTTATGAAATTAAAGAAATAATTGATTATAATTCGAATAATTCCGCGTTTATAGCACCTGAAAATGCAGAAATGAATCATGACCCCCTTCCAATCCAACAAAGTTATGGGATCCATTGGTCATTACCTTATTTGATGGGACATATAATTGAGTAGGAAATTTAAACAGACATTGAAAAACTGAATTATCCATGCCATGAAACAAAATCTTATTTGTTTAAAAAACATCATCACTGGTATTAAGAGATTTGATTTATTTACGATGAAATTTCATTAATTTAAAAGCTAAGCCTGCAAAATCTTTAATGCATTAAGAAATTAGACTGCTGTATTGTTTCCGTAATTTCTTTCAATTACTATGCATATCCGAGAATGAGGAAATATTTTGAATCGAATAATTAATAGAAGATAATTATATAACTCGGTGCCAAATTATAGAATACACGAAAATTTAAAATATTTTTAAACCTACATTTAGATGCCATTAAGTCCCAATAAACCTCTTTTTTTAAAAAAAAATCTTTTAACCAAATAGAGAAAAGTATTTTTCCCAAAGAAACAGAAATAAACATAAGAAAAACAACCCTAAATAGCATTTCAAAAACTATAAATAAAATATAAATAGAATTTGAAATCTTTTTTTCAAATAAGATGGAAATTTCAAAACAAATGAAAGCAATAAGTTAAACATACGGAAACAAGCACAAAGTACTAATCCATATTAAGTACTCAAATAAAAATCCCGCGAAGGTAAAGACTAAGAAATAAAGTCTCCAAAGAGGATACATTTTCTCATTAATCAGTTATAATCTAGTGTGGGACGATATCAGTAGACAGATCGTATCTGGAGACAAAGCACTTTTAAAAACCACATAGACAGAAACCGCAAATTTAACGAACTTCCAGAATATCCAACTCTCATTTCATATCCCTGAATTCAGAAAGAGAGAAAAAACCACAATTCCTTTATTTGAGATCTTGTCAATTAGCCGAAAAGCTAAAATTATACCAACGTCTGATTACAGATGTCGCTAATGAAGTCATGGTTGTTAAGTGCTCATAATTCATTTCACTTCAGGATACTTCGAATGCGTATAGTAAATTTTTCGCAAGAATAAAAAATAAAAAAAAAAGGAAAGAAAGAAAAACCAACGTGTTTTTTGCAGGTTGACCACCAAGTCGTTCTTTAATCATTAATAATCATTTAAAAAATTATTATAATTAGACATGTTATTTCTTCGACAGACCTTTGTAAAAAGTTAATAAAATCACTTACGTCAATCAATTTCAATGCCAAGACGGTATTACAATTCTAATCAAGTATGCTTCAACATTTCGGCCGTCCCATTAAATTCAAATTTGTGATTCTAACTTTGAATACAATTTTAAATGCGTTGCAAAAACTCTATCCTTTAGGCAATTTAAAAATAAAATAGAACAATAAAAGTCATTTTGAATGCATGGAATTAAACACGTTGAACGTTTTCATTCTTTGAAACCATTTTTATAATAACTAGTTGTAAAATCAATTTTTTTTTCGTTAGTTGCGACATCTGCGAGACTGATTTAAATAAAATTTTAAGAATGTAATTCCATAATAAAACTTTTTACAGTATAGTATTCAATGGCTCCTTTGCAACAATTTTCTATAATTAAGCAGAAGACTCAGAGAAAATCTTGTATTTAAAACTGAATAAATACAATAAACATTAAATATCTGACTCATTCGAGGAATATTTGCTGTCAATTAACATAACATCATAAGAGAGTGAGAGACAGAGAAGATAGGAGACATTACAACAAGCGAAACAAGATACAATCGCAAAAACGTATGAAGTTCAGATGTTAATTAATGAACAAATAAGAATGCTTCATAATGAGACGGCAATAAACTATACAAATTTCCAATCAAATTTCTCAGCAGTTTGTATCTGATAATGTGTGTCGGTGTTTCAATATAATGTTACATAAATTAGACGTTGACATTTGAAAAATAATAGTGTCTATTAATATTACACTATATAAACATATTTCCCAAAAATATATATAAAAAATACAGTAAAAAATGCATAAATTGTTTTCTAGAAGAAGAGGTATGTAATACCCACATATAAAAGGCAAGATAATCCAAACCTCACCCTACCTTAAATAATAAAAGAATAGATGAAAATAATTATTAAAAAACTTTCTAAGTTAGCCCACGCCATCCTTGATGCTATGATATAATCAGTCGGTAATTTTGTTGCATAAAATGATCAAAAACTTTTAAGATCGATTCACATTTCGAGTTACTTAAATTTCTGAACATAATTTCCGAAATTCAGATGTTATAATTTAATTCTCTAATTCGGATGTTATAATTCCTTTGTTATTATTCAAATCATTTCATTTTTAATTTATCTGATTTTCACGATTTTAATTTATTTTTTGCCTTACAAATTTTTCTCCTCATTTTAGATCACGAGATCGCTTTTTAAAGAATTTTAGGAAACTAAACTTAATGAATTATAAGGGATGCAACGGACGTAGTATTTAAAATTTCGTGGCATTCGTTGATTTCTAGTGGTAGTGGTTAAATTAATACTTTTTAGCAATTGCAGGAAATCATGGTTTCATAGGTTCTTGCTTTCTCCATACATTACAAATGTTGGTTAACTTTTACATTTCTGGATTAATAGTTTTTTTAACGAATGTTGTTATCACCATAATAGTAATGAAATGCCGGCTCTCTGGCTCAGAGGTAGCACGTCTTCCTCGAGTTCTGGGAGTCCCGGGTTCGAGGCCTGGTTCGGGTCTGGTTGTTCTTCTGTGTGCTATCTGTGAGATATGTGACTGTGCCCCCATGTAAAAAGGGGCTGTGCAAACAAATGTGGTGATTTTGCAGCTAAGTCGTACTCTTGACCTTTGTTGGCGCTAGTTCAAAAACAAGAGACGCTCCTTTCGGCTTAAATCTGCTGCTGTAACAGCAGAGGGCTTGTCCATAGGCTTGTCCATTAGTAACAACATAATAATGAAATAATACACATAATAATAATGAAACCACATAGTAATGAAAAATATTCGAAACAAGTAATGAAAATAAAAGGCATTATTGTAATAAACCAATTATAATTGCTATCATCTATCATTCTTTGAAATGGAGTTCAATAGCAATGATCTATAAAGCATTCGACTTCCATAAAAACATAGCACTTGGGAGAACAACCTTCACTTTTTTGTTATGTTAAATCGTATTTTTCAGAGAAACTATTTAGATAAGGTAATGCAAAACAAGTGGTTTGATAGATTAATATAATAACTGCATCGTTGCTATTGGATATCAGCCGAATGTATTCGGATAATGTCATATAGCGCCATCTCACAAAATTTTAAGGTTCCAGCAGGTTATCATCCAATGCCAACCATGCAACTACCACTAAAAGCTAAGAGATGGCGCTATGTGGCTTCGTCAAAATGAGAGCAAATAGAGAAAAGCACGAATAGATTAGTTAGATAAAATGTTTTTTTTTATTTGTGTGTAAAATCGTATTTTTTTAAAAAGGAAAGACACCTATATAGATATAGATCAACTTTAGAAGCAAGATTTCATCTAAGTATACAATCTGATACAAATCATTAGAGTCATTTCTGAGATACACGAAATAAATGCACATACACGCAAAATCTGCTTGTTTCAAGTTATAAGATCTCGTTAGAAAGGAAGCCTAAACTATCTTTCCGAAAATTAACAACTGGGAGTCTATTAATTAATCAAAGAACGCAAAGGCTATTAGCAACTTTTAAGATAATTTGAAAAATTGATTCCAATAATACAACGATTTTTCTATCAGTTCGGCAAGAGAAAAAAAATGACATTGCACTATTATACTTGAGACTTTTTTTTAACCCATCCTAAATTACTCTTATCAGCAAGGCGATGCAATAACACTAAAAGAGTTATAAACATCTGTTGGCGCCAAACACCGATGTGGGTTAACGGACCTTATATTTATAAACACATTTCTTCAGAACACCGGATTGCTTACACGTGCGGTAAAAGGACCTAAATGTGACAAACCGTGGGTGGGACTTAAAGTGTAATCTGATGGAAAAACGGCTCGAGGGAGCCTTTCAGTTTCGGTAAATCCAAGAGTCAACATCATCATCAAATCTCCAGGACTCAATCGGGATTTAGAAAAATGGCCACATCGCCATCCTCGGTTGCTTTTAATCGAGATCTGGAGGCAAGTGCACGACCATAGGGGAAATATCTGTGATAAGAAGTGAAGGAGGTCCCACCATCATGGACATCTGTTCAGCAATCCGGAGTTAGATAACCAGCTTAAAAGTCAAGAGATCAGGAAGGGTAATCCTCTGCGCACAGCGAAAGCTTCTTGTCAAAATCAGGTCCACCTAACTCGTTACTTAGTTGCTTTGGCAAAAGCCTACGCGATTTTGCTATTAATAGGGGGGAGGGGTGTAGAGGTTTATCGTTTCATTAGTGGACAGGAGGAAAAAATGGCGCGTGTTACACCGATGCTTTGACCCCTTTGAAGACGTTGAATGGAATGATTCGGCTAACTTCTCTAGTAAATGAAATAAAGATTTTTTTTTTTTTTTTTTTTTTTTTTAGAAATCATTGACCATAATATTTGCATCAATGCTTTAGAGGTAAGTTGCAACTACCATTTACGCAATATAAAGGGTATTCCAAAATTAATGCAACTTTAGAATTTGTAACCATTTATACAATTAAGTGTTGGGAGCCCTATTACAAAAACATATAGCAATTGATAGTTCAGGATTTGTAAAAATATCGTTACATGATAGAACAACTTGTTTTCAAAGTTGAATAATGTTTGAAAATAACGATAGACTGGAGGCCACAGTTCGAAAATTAGAGAACTGACACCCTAGATAGTGTGATTTAACTAAAGCTTGACAATTACGGTAGAAAATATATCATAAAACTAAATTTCAGACTAAAGAATATTAAAAGGTGGATAATTGGTAGATAAAATTAAAAAAATATATATAATTGTAATTTCGGTTACAATGATCAATTAATGTCAAGTAAATCTACTGGCAAAATTTATTAAAATTTTCTCAATAATAACATTGATCTATAAGTATTAAAAATATTTTTAAAAATTGAGTTAAGCAAATCTTTTATATCACCAAAATTTTTAATGCCAATTAAAGCTGCCCTCTTCATCTTTTTAATAATTTTCATATAGTTTTTGATTTTAAAAGAAAAGATTTCAAAATAAGTATTTTAATTAATTAGAAAGAGTATTATTACATTCGCCCCTTCTATTTTTATAACATTTTTAACGGTTTATTTATAGTGAATTTCAAATGACAATATAAAAATTAGAAGCCAAATGTAAGGTTATTTTGGTATCTGATTAGAGATATGGAATGTATCAATAAGATTATTATCTCGCATACAAAATGGAGGAGAAAACTAAATTTATTCTACCATGGGACTTCTAATAATAAAGTAAATGATATGTCAGCTAAAATCAGAGTAAAGAATCATCCATTGAAAACTTCTGATGAAAATTTGAATTTTCAGCTAGTTCTACATTGATATGAATTATTCTTCTAAAATAAAATTTTTAAATCAAATACAATTTTTTTTAAAGTCGAAAATACATTTTTTAAAAACTCAAATCAAACACCTTACAAAAATTTAAGCACAGCAGTTTGGTTTACGTGAAAATATTCAACTATTAATTTTTCAGAAAATATTCTATTTAACTTTACTAAATAACTAATGGTTTCATGATATATATGTATATATACATATATATAAACGGAACAGTAATTCATTCGGTATTTTCCATAAATGAAAATCACACGTGTTAGTATTTTACTGCCGAAAGATTAACAATCAGCTTACAGTAAAGAACAAGTTAAGCCGATTGAATTCAAGTTATAACTTCGAAAGATTATAATGTTATTTTGTTTCGCATTTTAATCGGTCAAAAAGTCGCTCAAACATTCGGTAGTAACAGAAATCTGAGCTAAATACATTAATGTTTTGGTTTATATGCGCTAGATTAAATATAAATCGTCTGAGTTAAATCGCTCATTAATCGTTTGCATTTAAACAGTATAAGCATACACAGATAAATCGCAAATAATCTTTTGGAATAGATATTAAATTGATGATAATCTTATACAGAACATCGTGTATGCCCGATTTCATATTTTATTTATTAAAAAAACAGAATTAATGTTGGTATCTCTTTTGAAGTTTAATATAATCTTTTAGAGTAGTACTGGATGTTCTTTAATTCTTTATTTAGAATCATGTGCTTAATATAATATTTTTCAAAAAGAAATCAAAAATCCTTTATAAGTAACTCCTTTTTATCTTCTTTTTTAAAAAGGCTCAAGAAACTGAAATAATTCAATGAAAATTTAAGAACATGAAAGTTTTGAAATTTCCTAAAAGCCTTTTTTTCTGAAAAAGTCTTTTATGAAGTCATCAGAAAATAAAATGAATTATAAAAAATCAAAAAAGGTTATATCATTAGCTAAATACAAATATAAAAGTTGGTCACATATTTAATATTTTGCAATAATTTAAACATTTCTCAAATACAGTAAGTTTACAAATAATTACGAAGCGTTCACACACACACAGATGTAAAAAATGTAAAATATATTTCTGAGAGGGGAGGGGATTTTTAAAAATCTCGGATCATTCGTATCTTATAATCCAACCATTCGTACCTTGAAGACAGTATATAGGGCAATGATTTCTTTTTTCAAAACACGAAATAAAATTTAAGGCACACAATTCCTGGTCATATCAATAAATTTTATCATAAATACTAAGTGAATTCAAGCAGTTTTATGCTTTTCTAAGCATTTGTTAGTCCAAAAATTCCCAAAATCACATGTAATCATCGTATCGTATGTATTCAATTTTATTAGGTATAATAATTAAAGAAGCTATCTTGAATCAAATTATTCTTAATTTTGTAACAATACTTAACGAACTTTATTCTTGTTCTCAGTAATAAATGCTTAATTATCCTACTTAGTCATTGGACGTGCATGTATTCTTCAAGCTCTCGCCAATGGAAATATCTCCATCTTAATAATATCACATTGTTATGGATTTATCCAGTTTTTGACTTATTCTAAAATTTACGATTGTCAGACGAAATTTGAAAATATTATGTCTTAAATTGAAATAAATAAATAAAACATAGACAAATATGTTTTTAGAAATATTTCTATATTCTTTGTTACCTGGATACTAGAAATGAACACATATCATGTTTAAGTATATAAAGAAAATTAAATATATTAATTAACATTAATAAATATAAATCCATAAATTTAAGTATGGTGCCCATACTAACTATTTCTAATTCATTTTATAAAAAGTTGATAGTTGTAATAGTTTGTCAAGTAACCAAGTGCTATAATTAAATTTTGCCATACTTCTACTATTTTCAGCAAAAATACTCTTATTTTCTTTCTAATCAGTATACTGGCCGGAATTTTTTTGTCTTTGTTGATCTTATTAGTTTTGAATAACAAATTAATCAAAACTTGAACATTATCTAAAAACATTTCGATTTCTAAATTATGATCCTGAAAGCATTCAAAGATGGAAACAAATTTGTGAATTAAGTACAATGTTTTGAGTAGTACAACAATGTTTCGTCGTATATTCGATTTCAAGTTTTACAAAACGATAAAAATAAGTGAATTATCTGTGTTTTGCAGATGAGTAGTGCATGCTAAATATTGAAAGGAAAAAACATTACAATATGATTAATGCCATTTATTATAATACTAGCTGCCCCGACAGACTTCGTACTGTCTCAAGTTATTGGGCTTTCGTAGCCTGATTACGTACGTACGTGTTTCACAGCACTTAGAAAATAAAAAGAATCGTTTAATACATAAATCCTTTCAAGAATAAAATAAACACATTAAGAGCTCTTAATGCCGCATTAATGTATAAAAAAGAATTTTTATCCCTAAGAACAACAACAATAAAATAATTTTTTTATCAGAACACAATCAATATAAACATGAAAAAATGAAACAACATCAAAGAAAAATGAACAAAATGATAAGTTTTATCAGCTTTCATAAATGCAATGGCAACACGTTATTAAAAGTTTATTTTTTTTAAAAAAAATTAATTTTCGCCTACGGATTTATATTGACGTCAAAACCCTCCTCCCAAAAACAAATCATGTTCTGACATGATAAAAATTAAAATAAGTCTTGTTACCTTAAAAGTTGGCATGCAATTGTCACGAAATATATTTGTTGCCCCAAAGGAAGTCATTTGGAAACAATTATATTTTTGTATGTTTGTAAGGAAGTGTATGGAATTCTTACCAATTCCTGAAACCAATGAGTACAATGGCTCTGGTGGCCGAACCAATGGCACTAATTTCCCTTTGCCATTTGCGCAACACAATCCATTTGCTTCATTCTTGTATTTCAATGCCTTACAATGTGAGCAAACTAAGTTCATAGATCCAATAGCAACGCATTGGTAGGAACTGTAGTCAATTGAAACATCGTAGCTGAATGACGCTCGTGAAATATTGAAAGTAACTTGAACACGACTTATTGCACGTGATTCTAATATTATAATCCTTTCAATTTCATTTCGTTCTTCAAGTTGCTGTGCAGTCCAAGTAGATTGAAAATTAGCTTCGTTTGTAGCATTTCTAGTTCTACGGCCCAAATTGCTACGCCCGCGTCTTACAGGTGGCATGGGTCTAAATGTAAACACACTAAACAAATAAAGTTACACTAACAACAGTTACACAACGCTAACAACAGTTGGTTTTCAAGACATGCGAAAATTTAAAAACAGCTTGGAGAATGCCGCGCTCAGAGGAAATAATAGTGACACACACACCCTTTTCTTTTTTTCTCTTCCTTTTTTTCTACAAGTCCTTTTTTTCCTTTCTATATATTTTTTTTTCTTTATAACTTTTCTTCCTACAACCCCTTTTTCCCTTTTCTTTTTTTCTTCGCTGCCTAGACTTTATTTTGAGCAGGAATAGATAAAATATCCATACAGACTAAACACCAAAAAAAATTAATAAAAAAGAATCGTTTAATATATAAATCCTTTTAAAAATAACATTAACACATTAAGAGCTCTTAATGTCGCATTTATTAAAAAAAAGAATTTTTATTTTTAAGAACAACATAAAAACTTTATATCAGAACACAATCAATAGCAATATTAAAAAATCCCCTCCTTTTTTTCTATCCTTTTTTTCTTCACTACTTTTCTTTCCACAAACCCTTTTTGTCCTCTGTTGATCTTTTTTTTTCTTTATTTATTACTTTATTATGACTTTATTTTGAGCAGGCATAGATTAAATATTCATACCGCCTAATAATGAAAGCAACTATTTTCTTTCTTTTTTAAACATCCCGTTATCTATGATTGAAAACCAACTGACTTCGGGTATTTCTTTCTAAACAAATCATAATTTATTACTTCCTGCTATCTCACTCAGTTGGTGTGGGGGAAGGAAATGAAGGTTTTTGGCGGGAAAGTGAGAAAAGTGTCGTTTTAACTATTTTCCACGCAGTTTTTTCATTTTTTCTCTCCATAAGAACCATCCTCGTGCCTTAACGAAAATATTAAAATAAAAATTAGCCGAATCGGTCGAGCCGTTCTCTAGTTTTGCGCTTAGCAACGCATTTCGAGCTGCATTTTTATTATAATAGATTATAACAAATAATAAACAAATTATTCTTTAGATAGCCCAAACTCTAAACTCTACAAACAGGATATCAATTTCTAATATCACAAGCTTTCATGTTGATAGAAATTTGTAAATGTTTGAAAACTATTATTTTTTCAAGAAATTTTTAAAAAACATTTTGTAGGACAGAATTTAGTATTAAAAATACAACAAGTGGCGGGCTAATCTAATTGTAACTGTTCTATATAAAGCACAGATCAAAGTAAGAGTAGAATGAAAATCTTTGAAGGTACAACTTTCCATCCTCGATTGAAAGCTAAATAAAGAAAAACGCACAAACAATAGCCGCGTTCAATCGACTTGCAAGGAAACGTATAGAACCGAACACTAAGCAATGTGACACCGAACAATCAGGTGTCTATCTAATGGCGTTCACTTTAGATTTCTTTTAAACAGGAGAAAATAAATGATTCTTTTATAAGGCTCCGCTAAAAGTATCAAATGAAAATACCATCATTACGAAACGCCGGTGAGAAAGATGGCGCATTCTCCAAATGATCGAAGCGAAAGTTTGCAATATCTACGTTTGGTTATTTGGAAAGGTTTCTCAAGGGGGGAACCTTATTTATTCGAAAATAAGGTTGCTAACGCTAGCACTACTTTTTTTTATTTATTGAATACGGGTCGATAGATTGATAAATTGATTTAAAACTTCTTCTAATCATCTAACAACGTAAGATTATTTCATCTATGAAGATTCGTAAGGAAGACTGAATTGTTAATACATAGAACGTCAGTAAATAAGTCTAAATGTTTCTTCAATTAAGTAAAATATTGTTTACATAGAATGCCATGATGGCTCCGACATTTAACTTACAATCAAACAAAGTACTTTAATAGTACAGAATAATTTAAATGCGGTTTCGGCGTTATCTAAAAGAAGAAAAATAATAAAGAATTTTGTTTGAATAAACTTTACAAGTTTAACGCGACTTCACGTTTTATTTTCATTAGTATTTCATTTAAGTATTTGGATATTTTACTAACTAATTTTAGAAGAAATAACTGCCTTTTTTTAATTTTGATAAATCTGAAGTATTTTAAATCACCACGTAAACGCACCATTGTCGTTTAAGTTCCCTTCAGCACAGGAGCAAAATACTATTTATATATCATTTCATAATTATTGCAATTACACTAATTAATTATTATATTATTCAATAACTATTACAAATAGTCTAGAATAGCTCTACTATAAACTGGAGTTCGATGTCAAGATATAATTATTATAAAAAATATTTTAGGACGCTCAATATCACACTTAAGTTATTGCAAACAATTGGGAATGCCAAAGTATCCACAATAAATGTTCAATAATAAATATAATTAATTTTGCAATTTGAATAACTGTATAATAATATATAGAGCAATTCACTTTTATACTGAAATGGACTTTCTCAGCGAATTATCTCATGAATTTTGGCAAAATATCACTGATTTTTCGTCTTATTACTATTGCTACTTTTTTACTTAAGATAAATCATACTAATGATTGAGATAATTGATTTCGGTTCTAAATAAATTTGATAAAATCAGTCAAAATAATAAAAATTTATATCATATTATATATATATATATATATATATATATATACTGAATGAAATTTGCTACGAGATGGAAAAATTCGTATCTGCAATAAATATGAAATATGGCAAGAAAAAAATATTTCACAACAAATGACCCAAATTTAATGTTTAAGTTTTTACTTTACTTTATATAATTTTTTTAGCACTCCACCATTCAATTAATT